>JAQPPZ010014788.1:13600000-14200000 GCA_028583015.1 Wollemia nobilis
AATTAATTACAACATGTTTTGCAACAAGAAGGGGGAAACTTATAAGGGTGCATTTTTGGCAGTGATCGACACCTTAGCTACCTTATCTTTTGCAAACTCATATTGTAAACTAAATGAACCTCGTATGAAGTGATCTATTCTACTACACCTAGTGATTGCAGCGACTGGTTACCCATGCAATTCGGTTGGATGATGAGATTACTATAAGGAAATTCGTTGGTGTGAAGACAAAGTGAGGAATGACCCATTTTTTGCTTAGGAGCAGCCAGAGCACTGTGACATAGCAAGAATCAGCAGATCAACATCTTTTTTTACTATATTGGGACAATTATATACTTTACCCAAATATTGTTGTATAGGAGGATGTATATGTATTACCCAAATAATGTAATAAGGGGGGATGTTAGAGTAATATTTCATTCTTTGGGATATTTACCCTTTTACTCCACTAGGTAAAATAGGTAGTATATTGCATTATACTACATAGGTTATTACATTTACTTTTTACCATAGAAGATATTTACTGTTCTATAATATCTTGTGGTTAATTTAGGTTAGTAACTAAAATATCCTATGTCAAGATATTTTAGTCTAGGTTGTTAGCATAATTCTATTCTAAACAACTCCGTTAGTGCTACTTATGCTAATTGGTTAATTATCCTATTTTGTAACCTATATAAGGCTACGACATTCCTAAGTCTAGTCTAATGTTGAAATAATAATATTTCATTATCATTTGTGCACCTATTTGGTTACAGCCCCTTCGTCTACTAGATGATATTTGAGGAATTCGTAACAACATAGCGCTTGAGGACAGGATTGGTAGGGTCAGGATCCTCATCCTTAGAGTCCACCTTGAGGATTTTTGAGCTCCCCTGGATCTGCTTGTTTTTCAATCACTGCGAAGATCTTGTGGGGCCTTCGATGTCCTTGATCTTCAGCCTTTTCTTCATCGGCCCTCCTTTGATCGAGAGATCCACCACCTTTCTCTTCATCCAGGATGTTGCAAAAGGCTTAAGAAGCCCAAGGCTATCCCTACCTCTAGAACATTCGGCTTGGAGAATGACAAGGTATTCATTCTAGTGGAAATTGGTCAAAACATGGTTGTAAATACTGTTTTTAGGTGGACTCATACAAAATTAAAATGGAACAATTCTGTAGAAAGTAACCTAAACTAATTCAGACATGCTTTCTTCATAATTGGGTATTATATTTGGTTTTTCCCCAACAACAGTGCCAAAATGTTGAGCAAATTATTGGTTAGTTCCTACGGTTTAACTCATTGCCCCCATTTAATTATCAACCTGGGATAGCTTGTAAAATTATGAAAGGTCGTGCACAATATATGTTTGTAATTCCTAATGAGATGAGTCCTCCAAATTCTATGGTTTGGAGGGGGTGCGTTGTTGTGGTAAAGTTCTTGTTCTTTATCCAAACCATTAATCTATTTTATATTACAAAAGACATGACTAAAATAAACTATAAAAGTAAAAATGCACACTTGCTGGAAAAGTACAAAAAACAAGGGAAAGCTACATAACTAACTAATTTTTAGAAAACATAGAAAACATGAATTAAATAAATAAAAACAAAAAACAAGGAAAAATGTGGGAGAAATACTATTGAGAGTAGGCCTAGGCTTCCAACAGATTTCGCTCAGATCAATTCATTCACCAGATGCTAGTTTGATACTGATAAAACACTCAAATGAATTGTATTGTATTGCAGCTTTAGAAAAATTACATAGATAATATGGGATTTTGTTTTAGGGGTGGTCTGTGCATTTATATAGTGCATGACCATCCTCGATTACAAGCTTAGGCAAGTCTATTTTAGACTTGTGGTTACAACAAACACACACAAAATAATCACAAACAATGAATGCATGCTAATTTTATCCTTCGTAGGATAAATTAGGCGTGTTCTATTTATTGATAAAATATACCTATAATTATACCGCAAATTGATATTAGTATAATCGATTTGCATGTTTGCTCTATTTACATATTTGTTTAACCATTAATGAGAAATGGATAATTTATTATGATTCACACTATTGTCTTTCATCTACATATATCACTAGAAACCGTCATTATGTTTCTTCTGAAAATATGGTTCTTATTATACTTTTGCTTGATGGGAGTCAGGCACCGTCCAACCTATCGTTGGGAATCGAGCGCTATTGACTCTGTAGTCGAAATTCAAGCATCGTTGACCTTGAAGTTGGAATTCATGCGCCTTTGGTCCTAGAGTCTAGAGTCAAATGCCTTTGACCCTGAAGTTGAGAGTCAGGCACTGTTGACTCTGAAGTTGAGAGTCAAGCACTATTGACTCCGAAGTTGGGAGTCAGGCACCATTGACCCTGAAGCTGGAAGTCAGATGCCTTTGATCCCGAAGTCAAAAGTCAGGCATCTTTGATACCAAAGTTAGGAGTCAGGTGCCTTAACTCAGTGTATGTATCTTTTGTTGCGATCATCGTTGCCCTTATGTTTCCATCATAAAACATGAAGTGCCAGGTCCACATGGGATCTTGACATAAATATGTAGAAAATGTAGCAAAATCACTGAATCTACACAAATCACACTAAAAATACATATTAGAGAATATACTCAATTTCTATTATATATATATATATATAAATATAAATTTCATTCAAAAGTACATCTTATCAAAATAATGCCACACTATATATTATAAATCCATACAAAAATATGAGCATTTTTGGTGCTCATCAATGGGTATGAGGCTTGCCATGCTTTTCTTTTTGGAAATTCCTTCCTTGCATGCTCTCTAATTACACATGCTTCACACACACCCTTGTGCTTTTCAATCTTAGGTAGTCCATTTACCATATCTTTTGAAGATGAAAATTTTAGGCTTTTAAAATTCAAGTATCCAAATCTGAGATGCCAAAGCCAATTCTTATCTTCAAGTGCCATATGTGCCATGTTCATAGTTCATTTTCCTCCAAACTTCAAATGAAATATTATGTTCTTTGTCATAGGAACAATGGTGACGATATGGTTCCTATTATTCTTATCATAAATGATACATTCATTGTTATCAAACAAACTATAGTTTTTTCTACAAGTTGTCCAACATTCAACAAATTATTCTTCAAATTAGGAGCATAGTAAATATCATGAATTTTCTTTGTACCTTCTTTAGTGCCAACTTCCATGGTACCTTTTTCAGCCACATCTAAAGAATTGTTGATCCCAAGAATGATCTTGATCTTGAAATTCTCATTCACATTAGCAAACAACTCTTTGTTTCTAGTCATGTGGTTAGAACAATCAGAATCTAGATACCAAACTTCTTGACTAGTTTTTTCAGCCATGTCACTAGTAAAAAATAAATTACCTTATGCAACTTCATCCTCACATACATAGTGAGCTATTCTATATCTATTTGTGGTCTTCACTCTACAATATCGTGCAATATGACTTATTTTATGACAAATGTAACATTCAACTCTTTTTTATCAGTCCTTCCATGTCCTCTTACAGCAGCAACATCTCCTCTTCCTCTTCCTACTATACCTCTTGAGTAATTGTGATTTCTTCTTCTTCCATGTGCTTGTTTACTTATGCTTGGACCAAATTCATCATTCTTAGAAATTTTTAATTTAGAATTAAAAGCATTCTCCTCAATTTCTTTACTAGTTTATCTTAGTCTTTCCTCATGTGACATAAAAGAACCAACTAGACAATCAAATTCAAGTGTAGACAAATCTTTATTCTCCTCAAAAATTATTACAACATAATTCTATTTAGGGGTAAGATATATCAATACCTTCTTCACAACTGCATATTTCTTCAAGGTCTCTCCAATGGTGGCCATCTTGTTCACCACATTCTTCACTCTAACATAATAATCACCCACACTTTCAGCCCCTTTCATCTATAAATTCTCAAACTCTTTATTAATGGTGTAAAAATTTGTCATTCTCACTTGGTCACTTCCTTGGTAAGCCTCCTGAAGAGACTTCCAAGCCTCCTTGGTTGATGTAGCAACAACAATACATGGAAATAAACTCTTATCAAGAGTAGACTAAATATGGTAGAGGGCTAATGAATTTTTCTTTGTTTCCCTTTTTATTGTCCTATAATTTCCTTGTAATGTGTTCTAATCAGGTGGTTCTTCATAACCACTCTCCACTACCTCCCAAAGATATTTTCCAATTAAAAATGTTCTCATATTTATGCTCCAATAATCATAATCTTGCCCATTAAATTTTGGAATGGGTAATGAGTTGTTGAAGTTGGCCATTAGACTTAAGTAGCGACAAATGAAGTTTTTCTTCAATGAACTTGTCCAATAACTTAATCAAATGTTAGACTTAACATGAACCTAAGTTCACTCAAACCCGAAAACCAACCAAGCTCTTATACCAAATGAAGTATTTGACCTAAAAATTTGAGAGCAAAAAGTGTAGCAAAAACCATAGCAAAAAATATAGCAATTTTTGTAGCAATGCATGAATGTTTGAATTTGAGGGACCAAAACTCCTCAAAATTTTGTGAAATTTTAGGAGTGAATTCTACACAAAATACCTTTCCAATGGTGTATAACACATGCAAAATAAAATTGTAAAGCAGAATTTATCATCTTTGAAATTTGACTACAGGTTTCACAAAAATAGGGACAACAAGCATGTATTTCACAAAATGAATGGAATATAATGTTGTTTTGAATTCCAAACAAACTCATAAGTATTAGAGATTTATACAATTTCCTCTAGATATTTTAAACTATTGTACATTTACAAGAGATAAAATGATGCTACAACACTTCATTTCACGTTCTAGAAAGTCCAACAGTCATAGTGACTCTTCAAGTCCTATAGAAACTTTTAGGCTTCTTCAAATTCGTGGAAGAACTTTTGGTTTTATATTTTTCTTAGTCAACATCAATCCCCAACACAATTCCACTCTTCCTTTCTTGATAGTCACTCCCATGCAAAATATGAAGTCAAAATCTATGAAGGTTCTAGAAATCTCAAAGACCTTAATACCTGTATTTTTTACATGGTATCTTGGTTTTCTTATAGCCAAACATTAGATGATGACAAAGTTCATTTTTCCAAACTCAAATATTTTGGCATGGCTAAGGTTCATATCATCGAATTCCAAGGAACATAAAATTCCATCACTACATGAGACCAGTTGGTTACAACCTTCAAGGCTACCTTCTATCCATCCAACTATGATGATGATTTGCTTAATCATTGGCTTCACCTCAGGCAAGGAAAACAAACTTCTATGTAGGACTATGTGTACCAATTCAATAGGCTTTGTATCTTGCTTTGTGTATTTGATCCTACACCCACTCTTATTTTCAAGTTCAAAAGTGGACTTCTAGCCCATTTGTATTAGGAGTTGAAATATACTTCCTACAGCACACTTGATGAAGTCTTCAATCAAGCTCAACTCATGGAGGAGAAATTGGGAGCACCAACAAAGGAGACGTGATACTCTTCAAGAGGTTCCAAGCCATCGCCTCATCAACAACAACAAGCATTGAAGAGATATCCTTCTTCCTCTTCCTCTTCCTCTTCTTCTTCTTCTCCCACTTCTGCTCAATCCTTCTCTTATCATAAGTGTACTTCTCCTTATTCTTCTTAGTAGTATAAGTTTCAAAAATATTGTAGTCATTGTAAAAGAACTACGTATGATCAGTCTAAATATCTTCAATTGCAAAAATATAAGAAGAAAAAATTGATTGTATAATCTCAAGATGGAGGTACAAGTCAAAATCCCATCGAGACTTCTAGAGAGGATCAAGTATATGAGGAGCTAAGGGGTAAACGTAATCATATTACTTTGATCAATTATCATTCCATAGTAAAAGCCTATGATAATTTGTTTGTCATACGTGCTCACTTGACTCATGATGTTCTTGTTGATTGTATTATTGATAATGGCTCACAAACAAACTTGATTATGCAATTCACTATCGATAAACTCAAGCTCTAGATAACACCTCATCCTCGTCCATATTCTCTCGATTGGAAGGATAGTGGTACTACCTCTTAGATCACACACACATGCTTTGTAGATTTTGCATTTGGTCTTAAATCCATGTACAAGGTCACCTATGATGTGATCCCATGGATTGTTGTGGTTTGTTATTGGGAAAATCCTATCAATATGATAGGAGATCCCACTATGATGCGTATAAAAATGCATACACATTATAGCAAGATAATAAGCATTATCTCATCACATGCACCAATCACACTTCTAATTTGTCGCTTAGTTTATAAGCAAAAAAAAGACTAAATCAAGCTCAAGAACTTGCACTCATTTTTCCTTGGCCATAGTATAAGCACTCACCAGCACAAGTTCCTAAGTCCACTCATCCTACTGCACTTGATAAACTCTTGCAAAACTATTCATGTGTTTTTCAAGAGCCCTGACATTGTCTTTCGAAATAGGTGACCATAGGAACTATTAATCCCTATCATTAATGTTCAACAATCTTGATGGCACCTATAAGGGTTGAGAAAATTGTATGATAGGATATTGCTTGTTAATTAAAAAATAAAGTATGCAATGATAAATAGACAGTGAAATAAAAACCAAGAGGGAGATAAAAATGATAGAGGAGAATTATAATGTATTTCATTATTGAATTATTGAAATGAGATATTTTTTGCATATATAAAATAATGGAAAGGTTAAATTTTACAAACTATCTCTTTTAATCAATTGTTACATTACACTCTTTTCAAAACTATACAATCATGATTATTGATAAAGATGATTCATCATTTTAAACTTAGATGTTAAACATGTTATATTTTTTGGGTGCACCATCCAAAACCCTAATTTTTGATCAATAAGTGCTATTTTTGGTTAAAGCAATAAGAGTATCTACTACTAATTCTCCCAACCAATGCATTGGGTGACTTGTAATATTGGCCAAATTTATTGTGCCCGTAACTAAAACCCATGGTCTAAGGAAGTGCATAGGCATGTAATGACTAGGAATGTGAATATGACATCATGACATGGGGAATCAAGGTCTATGCAATAAAAAGAAGCATTATGGCCAACTAAGTTGCTATCATCGTCTCAAGGACTAACACAAATAGTCCACCACTACATGATTAAGAGGAAAGAACTCTCTACCACCTATAAGTTAGTCATTACTGTTTCTTTTTAATTATACATTGACCCTTCCTAAGGACCATGTGTGATATTGTATGGGTTAGCAAAGCATGTGTTCTTGTAAATATCAATACATGATAGCTATAGCAACATAAATGAAATTCTATCTAAAATAAATATTTTGGTAATTTTTAATATAATTATCTATGGAAAATGATAAAATTCCAACCCAAGGGATTTAAAGCAAGTTTTTGGTAGTGAGGTGTTTCACACCATGGACCAAGGTTAAAATACCATAGGTGGACCTTAATATTTTAATCAAATGACATGATCTCAAGTGGTTAAATTCATCAAATTTCAAGGAGGAGATCCAAATTCAAATCTTTCCAAGTGATACATGCATAATTGCCAAGATATTGTAATACCACTATGTGGTCATAATGTAATACACATGGGATCCACTTCAATCCCATATAAATAATTAAAATAATGATAAAATTCAAAATAAAATGTAATGTAAAATATGAAAAAACACATACCAATCACTTACCTTGGCAAATTTCTTGAATTTTTTGACATATGAAAGGGTTGATTTTCTGTTACATGAGACAAAACATAAATTTTACCTACAAAAAATAATAAAATGACAAAAATATTGCCCCAATGTGAAATGGAAAAAATGAAGTATGCATATGAGTTTAAAGCAAGCCAAAACCCCTATAAGTGTTGCCCTTGCAATGTTCCTACAAAATCTAAAGAATGATTATGTATACAACCATAATTTTATAATAAGTTATTCAAAAATCTAAATAGGGGTAAATTCCTTATTTTTGATTTGCATGTTTATCCTTCATGAGAGTTATTTCATTATTTTGGAGACACTATAGCTCTAATTTTTGCATAGTGAGATATGATGGTACATGGATTGGAATGCAAATCGGTTACCTAAGCCCATGTCCTTCTAATTTTTATAATAAAAGGAACCCTCAGCTAAAAGTAGTGGTAAATGAACAATCATGTGATTAGGCTAGCTAGTAGTGGGCTAGAAGGACAAGGAAGCAGTTGTTGGGACTATGGCATGTCATTGACGACAAGGTGTCAATATAACTACTAAAAATGGCCCAAATTTTGTACGTTTAGTAATTTTTTAACTCTTGAACAATGCAATTGTTGCATTTTTTATAACAATATTGAATTTTTGGTGATAAAATATAGTTTAAAAAAATAAAATAATGATATCATATGAATGACAACAATTTTGATAATAGCAATAAAATGATAGAATTTTGGTGATATTGTACAAATTGCTAGCAATTTTGGTGATAATGTTGAAATATATGTTGGGACTTAAAACTAATGGGGATTATTTTATTGATACAAATGGTTACAATATATAGGCATAAGCCTATATGAAATGCATGACACTTGTCAAGTGAAACTGACAAGTGTCAAGGAAGGCATAGTGCACATTACATTAATTCTAACATTCCCCCTTAATGTGCACTATCCTAACTAAAGAAAAAAACAAGTCAATATTAGGTAACATTCCCCCTTAATGTTGACTTCTCTAAAACAACCTATCATCCTCTCTTATTGTTGATTTGGTCTAGGCTCTTGCTCTTTGCGCTTGGCTCTCCAACTATGAATAATGCTAGATTCATTGTGTATACATCTCGGTCTGTTGCCTCAGGGTCAGCCACTTCCACGGGTCTGTTGCCCCTGGGTCAGCCGTCTAAGTGCCTCAAGGTCATCATGGGTGCCTCAGGGTCAGCCACTTCTGGGTATGTTGCCTCTGCAGGTCATCCTCAAAGGATGTTGCCTCTCGTAGGTCACTGACTAGATCCACCATGAATATCAAGTCCCTCCTCATGGTGAACTCAATCTAGAAGGTGTCGGTCTCTGTCGAAAATGCACCTTAATACAAAAGAAATACGAGCCATGAAATACAATAAAATTGAGCCTTAGAAGCCAAATATGGAGGAGAATAAGAAAGAAGAGTAGAAGAGAATCTTTTGAAGTGTCTTCGTTTGTAGTCTTCAGAAGTAGATCCGAAAAAACCTTGGATAGAGTCTAGGGTGTCTATGTCTGTAGTCCCTAGAATAAGTGTCCTTATGGTAGTCACCTCATCTTACCGAAATGCATGGGTAACCAGCCGCTGCATCCGCCAAGTAGAAAGAGGGTACTACTAGATACTAGGTTCACTTACAAGTGCCTTGGGAGTGTTGGGTTCAACCGAGAGTGCACTCCAAGGTAGAAAAACTTTGAGGCTAAAAAACTTAATTGAAACAGCCTCAAAATTACAATATGACACCACCATTGTGTCCGTCACGGAAAGACGTTTCCAACGACTATAAATACCCCTATATTCCACCATCAAAGGGGCCTTCATCATGTGAAAAAACAACATGCCTCTCTAAGGCAGCAAAATCAAACATTGCACAATGGCGGCATCACTCTCTGGTGGGAAAAAAATAGCATCAATATCTCCCTTGTGGAAATACATTAAAAAAATGGCCAAAGGGGCCATATTATCGGCCAATAGGCATGGGCACTCTCCAAGTGTCATAAAGTGGTCTCTTCACTTTATATAAAAACAATGCCCCTCACTAAAAACAAACTGAACCCACCCACTATGGACAAATTGAAATATAAAAAATAAAAGAAATGAACTCAAGTCTAGTCGAGAGGAGAGAAACTGGGTGAACTCTTCATTGTTGACATCTCTCCACATCGTAACCAGGTTCAAACGTCCAACATTGAACTAGCCCTCCATCGTCGCACCAGTGAGTTCTAGCCTTGCGTCGAATAGAACTCATCATCCTTCATGAAAGACATGCATCTCTTTCCATCATGGCAACATGGAAAACTGGTTCATTTCAACTTTATCAAGACTTTGGCTCTCTTTGTTGGTGATACCATCAACAAAATTACTCCATTTCCTCCATGTCGTTAAACAACAAACTGCACGCTGAAAAATTCAACCAGTAACAACTCATTGTTGAAAACCATTGTGCTCGCACTCTCCAGATCAAGCACACCTGTAGATAACATATCTTTGAAAATTCTTGCCAGAAATATTTTCTCAAAAATTCACGATCAGCAGCATATTGATGTCGTAACAGGTAGTAACAGTCAATATGTCAATCTTGGAATCTTTACCGCGCTGGCTCCAAAAACATTTCAAACTGTAGTTTCATCAGGAAAAATTGTGACTTCAAATGGCCACTAAATCATCCTCAAATCTTCAATGTTAGAGAATCTATCAAATCTTGCTGGAACACTTCGCATTTACCCGTAAAGTTGTCCCGTTGAGCGTGCTGATGATAGTCTGTCAGCATCAATGCAGAAGACATAAAATAAACCAAAAATACAGTGAGATTCGAGCCACTATGTTTGGGGTCAAGGTTCTCCATGGGGTCACCAACACAAGAGTGGATGAGCGCCATCTCCAACTCACTAACATGTTTTCCCTCGAGGAAGCCTCATCGCCGCCATAATTATTTTTTATTAGTTAAACCCTGCTTTTTCTATTCTTCCACAAATTTACCTCATCAGCCTCATCGAATTTTCCCCCTTTTTTTGGCAGCTGATCGCCAAAAGCTCTGACAAAATCAAATTTTAACAGATCCGAAACATACCAAGCTCCATATCAAAAAAAAACCTTTCGGCTTAAATTCGCTTCAATCCTTTCCGCAGACGCTGTCTAGTCTTCCTGTCGCGTAAATCAAATAAACCAACTGCGTGTCTTTCTTCACCGTCGTGCCATCGGGCAGAACATCGTCTTGCGCGACCTCCGTGATCTCCATGGGAATGGGTGGGGTGATTTCGTCGATGGGAATTTTAGACAAAATACTGTCAAAAATTGTTCATTTTGGGGCAGGAACGACATGAATCTGTGAAAAACAAGCGGGACTGAACGGGCGCGGCCACTGGCAAATTGGAAGTACACGCGTATTTTGACGAGAGGCATAATCCAATTCCAGCTTTCCCCTCCAATGCGAAAATGCCCTGCAATGCTCGGTCACGCGCTTCTGTGATAAGAAATTTTTACTCGACGTCGGACTCATGGGAATTAGCCTACGGAGCTACGTGACGAGCTTCGTGGCGGCCCTTGCAGAAGCGCCATGACAACGCCACCAACATTGCGTTGTACTTTGCCATTTAATTCCTCTTCTAGAATTCACCGCATACAGATCAGAGCCACAAGATCTAGGTTCCCCATGTGACCAAACTCGTCGAAAATTCTAATTCGTAACAACTTTCCTGGTGGGTCCCCGGCCAGATCATCGTCCACCCCAAAATTGGGGTTTTCGATTGCTTTTGTTTTTGTTATCTATGAACTAGTAGACGCAGTTATCGCAACTGATATTTTCCCTCCTCGAATCTAGAGGCAGAGTTTCCTATTAAATGGTCAAAAAAAATACGTTGGCGCAATGTTGCCCACGATCTCACGTGTGCTGACCTGGAGCTGCGGATTTTCCTATGGAACAATAGAGACACACCCCGTCCATCTCGCCACCATCGTAGAATGTGCAACGAATATAGCAGGTCTCTAGGGTTTCAGGAGGAGGAGAGAACCCAATAGAACAAGTCAGGCATCCTCTCGCCAGACTATCATCGACCCATTTCACATAGGACTCTCCAAATCTGACCCACGATCCCACCACCTCGAAATCAATCGCCATTTTGCCTGCATTGTCCTGCTTGTCCTCTGCAAGTCTGCTGCTTCCTTCCCCAATATTTTGATGGAGGTGCATAGGAGAGCCTCCAGCTCGAACTGCTTTGGCTCTTCCAAGAACACCAGACCCCCTCTACTCTGCATTTGCATCATCGGCATTGAGAAAAAAAAAATACAGTGCCTCACATCAGCGGCAAAAAACATAGCAACCATTAATAGCCCACACTTATTGACAACAGCGCCGCTCCAACTAGTCATCGTGCACCAAACAAAACCAAAAATTAAAAAAAATGGTCAACCATATTCAGCCTCATGCTCACTTGTATGCCATCTGACTGGTATGAAGAGCTCTTCGCGGGAATCAACGAAGAACCTCCCGACTGCAAGTTTTTGACAGACAACTTCTCCTTTCGCTTCAATCAGGAAACATCAGAGATTCACATTGCGTCGATCGTCACAGTAACCATTGTGCATATAGGGCCCGCCCACCAGTTTCAAATTTTCGACGATAAAGCAGCAAAAAAAATTGGCCTTTTTTAAATGTCAGTCCCATCGTCCATGGATGTAGCTTCGGATACCAAAATCCATCAGTATAGCACCCACCAAATAAGATCCGACATTGAAGACAAAACAACCTGTGAAATACGCCTCCACTTCGGCTTGCTCCCAAACAAACGTTCCAAAAAAAATCCCCTTCTTCAGATGCTTCAGATCTTCACATGGTGTACTATTCTCACACAATCTATTAGAGCCACCAATGCCATCACACATCTTCTTTACCGCCTGCATAGAAGAATAAAATACAATCTGCTAACGAGCACCATCTTCGAACGTTGCGCCTGTGTTCGGGGAGCTGCATAATGAAGATCGACGGTGGAGAGGGCAGCGTGACTCGGCTTATATAAAAAAAACTGGAACATATTTTCTCTCATGAGCCTTCATAATCCGCTTTTTATCAGTCAATTCAAAGACCTTGCACACAATGACGAAAAATGTCTGAGGCTTTAAAACATAGCGACTGACTACGAGAGGAGCACTAGCAGTAGAAAAGTCCAGGGGTTTGCAATCCTTCGTCATTTTACAACAAATCTCGGTGCCTGTAACATCCTTTGGACATAAAAGCATCAAACAAACTACCAGTTAAAAAAAACAAATTGTTGTCATCTCATATTGAAGAAAAACACGCCTTCGAGCCATGTGAGTGAGCATTTTGGCAATGATTTCTGCCTTCAATTTTTTTGAGCGTCGTGATATACAATAGGACGCTGCAGGACTATATGTCCATAGACGTCAAAATCAGACATAAACTGCTTTGTCATGGAACGGTACATGCAACAAGGTCATTCCACCTTCGGGTCAAGTTTTCATCGTATGCAACTCTAATTTCCAAATGACGGATCTGCATGGAAAACTAAAGAAAAAAAATTAAAATGACCTCTCAATTTTTAATATTTTTACCATCTAGTTTCTGATCTATCAAATGATGGAGAGCATACTCCCTCGGTAAAAAAATTTAAAAAAATAGGGGAAAAAAATCATTTCCCCCTCAAGGGTTTCACAGGCAGGAGAGGGAACCTGCTCTGATACCAAATGTTGGGACTTAAAACTAATGGGATTATTTTATTGATACAAATGGTTACAATATATAGGCATAAGCCTATATGAAATGCATGACACTTGTCAAGTGAAACTGACAAGTGTCAAGGAAGGCATAGTGCACATTACATTAATTCTAACAATATATAATCTAACTTTGTTGGACAAGGTCAACAGTTTGATGTAATCCTATGGGTATCTTCTATGTAATCCCACAAGCATCTTATATGTAAGCCTACGAGCATCCTACATATAAGCCTATGTGCATCCTATACGAGTATTCTATATGTAAGCCTACTAGGAACAATGATGCATTTACCCTTAGTGATATTGTTTAAACCATGTGTATGGTAAACCTCAATTAAGGGTTTAATAAATTTTATATATTATAATTTACATTTAAGCTAAGTTATATTGGCTTGAAGTTTGTAGTAAATTGAATATCATGTATCTCTATAAATATCCCCTAATGACTGATCCATTGTATCAATTGTGTGATGTGATATCATGAGGGTGTCTATGGGCATCCACCCCTTTTTCTTATTTTGATATCTCTATATTATTATTTCATGTATTACACCTTAATTTGGTCTTCTACTCTTTTACAATATGATTTGTGGTGAACGCATGCTTCATAATGTTTCTAGAAAGTATTGTAAAATCTAACATGGTATCATATCAAACATAGAATGGCATCATCCGATTACTCAAAAAAAAAATTCATGTTTATTAATTTTAGGACAAATTAAAAAAAATGCATTTTTTGTTTTTGCAAGAAATTTCTTAAGTTTCAAATTTAAAATTTTTTATTTTAGTGCAATAAATTGTGTTAATCTCCCCTATGCCAAAACTACCTTACTTTTCAGTCAAAGGGGCAATTTTCAATGGATTGTGGCCATAATTAGTTTATTTGATGTATTGGGCATATTGGACAGCATAAGGGGTGTTATAACTTATCTATACATGGGTCATGAGTTCAAAATATTTTGACCTTCTTGCTCTTACTAGATCTAGATACATCACCTTAAAAAGGAGGATATCATCATGGGACTAATAACGTTGTTGGAAAACTTAGTGTAGGAATCTTTTAAAGCCTCCCAAGTGGGAGGCTATGGGGTTGAAACCCACTCATAACATTTTACTCATCTGGCACTCTAGTCTCTTGGCCATCATATCTCTTCTGGCACTCTAGTCTCTTGGCCATCATATATCTTCTAAATATTGAAAGTGTAATCTGACTTATGGTCAAGGTCGACATTGTATGGTCTAATCTTGTAGAGGCCTAAGGGCAATCATTGTGCAATGTATTTAATTTATTATAATATTTTAGTATATAAGCCCTATGGGTCATGGCTACCCTTATTATGATAAAAACCATCTTAAAACTTATAATTACCCTTAAATCCCTCTTGATATGTTGATATAGATTAAACTCATTTATGTAATTTGGGGATTTGTCTTGGTATAAATACCTCCCATCGGTCCATCCATTGTATTGGAGTATTGTTATTCTTATCCATGGATAATACAATGATTATTTATGGTGCCTACAAGTACCCCATAATTTTTGTCTCTTTTATTTTCTTTTGTCCTTTTACACTTTTTGTGTAAAACTTGAGTGGTTGAATTGATTTTTTTATTTCTAAAAGATTATGAGAATTCCACCATGGTACTAGAGCGAGCATGGAGCAATGTTGCTTAGTCACACAGAAAGTACATTTAGAGTCTTTGATATTTTTTTCAATTCTTTGGATGAATTACTCTTTGAATTTTCATTAGCGTTTTCAACGTAAGAAGCAAAGAGGAGATTTATTTTCATAGTTATTTATTTTTCCTTCAAAAAATTTGTATGTTTTGTGCCTACTTTGTTATTACCAAGGTATTTCCAATATTCTATATAAAAATTCAAATTCATTCTTTAATGTTCCTTTGAGACCTCTATAGATTCGCTACAACATTATTAGGAGAAAGGAAGAGGGAGTAAAGGTTTTTTAATTCTAAAGTTAAATTTGGTACCTTGTATTTTATGTGCTTTGCTTTATTTGCATGCACTCTAACCATGACCATCATTCATAGTGAAATAAATGTTTACATTATGACGAGGACTAGATTTGCCTCAAATAACGTCATATTGATGTTGGGATGGCTAATAAAAGGGACATAAAGGATTTAAAGATAAAATCTTGTGGGATCAAATCTCAATCTTGTTGTTTTACTCTTTTGAGATAATTCATGATTTGAATAAGATTGAAGAAGTCAAGGAGTCATCGTGGCTTGGGGGTATGGTTGGTTGGATAGTTGAATAGAAGGATAAGCATTCAATGTAGGTGGTTTAATGTTTGAACCACACTTTTTCTTAGTAGAAAAAACTTTCATTGGTGTAGATGGCATTCCTTATGTAGACCTTGTTTTGATTGCACCAACAAGATGCATAGATCTAGTTATCCTACCTTATACAAGGTATTCATGGATCCAAAGAACCAAGGTTGAATTATAGGAAGGCATTATTTTCCTCCTACTTGCATTATTTTTTGTCTCAACATTGGTATAAAGGTCTTTTGTATTAAAGAAGGTTGTTTTCTCCATAACAACACAATGGGTGCCTTGGTTAGCCCAAGGTGCCTAACACATGGAAGACCAAATTTTGAGTTGCCATTTGACACCTTCCAACCAAAAAGAATATAGTTAAGATTTAGATGATGTGGCCACCAATATGGTACCCCTATGTACCACATAATCAAACAGGTTACACATATTATCCCCTTCAACCAATTAGAAGAAGATAATTATTGTAGTTGTATAGGACTAGAAGCAATGATATGGTAAACTATCAATGGAGGACACTAGTAAATCTTAAACAACCAAGTGGTAGTGAACAATCGGATTATGTTTTTCTATTTGGGGATATAATTTTATATTTTTGAGGTCCATTAAGGAAAAACTTTTGGAGACCATAAGTTTTGTATACAAAAGCATTATGAGCCCATTATTTTTTAAATTGTATGGTTTTTTGAGCTCTATACACTAGTAACATTAGTTAAATAACCTGTTATAGTGTTAGGGTTTGGATTGTGTAAGATGGATCATCAAACCCTAGTTACTTTTCTCAATGGATAAGCATATAATATATGGTCAACTCAAATGATTGGCCTATTATGTGCATCTTTCAAGAAGATAAAGCAACAATTCTTAATAAAGAAATTCAACAACATAAGGAAGAAGAAGCTCTTAGCCTATTCTCCTTGTTGATTGACCCAAAATTACTTTTCTATATTAAAAATAAAAATGAACCTATCAAGGTATGGTCAAAATTGCATGATTTATTTGGGAAAGTATATACAACTGAATTAAATCCCTTGGAACTTGAGGTTTCTTCCCCCAAGTTGGTTGAGTTTGATAATGTCAAGGACTATACTATGATATTTAAGGCATTTAGAGCAAATATTGCATCTTCTAGAGGCAAAAAGAAATACTATGTAGAATGTGTGAAGACTATTCTTGCTAATCTCTTTCCTTTTTAGATGTTGAACCTCATGGTTTATATGATTCATATGTTTTTGGAATCATAAGAAACTCTTACTCTTGATCAACTTTTCTCTCTCCTAGTTCATTTTCAATAGCAATAAGGAATTGTGATGGTACTTCATATATACAAGCTCATGTAAAGGATTTTAAAACTAAGGAGTCTAAGACCTAAGGGCCAAAGGGCCATGCTAAGTCTTAAAAAAGTTGAATACCATTTGTAAAAACTATAAGAGGGAAGGACATCCAACTAAGAATTGTTTTTTAAACTACAAAGGATTGAAGCTAAGTTTCTAAATATGGGTAGACATCTTCTAGATGATGAGGTGGATTCAGAAGGATTTGCCTAAATTGTAGAGGCCCATTATAGCATCCATTATGAGGGGAGATATTTTTGTCACCAATGTCTCTTTGTTGCCTCTTGATTTAGATTATGAGAGGATGTTGAAAGTGTAATCTAACTTATAGCCATGGCCAACATTCTATGATAAGGGCAATCATTGTACAATGTATTTAATTTATTATAATATTTTATTATGTAAGCTTTGTCGATCATGGTTAACCTTGCTATGGTTAAACCCATCTTATAACTTGTAATCAACCTTAGAGCCCTCTTGTTATGTCAGCTCAGGTTAAATTCATTTATGAAATTTAGAGATTTGATATTGGTACAAATACTCCCACCACTCCATCCATTGTATTGGAGTGTTGTGATTCTTATCCAAAAGATACAATACTTTGGACTATATGGCTAGAAAGGAATATAAGAACATTTAAAGGAAATAAAATAGTTTAGAGGTAATAAAAAGGAAGATTTGTTTAGCCAAAGAGGAGTCTAAACCAACCCTATCAACTCACCCAATCCCTAATTTGGAAGCAGAGAGCCTTGATAGATAGATTCAAGCCATCAAATGCAATTATGATGTTGGATACAAGAAAAACAAAAAGAAGGCAAGAATATAAAGTGGAAACCACCAGATGTGGAGTTGGTCAAATTGAATTTTGATGGAGCATATAAAAGAAATATATGACCAACAGGAGGAGGAATAATTAGAAATAATAGAGGAAATATTTTATCTCATTATGCTTTCAATAAGGGATTTATGATAAATAATGAATTTGAAGATTGGGTGGATTTAGAAGGGTTAAAAATATGCCAAAAAATGAAATGGAATAGAGTATGGATGGAAGGTGATTCTATCATAGTAATAAATGCAATTTTGAGGAAAGCAAAGTCTCCATGGAACATATAAGAGATAACTATGAAAATTCAAGACCTTGCTATAGAGTTTGAAGAAATTAGGTTTACACATACGTTAAGGAAAGGAAACAAATGTGTAGATAGGTTATCCAATAGAGGGGTTTTAATCAAGTCTCGTGAAGTTATATTTTCCATGGTTAGAGAAAGCAGTAAGTTTAGTTGAAGCAAACAAGAAAATGTTGACTGCCTGAATCAAATAATGATTATGATTTACAAGGTTTTCCATTGGTAATATTTGATTTTTTATAAAATTAATGTGCTTTCATATAAACTATTTATTATAAATTTTGTGGTTGCACTTGTTGAAGAACACAAGCTTATACTCGAGGAGGGGGGTGAATAGTATAAGATCAAAACTTTTACTTTTCTTTCCAAATGATAACAATAATATCAATGCAGTAAATGAAACAATGCATAAATCATCACACACATGAGAGACACAAATTTAACATGGTTCACCCAATGTGGGCTACATCCACAGAGAAAATATTTCTTATAAATTTCCTCAACCAATCTCTTGGGAACCAATTCCCTATTACAATGTTTATGGGCACCAACCCAAAGGAGATACCAATCCCCTATGCTCAAGTTTGTGGACCTCTATCCACAGGAGACACCAATCCCCTATGCTCTGGTTTGTGGACCTCTATCCACAGGAGACCTCAATCCCCTCTACTCTAGTTTGTGGACCTCTATCCACAGGAGACCTCAATCCCCTCTACTCTAGTTTGTGGACCTCTATCCACAGGAGACCTCAATCCCCTCTACTCTAGTTTATGAACCTCTATCCATAGAAGACCTCGCTTTACACAAGGCTTGCTCAATTCTACTCTAAAATCTGCTCTCAACTCTGCTCAAATTTTCTCCAAGTCTACACACAAGACTTGCTCAAATATGCTCACCAAAACTTGCTCTAATCTCTTCTTAGATCTGCTCCAAGCCTACACACAAGGCTTGCTCAAATATACTCACCAAAACCTACTCTCAACTCTCTTAAATATACCTCAAATCTGCTCACACAACCTACACAAATTTACCTCAAACCTACTCATACAACTTGTATAAATCTACCTCAAACTTGCTCACAACTACTTACAAGCCTTCTCAAAAGGTCTTCTTAAATCATCTCACAACTGCTCACAACACAACTCACTAATCCTGCTCAACCTTGCTCAACTCTAGCTCACAATCTTGCTTAAATCTACCCCAAGCCTTCTTACAAGGCTTGCTCAAATCAACTTACTATCACTGCTCAACCCAACTCAAATCTACCTCAATCCTACTCACATAAACAACTCAAACATTCCCAATTCTTGCATAGAAACCATTGCATATATATTTCCCAAAAGTGCTTTCTTTGACTAAAGTAATTCAGACATATTCTACCCATAATTCTTTTTCTTCATGAACATATAGAGAATGATATGCATTACAAACAATCAATATGTTCTTCTCACATTCATTAAGTCTGTTGCTTTCACATGTCTCACATTTATTTGCATTCACAAGATAGCTCTAGTCTAGCACTTGATAGATGACCTTCTTATGTATTTCCCATAATCAAAACTGATGCACACACTTGCTTCACAAATCTGATTTCTAACACTTGCACATTCACTTTCAATGTCACTCAAACCAATGCACAATTTGTTCTCAAACCCTAGCACATGTGTTTCCAATTTCATTCAACAATGAAGCACAAATTTGTTCTCAAACCCTAGCACATGTGTTTCCAATTTTATTTAACAATGATGCACAAATTTATTCTCAAACCCTAGCATATTTATTTCCAACAAAGCACATAAAATTGATCCTTATATCTCCACCTTATGACATCAAAAATATTTTCCTTAAGCACAACCACCTTGAGAAAGAGTTAAATCACCATACCTCAATTTATCTTGATGAAGATGTGCCCTCAAAAACCTGTCTCAAATAATATCTTTTCTTTTTCCACTTCAAAAATAGATTAGCAAAAACTCCTCTTCAAAAATTCACATAAAACTCTTCTCAAAATATGTGCACATTAATTTCTGAAAATAATGCTCTATTACTCCTCTTTGGTTTCACAAGATAAAGCTTTTAAATATAAACCAAACCCTTCAAAATATCAAGCAAAGATTACAATCAATAAAAGGACACAATACACCTTATAACTCCCTCTTTCAATATTGCAAAATTAAACCCTTCTCACACTTAGACAATAGTACAATTTTCAAATAAACTCATACACCATAAAACTCCCTCTTAAAACAATATCCTCCTATAAAATACAATAAATAAACTAATATACTATACAACTCCCACTTTTATAAACCAGATAATGCCTTCATATAAAATATATTTTTCAATTAAAACCAATGCACCATACAACTCCCACTTTGCTCTTAATCAAATTCAAATCAAACTCTTTACTTTACTATCACAATGCATTCAAATTTAATTGATTTAAATAAAAATATTTGTACCTTATGCATTGTTGCAACTCGAACCCGCGACCTCCAAGAGACAGTGCTACCACTAGCACCTTCAACTAGCTATGCTACCATATCAGGTAGCACCAAATATGGGGAATGAAAAATATAACTTTGATCTGCGTGCCCAAACTTCAATGCACACAATGAAAATATGTTAGGGGTTTTGACCTTAAAACTTATGCCACAAAAATGCTCACATAGCCAGCTAGCCCTTGGGCCACCCCAATCGGATGGAACGTCTCAGGTGTACTCAAGATATGTCACTATCTCATGTTAGCACCCTTTGAAATTCGTTGTTTCTTCTATCATTCGCACTTGGAGGGATATCAACTTTAGCACCAAATATTAAATATTTTTTGCATCAAAAATCATATCATAAAACATTAGTGCTTAGTATCTAGAAATAAAACCATTGCCTCATTATTTATATGCACTTCAATGTTTCTTGAAGAGTCGACTCACATTTTTATATGGAGATTTAAACTTACTTTGCACACGACGTTGGCGCCAAACATACACCCTTATGTTTATATTATAATATTATAATAATGACTCTTAAAACCTTTTGCCCTCAAAGAAATATTAAACCTTGGTCTTCTTTTAAAACCCTTTTAAAAACTTTGCCTTCTTATTCAAAATTAAACCTTGCTCTTAAACCTTTGGCCTTCAAATAAATATTTAAACCTTGGTCTTCCTTTTTAGCTCCTTTTAACCCTACCTTGTCTTTTAAACCTTTTGCTCTTAATAAATAATAAATAAACCTTGCTTTTTCTTTGATCCAAACAACTTTAAAACCTCTTGGACCTCCTTTATAATATTTAAAAATAAATATTATAAACCTTTTCTTTTCACCAATTTTCCTTGCTGTGAGATATACCTTGCCTTGCATAATTGTCTTACCTTAGAAGAATATTTATGCCTTACCATACTCTCTTTGACATCAATGACCATGTGCCTTTGACATCAATGACAACTCAATATTTCCAACAATCTCCCCCTTTGTCATTGATGGCAACCCTTCAAAAAAATAATTCCTTTACTGCAATTGGATGCCAAAATTGCTCCCCTGAGAAGTTGCTCCCCCTTACTAAATTCTCTCCCCCTTACTGAAATCTCTCCCCCTTTGACATCAATGGCAAAGGGCTCCTTGGGGCTAAAAATAAGACATTTTAGCATAGCCCCCTCACCACCTCCTCTTCTTGAGGTGATCAATTTTGGGATGGGAGTAAAGCTACTCCCAACTTACAATGCTCTTCTTTTTTTCAATATTTTTCCAAACTTTTGAAGCCATACCTCTTTGAACATTTTGACTATCCTTCTTCTTGCTTGTCTTTGGAAGTTTCGGGAATTTTGTTCTACACCACTTTGCTTTATGCCCAAAATTATTACAATTGTAACATCTGATATTGTAATTCTTGAGAGGTGCAAATGAATTGAAGTTCCTCTTGATGAAGCCAAAATCATTCCTACTATGAACCCTGCAATGTATAGCTCTATGACCAAAATGATTACATGAGTAACAATGTCCTTGGAAGAAGTATTTGTCTTGTCTTGGAGAGTGTGGTCTCATAGTTCTTTCCTTGCCTTTTCTGTGATGATCCATGTTCCTTGTTTGTGCATTGTTTTCTTCCTCTTTGATGCTTCCACTTCTCAACTCATCATCATAGGTCTTAGGTTCTTCTTCAATCACTTCCTTTGAAACTTCTTTTTCTTTTGAGCTTGACTCCCCTTTTTGTATCTCTTGGCCTTCTTCATAACCTAGTCCTATCTTGATAAATGGAGATCTCTATATTTTGAGAATGTCATCCAAGGTTTTTGAGATTTCCTTAAACCTAGTTAGCTTATCAAGATATTTTCCAAGTCCTTTCTTTAGAGAGATAACTTCATCTTCTAGCTTTTCACACTCTAACTCTTTTACCTCTAATTTTTCAGCCATACTTTCTTCAACTCTTCTTGCCTCTTCAACCTTAACTCTTAAATTAGTGAGATCTTGTAGAAGCTTTGCCTTTGTTTTCTCTTCCTCTTGAACTTGAGCCTTTAATCTTAAGTTCTCCCTTTTCACTCTTTCCAATTCTCCAAGAGCAGCAATAAGTTCCTTTTTCATGTCAACCAGGGTTTCCTTTTCCTTTTCTGAATATTTCTCTTTTTCTAGGTCTTCAACTATAGGAGCATCTTCTTTCTCTTCTACTAGGTTTTCAATAGGAGTATTCTCTTTCTCTTCTACTCGGTCTTTAATGGAAGTATCCTCTTCCTCTTCTATTGCCAAAAATAGAATCTCTTCTTTTTCACTATCTGAAAGACTTTCATCACTGTCACTTGAAGCACTACTTGCTTCTTCAACATAAAAACTTTTCTTGTGCCTTTGAAAAATATTCTTCTCATGCTTGCCTTGACCATGCCTGATTTTCTTTTCATAACCAAATTTTATTTCTTTCTTTTTCTTGTATTCTTTTTCATCTTCACTGCTACTATATCCATTTTGTGGACAATAAGCTGCATAGTGACCAATGTTTCCACAACTAAAATATTTCACAGTCTGCATATTCTTATGTTTCCTTGGACCCTTCTTATTTCTTCTTACAAAATTTACCTCTTCTTCACTGCTTGATTCATCACTTGATTCTAATTCTTTATCCTTTGTCTTCTTTGAAGCTTTGAATGTTGCCTCCCTTTTGGATGTTTGATCCTTTTCTGTTCTCATCTCATAAGCTGTGAGAATCCCATGTAGTTCATCTATCCTCAAAGTTACGAGATCCTTTATTTCTTCTATTGTTGAAACCTTTGCATCATACCTCATGGGAAGTGATCTTAGAATTTTTTGAACAATAGTAGAATCCTCAATATTTTCTCCAAGTCCATGGATGGTGTTAACAACCTCATCAACACGAAGTAGATACCTAGCAATATCTTCCTCATATTTCATCTTTAATTCCTCAAACTTCCTCCTGTGAGTCTGAAGTTTTACCATCTTAACCTTGTCATCTCCTTCATATGTATTCTGTAATTTGTCCCACATTTATTTTGTTGATTTGCAGTGCATAACCTTCACAAACTTTATTTCTTGTAATCCACTTAAAATTGCATTCATTGCCTTGGCATTATTTTCATATAGTTTCTTACCACTTATATCTATGGGAGGAGTTGCAGGTGATGTGTACCCATTCTCAACTGATTTCCATGTATCAATTCCCTATGCCATCAAAAATATCTTCATCCTAACACTCCAAAAAGCATAGTTAGTCCCATTAAACAATGGAGCTCTGTGTGTTGAAAATCCTTCCTGATGAGCCATCTATGTTCCTGTAAGATCTTCCTTCAAGCTGTTAGGCTTCCCTGAAGGAACCCACTCTGATACCAATTGAAGAACACAAGCTTATACTGAGAGGGGGTGAACAATATAAGATCAAAACTTTTACTTTTCTTTCCAAATGATAATAACAATAATATCAATGTAGTAAATGAAACAATGCACAAATCATCACACACATGAGAGACATAAATTTAACATGGTTCACCCAATGTGGGCTACATCCATGGAGAAAATATTTCTTATAAATTTCCTCAACCAATCTCTTGGGAACCAATTCCCTATTACAATGTTTATGGGCACCAACCCAAAGGAGACACCAATCCCCTATGCTCAAGTTTATGGACCTCTATCCACAGGAGACACCAATCCCCTCTACTCTAGTTTATGGACCTCTATCCACAGGAGACCTCAATCCCCTCTACTAGTGGACCTCTATCCATAGAGACCTCAATCCCCTCTACTCTTTTTGGACCTCTACCCCCCCCCCCCAACCCAACTCTTCCTAAAACCTCTCTCAACTCTCTCAGATCTACTCCAAGTCTACACACAAGACTTGCTCAAATCTGCTTACCAAAACCTACTCTAATCTCTTCTCAAATCTTCTCCAAGTCTACACACAAGACTTGCTCAAATATGCTCACCAAAACCTACCTCTAATTCTCATCAAACCTCCACAAACTTCTCACAATCTTCTCCAAATCTACCTCAAACTTGCTCACAACTGCTTACAAGCCTTCTCAAAAGGTCTACTTAAATTAGCTCACAACTACTCACAACACAACTCGCTAATCCTATTCAACTCTAGCTCACAATCTTGATTAATCTACCCCAAGA
The DNA here is from genome assembly GCA_028583015.1 of Wollemia nobilis. Lineage (NCBI taxonomy): Eukaryota > Viridiplantae > Streptophyta > Pinopsida > Araucariales > Araucariaceae > Wollemia > Wollemia nobilis. Next base: position 13,624,795 of record JAQPPZ010014788.1, read on the forward strand.
CTTCCTACAAGGCTTGCTCAAATTAGCTTACTCATACATCTCAAATTTCATAAAAATAGCTCAAATATTCCCAATTCTTGCATACAAACCATTGCATATATCTTTCCCAAAAGTGCTTTCTTTGACTAAAGTAATTCAGACATATTCTACCCAAAATTATTTTTCTTCATGAACATATAGAGAATGATATGCATTACAAATAATCAATATGTTCTTCTCACATTCATTAAGTCTGTCGCTTTCACATGTCTCACATTTATTTTATTCAAAAGGTAGCTCTAGTCTAGCACTTGATAGATGACCTTCTTATGTATTTTCCACAATCAAAACTGATGCACACACTTGCTTCACAAATATGATTTCTAACACTTGCACATTCACTTTCAATGTCACTCAAACCAATGCACAATTTATTCTCAAACCCTAGCACATGTGTTTCCAATTTCATTCAACAATGAAGCACAAATTTATTCTCAAACCCTAGCACATGTGTTTCCAATTTCATTCAACAATGATGCACAAATTTATTCTCAAACCCTAGCACATATATTTCCAACAATGCACATAAAATTGATCCTTATATCTCCACCTTATGACATCAAAAATATTTCCCTTAAGCACAACCACCTTGAGAAAGAGTTAAATCACCATACCTCTAAATTTGCCTTGATGAAGATGTGCCCTCAAAAACCTGTCTCAAATAATATCTTTTCTTTTACCACTTCAAAATAGATTAACAAAAAATCATCTTCAAAAATTCACATAAAACTCTTCTCAAAATATGTGCACATTAATTTCTAAAAATAATGCTCTATTACTCCTCTTTGGTTTCACAAGATAAAGCTTTTAAATATAAACCAAACCCTTCAAAATATCAAGCAAATATTACAATCAATAAAAGGACACAATACACCTTATAACTCCCTCTTTCAATATTGCAAAAATAACCCTTCTCACACATAGACAATAATACAAATTTCTCATAAACTTATACACCATAAAAATACTCCTTAAAACAATATCCTCCTATAAAATACAATATTCAAAATAAAATAATATACCATACAGCTCCCACTTTTATAAACCAGATAATGCCTTCATATAAAAATATATTTTTCAATTAAAACCAATGCACCATACAACTCCCACTTTGCTCTTAATCAAATTCAAATCAAACTCTTTACTTTACTGCCACAATGCATTCAGATTTAATTGATTTAAACAAAAATATTTGTACCTTATGCATTATTGCAACTCAAACCCACGACCTCCAAGAGAACCAACACACCCACCCCCACTAACGCCTTCAACCAATTGTGCTACTGTAGTAGGTAGCACCAAAGATGGGGAACAAAAAATATAACTCTGATATGTGTTAGCCCAAACTTCAATGCACATAATGAAAATATATTAGGGGTTTTTGACCTCAAAAATTCTGCCACAACAACACTCACACAACCATTCAACCACTAGGCCACCCCAATCAGATGGAACATCTCAAGCATCCTCAAAATATGTCATTGTCTCACGTTAGCACCCTTCAAAATTCGTTGTTTTTCTGACGTTTGCACTTGGAGGGATATCAACTTTAGCACCAAATATTAAATGTTTTTCGCATCAAAAATCATATCATAAAACATTAGCACTTCGTATATAGAAATAAAACCATTGCCTCCTTATTTATATGTACTTCAATGTTTCTTGGAGAGTCGGCTCACGTTTTCATATGGAGATTTAAACTTACTTTGCACACGACGTTGGTGCCAAACATACACCCTTATGTTTATATTATAATATTATAATAATGACTCTTAAAACCTTTGGCCCTCAAGGAAATATTAAACCTTGGTCTTCTTTTAAAACCCTTTTAAAAAATTTGCCTTCTTATTCAAATTTAAACCTTGCTCTTAAACCTTTGGCCTTCAAATAAATATTTAAACCTTGGTCTTCCTTTTTAGCTCCTTTTAAAACTTAACCTTGCCTTGTCTTTTAAACCTTTTGCCCTTAATAAATAATAAATAATCCTTGCTTTTTCTTTGGTCCAAACACTATAAAACCTCTTGGACCTCCTTTATAATATTTAAAAATAAATATTATAAACCTTTTCTTTTCACCAATTTTCCTTGTTGTGAGATAAACCTTGCCTTGCATAATTATCTTACCTTAGAAGAATATTTATGCCTTACCATGCTCTCTTTGACATCAACCTTTTGACATCAATGACCATGTGCCTTTGACATCAATGACAACTCAATATTTCCAACACTTGTGCTTTAGGAAGGAAACTCACAATCCAGATCCTATAAAGTGGATTATGATAGTACAATGTCTTGGAAATATTACTCTACTAAGATGCAACGCATAGATAGTAGAGGTAAAATTTTGGTATTGTGAAGGATGTTGTAGTAAAATGTCAAGAAGGATGCTAAATTCTAGAATATATGTATTCACACAAAAAACTGAAAAATATCCAGAAAATGAAAATCAAGAATTCACACTTTATGTAAAATGATGTAGATTTCTAGCCATAGCAACTCGATTAAGATGAAAATTGAATCTATTTTTAAACTCTTGATCTATAAATAAGAGAGTTGTGATTTGTCAAGTGTGGGGGACCCTAGTACAACCTAGTCAAGTTTGGTTGGTTGGAAAGGTAAGTTCTTAGTCATGGCTAGAAAACTCCAACTCATTTAGGCTATATTTCAATTTATTCCAATGTGTATATTGTTGAATCTTATATTGTTAATAAGTATAGCTTCTAAATATGACAAAATTCAAAGATACTTTAGATGTGAGAATAAGTTTAGGTTGCTTCTCTATAAATGGAAAGAGTATGTAGAGGAAAGAATATGGAAGAGACAAACTTGTGACATTGTCAATTTATAAGTTTGAAATTAGGAGCAAAAATGATTGGCAATTATTCAAAGGTCATGGAAAGAGTTGGTCAAAAATATTACTACAAAAGGATGTAAACATGAAAAAATTATTCAACTAATTAGCTCTACTTAAAATACCTATAACACGGAACTTCATATCAAAGGATTCTCAATTAATAAAGTAAAACCATGGGTGATCTATCAATGAGGAATATTCTATAGACTTTAGTGTGATGCTTGGTTGAACCCTTCTTTTTATTTTTATCCAAAATGGAAACCATCAACCCAATTATATTTGGCTTGTAAAGTTTTGAAAGCGAAGAATTATATTGAGAAAAAATTTCAAATATCTAGATCCTACAAACTTCAGTGTGATACATGGTTGAATCCTTTTTGTTTATTTTTATCCAAAATAGAAACCATTAGCCTAAGACTCTTTGGCTTGTAAAGGTTCAATAGTGAATATTTATATTGAGAAACAATTTAAAATGTTTCATTTCCATTAGTAAGTAGGTTGAGAGGAAGGACCTCAAGCAAGCAATAGAGAAGCTTCAAAATATATTTTTAAAATTCTATTGCCTATTTTTCATGGAAAGATGAGTTGGTTTGAAATCTATCAAGAGATGGTGGATACTCAATCATATTAAGCTATAAGGATTTGAAGCAATTATAATTCCCTTCTAAGAATTCGTCTTGGAATAAGAGGTGTCTAGTTGAGCCCTCCCTATAGTATTGACATTAATTTGGTTAGCAATATAAAATAAAATCTTAAGGTTGATAATCTGCAAACAAGGGAGTATCACAAACCTTCAGGTGTGCATTGTGTGAGAAGCTAGGAATATCAAATGATTTACTTAATTAATATCTTTGCTTCCATTATTTGGGATTTTTTTTTGAAGAAAATGATAACTAGTTAGGTTGTTCCATTAACATTGGAAGAATTGATGAAATGTTAGATTGGTTGTTTCAAAGCAAACCCATTAGGTATTTTATAAAGGATTTTCCCTACTATTATTTTTTGGAATTTTTAGCTTTAAAGGAACAATAGAATCTCTTAAAACAAGTCACAAAAGTCACATCCAAGTTTAGATTCATATTTAGTTCTCTCTTACATAGTGTTTGTAGACATTGTCCTCATCATGGGAAGTCTTGGGTATGAAAAATATATGTTGGCCTCTTGGTTACAAGATTTTAATATACTTGTAAGGGTAAAGTACAATAATGAAGCTAGTACCAAAGATTTGCATAGATCGATTATAAAATGAAATTGTTTAAAAGTGGGTTTATCAAACTTAATTATCTTGTGCTTCTAATAAAACCCTAGGGAAGTTGGCTCTAGGGTGGTGTCCTCCAAGATAATGAAGGCATATTTCTCCTTGACTACTCAAAATCATATGGAATTGTAACAAATACATATTCAAAGGCTAGGGTAGTTGGACAAGGATGAATATCATCATTGTGAAAAGATGAAGAGATATTTCAATTGAGGAGGAATCTCAAATTATTACTAATGTTATCAATAAAAATATATGGAGATTGAATCAACAATAACAATATTTTTTATATTTGTCAAATTTTATCTTAAAACTTGATATGAGTAAAGCATATGATAGGGTTAAATGGGATTTTCTTTTTGCAGTTTTAGACAAGTTTAGATTTGGGAAGAAATGGGTTAGATGGATTAAAGCTTGTGTCCATAATTTATTGTTCAGTGTTGGTCAATGGGTTAGTAACAATAACTTTTAAATACAAGAGAGGCCTTAGACAAGAATATCCTTTATCTTCTTATTTGTTCATTATTATGGTAAAGGTTTTGAGTAGAAACTTAAAGAAGGCTTACGAATATGGGCTTATAAGTGGATTTAAGGTTAGTAATAACATCGACAACATCGTCCATCAATAATTTGTAGATGATACAACCCTTTTTGGAAATGCAAGGATAAATGAGGCCAGAGCTTTGAATAACTTTTTAAAGAAATACGAAAGAGCATTAGGGCAAAAATTTAATAGGAAAAAATCCAAAATTTACTTCCTTAACACTCCAGGTAATATCAAAGCAAGAATTTACAAGTTACTTCAATTGGAGGAGGTAAATTTACCAACAACTTATCTAGGGATGCCTTTATTTGAAGGGATAATGAGGATAGAATTATAGAATCTAGTTATTAGTAAAGTTCATATTAAAATACCAACTTGGAAAGGTAGATGGTTATCATTAACAAAAAGAGTGCAGTTAATTAAGTTAGTATTACAGGCCATTCCAACATATTATATGTCACTATATGCTATGCCAAAATTAGTTGAAAATTTTTAATCAATATTATGTGATTCTTTTTATGGTCAGGTTTAAATGATAAAAGTAAAATTCCTTTGGTGAAATGGAGCAAGGTGTATGATGATAAAACTAGGGGAGGTCTTCGGCTAAGAGTTCTTACATATGCAAGCTTAGCTCTCATGGGAAAGGTAATTTGGAGATTGTACAAAGAGATTCAAAGACAATGGGAAATAATTCTTCTAAGTAAGTATGTTGAGCCAAATGACCCAAGATTAATATTTACTACATTCTCTCTACCAAATGGTTATGCTCTTTGGAATGGTTTAAAAATATATATATTGATCTAATGATTAAAGGTTGAAGATGGGTGGTGGGAACTAGAGAAAAAAAAGTTATTTGGATGGATACTTGGTGTGATAAAAAACCACTCAATTTATATCCAAATTTGAAACCTTGGATGAGATTGCTTCAAGACAAATATGTTGATAGGGTTTCAAACATTTTGTACAAGGGTTAGGAAGGAAGATACAAATGGAAATAAGTTTTTTTACAAGTATACAAGACATTGATGCTATGAGGCAATTGAGTAGAAAGATAACAATTATGATTATTCCAAGAGGAGCCAAGGATAAATTGATTTGGAAGTTGAATAGCTCAGGAGAATACACAACAAGAAGTGGATATAATGTACAACGCCAATAAAAAAGTAATATCACTAGAATATGGAGATATATTTGGGATAGCCCAAGCATTCCTAAAGTTAAAATGTATGTTTGGCTAGTAGGTCATAGAAGAATTTTATCTTGGGATAACCTTATGAAAAGGGGTTTTTATGGCCCTTCTCAATGTGTTCTTTGTAAAAAGGAGGATGAGAGTATAGACCATTTCTTGGGACATTGCTCAATAGTTTGGAAACTATGGAAATGGATTCTTAATATATTTGGTAAATGCATAGTGATGAATAGTAGAATTGAATATTAGTTAAAGCAATGATAGATCACTTATAAAAGTGAGACTTTGTAGACAATATGGGATATATCAAAAGATACAATATTTTGGACAATATAGCTAGAAAGGAATAGAAGAATATTTAAAGGAAATGAAAGTAGTTTAGATGTAATGAAAAGGAAGATATGTTTAGCCATAGAGGAGTCTAAACCAACCCTATCAACTCACACAACCCCTAATATGGAAACAAAGAGCCTTGATAGATGGAGTCAAGTCATTAAATGGAATTATGATGTTGGGTACAAGAGGAGCAAAAAGAAGGCAAATAATATAAAGTGGAAACCACCATGTGTGGAGTGGGTTAAGTTGAATTTTGATGGAGCATATAAAGGAAACCTAGGACCAACAAGAGAAGAAGGAATAATTAGAAATAATAGAGGAGAGATTTTGTCTCATTATGCTTTCAATAGTGGATTTAAGAAAAATAATGAAGTTGAAGCTTGGGTGAATTTAGAAGGGTTAAAAATATGCAAACAAATAAAATGGAATAGAGTATGTATGGAAGGTGATTCTCTCATAGTAATAAATACAATTTTGAGGAAAGCAAAGGCTCCATGGAAAATACAAGAGATAATTATGGAAATTCAAGATCTTGCTAAAGAGTTTGAAGAAATCAAGTTTACACATACATTAAGGGAAGGAAACAAATAGGCTAGCTAATATAGGGATTTTGATTGAGGATCGTGAAGTTAAATTATCCTTTCCATGGTTAGAGGAAGTAGTAAGTTTAGTTGAAGTTGACAATAAAATGTTGATTGCCTGAATCAAATAATGATTAAGATTTACTTTATTGTTCTCCATTAGTAATATTTGTTTTATTTTGCAACAATAATGTGTTTTCATATAAACCATTTATTATAGTTTTTGTGGTTGCACTTGTGTTTTAGGAGGAAAATTTGCAATCCATATTTGGTAAAGCGGACTATGATAGTGTGATGTTTTGGAAAAAATTCTCTACTAAGATGCAATGCATAGATAGTAGAGGTGAAGTTTTGTTATTGTGAAGGTTGCTATAGAAAAATGTCAAGAAGGATGCTGAATTCTAGAATATTTGTATTCATACAAAAATTTGAAAAGATCCAAAAAATGAAAATCAAGAACTCAAACATTTTATGTAAAATGATGTAGGTTTCTAGCTATAACATCTCAATTGAGATGAGAAGTGTATCTATTTGTAAGCTCTCAAGCTCTAAAGAAGAGAGTTATAATTTATCTCATGACCATAAATTTCCATCTCTTAATTAATAACTTTTGCTTTGCAATATCTTGTCATGTGTCTAGCCTCATAAAATTTATAATATCAAAATACAATTTTTCATGATCCATGTTAATCCATTCTCTTGAGTAAGATTTAATTTTAAAGGGCTTTAGCAAAGTAAGAAATATTTTGAACTATCCACGACAACACATATCTAGATATACTATAGTTGGTCCCTTCAAGATTAACTCCCCTAGATTATGACCAATATTCTTCAAATCCTTCTCGTTAATAAGTTGATAGAGAAGTCTAAAAATACTAACCTACACTAGAAGCCTTTTAATAATTATATCTCCATCAAAAATATCTCATTCTACGGTTTTAAATACATTCCATATCCTCCCTTAACCCATAGGCCACCATCCATTTTTTTATCCTTGATTTTTGAATTAAAGAAGATGTTGAGGAAAAAACATTTTTGGAGGCTATTCATGGAATAATTTGAATTCAATCCCCATTTTCATTTAATCCACTTTTGAATCTTTGAAAAAAATATCCAATATTAGTGAATCTTAATATTAACCTTTTTTTCTTTCCATAAGCATTATATAATACTAGATCATGTCATCCCTAATGATCATTTCTAGTGAAAATTTCGCTTCTTAGACAAGGATCATCTTAGTTTGTTGTTTTTTTTCTCCTTGACATTCTTACTTCTAACTAAGAAATCCTTACTTTTGTTTAGGACTTCCAAAAATGACTTTATTATCTTGCTACCTAACTTTTGCTCATGATGATTTGTCATATTTTAAATTTCTCTAAAGCATTAGAATAAAATATGCAAGGTTTAGGAGAGCTAGGGTTTTGACGGCCAAGATGACAGCGGGCGGGAAAGCTTCTGCGGGAGAGCATGGGAATGCCAACAGACTGAACCAAGGGCACAGCAGGGCGAAGGGAGGGCAGTCAGAGATCGGGGGCGCTAAGGAGTCCTCTCCAACCGAAGAGGATGTAGGTCATGACAAGGATCCACCAGACAAATGGGGAGGTGGACCTCAGAAGTCGTACGCTCAGGCAGCGGCTTCAGAAACCCTTAGCGGTCTGCTCTCCAAGGAGTTGTTTCCTGTCGAGGATGAGTTGGACATCCCGGCAAAAAGTCTTTCAAGCTTTGTGGAATTCGAAAAATTTACCCTCATCGGTAAGTTTATTGGCGGCCATCCCGACATGGAGACCATTCGCAAGTGGGCGACAGGTAAATGGCGAACCTCTGGTCACATGGAGTTGGCGGCCTTATCCCGGGGTTTTTTCGTGATTAGACTGAATAACAAGGAGGACTACTGTAAAATCTCGGTCGGTGGTCCCTGGTTCCTAGGTCGCAGAAGTCTCTTTCTAAGGAAGTGAGGTATGGACTTCAACCCCGAGACCCAAAATATCAACATTGCTCCAATATGGGTTAGACTCCCGAGTCTCCCCCTCTTTTGTTGGCATGAAAATGTAATCAGAGGAATTGCACGCTCCATTGGTGAGTTGGTTACCATTGACCCTCCAACCAAAGCTCGAACCAGATTTGTTCAAGCTCGGTTCTGCATTCCGCAGCATTTGGAGGCCGACCTTCCATCATCCATCACTCTCCGATCTCGGAGATATCATTCTTCACAAGCAAGCCATTGTGTATGAGAACAGACCGGCTTTCTGCCCCCTGTGCAGTTCTCAAGGGCACCTCCAGTCCAACTGTCCTCTTCAAAATCCAGGGATGAAGAAACAGGATTCCAGCAACCCCTTGGAACACGGTGAAGGTCAGACAAAGCACCCTGCTGCAAAAGGGCATGATTCTCCAGGCCCGTCTAGGGACCATCCCGAATCCTCCCACCCGGTGGAAGCAGTCTCCCCCCAAACGGTCTCTAAGCCGTGTGGTGCAAGCCCTCACCTTGGACCACAAGAGGAGAAGGACCAGTCCCTTCCACCAATCACCGCACAGGTAGATTCACCCAAAATCCTGGACCATAACCACCCCGAGTCCCAAAATGTGTTGGAAGATTACCTACTAGGAAGAAGGGGTGAGCAGTCTGGTAATATCAGCCCTCGTAATACGAGAAGCCGAAAGCAAGGTGTTGATTTTGGTAGCGAAAGGAAGCAAGGTCGTCCCCCCAACAAAGACAGGCGGGACAAGGAGACGGCGATAGATGTTGCAAATGGTACTCAACGACTGCTTTTTCAGGATGATTCTGATTCCCAGATGGGTGACTCGTCTGTCCCAAAACCTCCCCTCCAGTAAGGAAAGGGAGGTAAGAAGAATATCAAACTATTGAGATGAAAGTCCTCTCATGGAATGTGAGAGGGCTTAATGCAGCTGCAAAACGGAGATTGGTGGCTGATCTCAGAAAGAGGACGAATCCGTCCATCCTAATTTTGCAAGAGACTAAGACCGATGCTATCTCTTCGCCAGAGCTGCTAAGGTCATTTGGGCTAAGGCAAAATTCCTCTCTAGTCTTGCGATGGGAACGACAGGAGGTCTCATGATTCTTTGGGATCCAGAGATTTTTGAGGGCAGCCTTCTCTCAACTTCCAGCAGGATTATCAATGTTTTGTTTCATTCCAAAGCCATTAACTTTTCTTGGATCCTGTCTAATGTGTATGCCCCAAACTCTATCTCGGAGAGAGCAGAAATGTGGAAGGCTATTTCCCAGATGAGGGAAACGTTCTGTAATTTCCCTTGGGTTCTAGGGGGAGATTTCAATTGTCCTCTTCACCCATCTGAAAAGAAAGGAGGATCAGACCACTCTAGCCACAGTCTGGAAGACTTTCGAGATTTTGTTTGTACAAATAACTTGCTTGACATTGACCTCAAGGGGGCATCCTTCACTTGGAGCAACAGGAGGATTGGGAGCAATCTTATTCAAGTCAAGCTTGACAGATTCTTCATATCCCAAGAGGCTATTCCCATACTCGGTGTGGCAACTCTCTCGGCCTTACCGAGGATTGGGTCTGATCACAATCCTATTGTCCTGGAGATGGTTGATGGGCCTGTTTTTAAAACCCCCTTCAGATTTGAGTCCATGTGGATTTCTCACAAGGACTTTAGAGGGTTGGTTACAGCCTGGTGGCAGCAGAAGGTAGCAGGTTCCGCTTCCAAGAGAGTGGCCTTAAAACTCAAGTTAATCAAAAGGAATTTGAAAACATGGAACAAGGAGGTGTTTGGCAACATTTTTGAGTCCAAAAGGTCAATTTTTGCGAACCTAAAATTGGTGGAGGAGAGAATGGAGCTCGAAGGTTACACCGATTGCCTGAGGGAGGAGGAAAGGAGGCTCTTGGTGGATTATCATTCTATTCTTGCAAGGGAAGAAACTTTCTGGCTCCAGAAATCTAGGGACCTCTGGTTGAGAAATGGAGACTCCAATACGAAGTTTTTTCACGCGTCAAATTTGTGGCACAGAGGGGCTAACAAAATCAGGGAAGTGGTGTGCAAGGATGGACGCGTTACCAAGGATATTGAGGAAATCCAAAGTGAAGCGGTTGACTTCTTCCAGGATCTGCTCGGTGTTCCTCCCGACAGTGATCTCCAGGTTCAGAAATCTTTGTTGGATAACTTCCCAGTCAAAGTTCCTCCCGAGGTAAGCTCTAAGCTTCTGGAGCCTTTTTCTATGTCTGAGATTAAAGAAGCTTTGTTCTCCATGCAACCAGACAAGGCCCCTGGGCCTAACGGTTTTCCCCCCCATTTTTTTCAAGTTATGTGGGATGTTGTGGGTTCGAATGTGTGCGAAGCAATTCAGGAGATTCAAGCCTCCAGATCCATCCATCCAAAACTAAATTCTACCTTTTTTGCTCTCATCCCAAAGTCTTCCGCCTGCAAAAGTTTCTCTGATTATCGTCCCATTAGCCTGTGCAATGTTTTTTATAAAATCTTAACCAAGTCCATAGCCAACCGTCTGAGGTCCCTTCTTCCCTCCTTGGTTGGTCCTTCTCGGGAAGCACCGTGAAAGGCACAAACATTCTCGATGGTGTCATCACCATCCATGAAACCCTCCATTCTGCTCACCGCTTCAAAAATGCTGCTCTTTTCCTCAAGTTGGACATGAATAAAGATTTTGACAGAGTTGACAGGAGGTTCCTCTGTGCTGTCCTCTTCAAGTTCGGTTTTCACCCTTAATGGATTGACCTTGTCAATAGTTGCATATCCACTCCCTCCTTTTCTGTTCTAATCAACGGATCCCCTGCTGGGTATTTCCAAAGTGCCAGAGGCCTCAGACAAGGTGACCCTCTGTCTCCTATTCTATTCATCCTTCTGGCTGAGGTTCTGAGTTGGTCTTTGAAAGAGGCTCTTCGTCAGAATAAGATCTCTGGCATTTTTCCCACCTCCAGAGTCGATCCTGTCTCTCATCAACAATTTGTGGATGACACCCTCATCTCCACCGGGCGTCCGTCACTCAAGCCAAATCCATCAAGCGAATCCTCTCCCATTATGAAAAGGCTGCCGAACAGAAAGTCAATTACATCAAAAGCAAAATTTATTTTATTAACACTCCTATGCGAAGGCAGCTCCGCATAGCCAGAATTTTGGAATGCACTATTGATTCCCTACCTGCGTCTTATCTGGGTTTGCCTCTGGCTTGTAATGGCCGGGCCAATGGAAGCTTGTGGGACATGATCCTGGAACGTCTTCACAAAAAGCTGAGCACTTGGAAAGGAAAATTCCTATCGCAAGCTGGGAAAGCCACCCTTACCAAAGCTTGTCTCCAAGGAATCCCAACTTACTTCATGTCTGTGTTCATGCTACCTGTTTCTGTCCATTCCAAGATTGAAAAGATTCAGAGGACCTTTCTATGGTCTGGCAATGAAGAAAAATCTAGAATTCCTCTTGTGGCCTGGGATAAGGTTTGCTTGCGAAAGGACCAAGGTGGCATGGGAATGAGGAGATCAAGACTCATGAACACTGCTTTGATCGCTAAGCATGCTTGGAAGATCCTGACTAATGACCCAGCAGAGTGGGTCAAGCTGGTTAAGAGGAAGTATCTTAGATCGAGTTCACTTTTTGATGTCGGGATTCCTCCTGAAGCGTCTGCCTTTTGGAAATCTGTGCTTCAAGCCCGCTCTTTGATCAACTCTGGTGCTCGCTGGATTTTGGGTGATGGCAACTCCATTCTCTTCTGGAAGGACAGGTGGGTTACCGATGGAGCTCTCGAGTTGAGAGTGGACCTTGTTGGCCTGAAAGCCCAGGTGGATCCAAATTCCCAACTCAAGGTTGCAGACTTCATTGATCGGAGCTCTCTTCCCCCTCGATGGAATTTGCCAGTCCTGGATGGCTTTAACAATGAAATGACTTTTTTGTCTAATATTCTTCGGTCTGTTTTAATTCCATCTGTTAGAAGAGATGATAGAATCATCTGGCGTGGCACAGAGGATGGTCTGTTCTCTGTCAAGACTGCCTATGACCTCTTACTTGCGAGATTGCCATGGATCACCGATGGAAAGTGATTTGGAGGAAGGGTATTATTCCTAAAGTTAATTACTTTGCATGGATTGCCTTTCATAATAAAGCCTTAACCATAAACAACCTCCATAAGAGGGGTTTTGCTATTCCCAATAGGTGCTTCTTGTGCTTTGCTGATTGTGAGACGATAGACCACTTATTTTTGCACTGTCCTTTTTCCCATTCTCGTCCTCAGCACCGTCCTCGTCTTTCTTTCAAATCCTTTGGTGCACTCCCCGCTCCCTTAAAGATGCCTTCCACCAATGGCCCAATCCTTTCAAGAATCCTAAACTTCGCTTCCTTCTTGAGGCCTCTTTCCACCACTCCATTTGGCAGATTTGGCTAGAGAGAAATTCCAGAGTCTTCGGCAAGGTCCCTAGAGTACCTCCCTGTGTCGCTCAAAAAGCCTTATCCTTCACCATTGAGAATTCTAAAGTTTTTCCTAGTTCCCGTCCCTGCCTTCCTGGCGAAGCAGCGATCTTCCAAAGTTTGGGCCTTTTCCCTATTCTTGATGGTGTTTCTAAGTCTCAGCGTGGGGATGTTATTGGACCAAGCCCCCTGTGGGCTGGATTAAATTAAACTTTGACAGTGTGGCCAAAGGCAATCCTGGCCTTGCTGGTTCTGGTGGTGTGGTTAGAGATCATAACGAGAATCTCGTGCTGGCTTATTGTGAAGATTTGGGTGCCCAGACTAATCACTATGCTGAAGCCATAAGTGTTTTGAAAGGTATCCAGATCCTCTTCGAGGATCCTCGGCCTTTGATAGTCGAAGGTGATTCTCTCAATATAGTCAACTATCTGCTAGGCTCTAAAGACCCATCTTGGAGGGTCTACAACATCATTCTTGGGGCTAGGATGCTCCTCTCTCAACGTGACAGGTGGAAGGCATGCCATATTTTCAAGGAAGGAAATCGCGTGGCAGACCACATGGCCAACAAAGGGCTTGTGACCACATGTCCTGTTGTGTGGCGCTCATGCTTCCCGTCTGAGGTGGTGAGTTTGGCCAATGCGGATATCCTCTCATGATGTTCTCCTCGCTTCAGAAGGTCATTCGTTTGGTTTGGCTGTTTTTGCTTTCGATGGTCAAATTTCTCCAGCTAGTATTTTTGTTTTCCTTGGTAAATTGTGGTTTGTTTCCAAGATATTCAGACATAAGGGCCCTACTTATAACCTTCGGGCAATTAGCAGTTTTTGGTTTCTGTCATCAGGTTTATTCCTCTAGCCACAAGGCATGATGCACATTCCAGCCAGGCTGATTTTGTACATAAGGTTTTGGGATCCTCTATAAAAACCCACTGTTAATCTATTTAAATAATTACCAAAAAAAAAATATGCAAGGTTTACTCCTAGCTTGCACCCCCTTCCTATTCACACTTCCTCCTTGCTCCTAATAAACAATTTTAAGGAATCAATAAAAGAGGGTGAGACCTGCTTCTTATTCATTCTAGCTTCCTACTCATAATAGATTGTTTTTTAAAGGAAAGTATTGAAATATATATGTTTTTTTTGAGAAAAATGGGTTGTACTCAAGTCCCCCACCCTTAACAATTTATAACTCTCTCCTATAGAGCTTGAGAGTTTGCAAATAGATTTAATTTTGATCTTAATTGAGTTGTTTTTTTCAATTGGTTATACGAGATTGAAATGGGCCTCACCCATATTACATTATCACCGCATAGTGGTATTACAACAAAGCTTGGATATTATTCATGTATCGCTTGGCAAGATTTGAACCTTGATCTCTTTCTTGAATGTTGAGGAATCTAACCAATTGAGCTAATACCATTTGATTCATCTTAATTGAGTTGTTGTTACATTTTTTGGATCTTCTTTAATTTAATTTGTAAATACAAATATTTCATAATTTAGTATCCTTCTTCTTGATATTTTACTATAGCAACCTTCACAATACCAAAACAAAACCTCTACTCTCTACGCACTACATCTTCATAGAGTGAAATTTCTAAAATTGTGTATTATCATAGTCCACTTTACTAGCTCTAGACTATTAGTTTCCTTCTTTTTCCCATAATCAAACCCATAACTAAAATAATTCATTTAGCCATAAATTCCATTTAATATCATCTTCTTATACTTCAATATATGAAGCTTCTACTTGCTTCACAAAATCATAGTCCGCTTTACCAAATCTGGACTATTAGTTTCCTCCAATGCATTGATCTATAAATGGATCCCCTGAAACGTTTTGTAATCCTTTGGAACATTATTTTGAATTTGCTCCTTTCAATTTTTTCTTGTCAACTTCAACTAAACTTACTACTTTCTCTAACCATAGAAAAGAGAATTTAACTTCACGATCCTCTATTAAAACCCCTCTATTGGCTAGCCTATCAACACATTTGTTCCCTTTCCTTAACATATGTGTAAACCTCATTTCTTCAAAATCTATAGCAAGGTCTTGTATTTCCATAATGATCTCTTATATGTTCCATTGAGCCTTTGCTTTTCTGAAAATTACATTTTTTTAAGAAAACAAGTTATATATTGATATTCAAATTTGCAAAGAACAATTATCCAACAAGCAATTTGGAGGTCACAAGATTGTTGTCCAAAAGGAGGAATAAACAATAAAGCAAATTCAAAAACTCAAAAAATGCAATGGTATACCAAGGGTGCCAAATATGCAAAGGGTACCATAATCACCGAGAAAACTTGAAACACCAAAAGTTTTAGAATCACACAATGTTCTAGGGTTGTCTAGAGGCATCATCAAAATTACATTTATTACTATTAGTGAATTGCCTTCCATCCATACTTTGTTCCATTTCATTTATCTGCATATTTTTAATCCTTGCAAAGTTACCCAAGCTTTAGCTTCATTAATTGTCTTAAATCCACTACTAAAAGCGTAATGTGACTACTAAAAGCTTTAGCTTCATCCCTATTAATTTTTATTATTCCTCCTCCTCCTCTCGATCCTAGATTTCCTTTATATGTTTAATCAAAATTCAATTTTACCAACTTTGCTTCATGTGGTTTCCACTTTATATTTTTTCCTTCCTTTTGTTTCTCCTATACTAACCATCATAATTCCAATTGATGACTTGATTCCATCTATCAAAGCTCCATGCTTCAATATTAGGGATTGGGTGAGTTGATATGGATGGTTTATACTCCTTTATGGCTAAACAAATATTCTTTTTCATTACCTCTAAACCGCTTTCCTTTCCTTTAAAGATTCTTTTGTTCCTTTCTATCCATATAGTCCAAAGTATTGTATCTTTCAATGTATCCCAAATTTTCTATAATGCCTCACTTTTAAAAGTGATCTATAATTGCTTTAACCATTCTTCAATTATGTTATTCATCACCATGCATTTACCAAACATATTAAGAATCCATTGCCATAGTTCTCAAACTATTGAGAAGTATCCCAAGAGATGGTCTATACTCTCCTCCTTTTTATATGGAACACATTATGAGGGGCCATGAAAACCCCTTTTCATTAGGTTATCCTAGGATAAATTTTTCATGTGACCTACTAGCCATAGAAACATTGTAACTTTTGGAATGTTAGGGCTATCCCAAATATCTCTTCATATTCTTGTGGTATTTCTATTTTTTGGTGTTTTACATTATATCCACTTCTTGATGCGTATTCTCCTAAGCTTTTCAACTCCTGAATCAGTTTATCCTTGACTCCCCTCAAAATAATCACTATTGTTATCTTTTAGATCAACTACCTCCAAGCAACAATGTTTGGTATACTTGTAAAAAATATTGTTTCCATTTGTATCTTCCTTCCTGATCCTTATACATAATATTTGAAGCCCTATCACCATATTGGTCTTGAAGTAATCTCATCCATGGTTTCAAAAATTGGATCTAGACTTAGTGGTCTTTTATTACACTAAGTATCCATTCAAATAGAATTTTTGTCTCCAATTTCCACCACCCTAATTAGAGCTTTAATCACTAGAATAATTGATTTTTTTTAAATCGTTACATAGCACAAAATCATTTGGTAGTGGGAATGTAGTAAAGATTAAGCTTGGGTCATTGGGCTCAACATACTTAGAAGATTGTTTGCCCATTGTCTTTGACTCTCTTTGTACAATCTCTAAATTATTTTTCCCCTTAGAGCTAAGTTTGCATCCATAAGAACTCTTAAATTGAAACCTCCCATATTTTTATCATCATACACCTTGTTCCATTTCACCAAAGGAAATTTCATTTTATCATGTAATTTTGACCACAAAAATGACTACATAATATAGCTTAATTTTTTTCCTATTGATTTTGGCATAATATACAAGGACATATAATATGTTGGAATTACCTGTAATACTGATTTAATTAGTTGCACTCTTCTTGCTAATGATAACCATCTAACTTTACATGCTAATCATTTATTATGAACTTTAGTTATAAGTGGATTCCATAATTATATCCTCATTCTCCCCTCAAATAAGGGCATCCCTAGATATGTTGCCGGTAAATTGACCTCCTCCATTTGAAGTAATTTGCATATCCCTACTCTGATTCTAGTTGGAGTGTTTAGAAAGTAATTTTTTTATTTTGTCCAATTAATTTTCTACCCAAATGCTCTTTCATGTTCCTTTAAGAAGTTATTCAAATATCTAGACTTGTTTTTTCCTATCCTCCCAAAAAGGGTTATACCATCTGCAAACCATTGATGGGTGATGTTGTCGATGTTATTACTAGTCTTAAGCCTGCTTATTAGCCCATATTTGTATATCTTCTTCAGATTCATTCTCGATACCTCTACTATAATAATGAATATATGTGGTGACAAAGGATTTCCCTATCTAAGACCCCTCTTTGATTTAAATGATTATGTTACTAACCCATTGACCAACATTGAATATGATATTATAGAGATACAAGATTTAATGCATCTAACCCATTTATTCCCAAATCCAAACTTTTATAATACTGCAAAAAGAAATTTCCATTTAACCCTATCATAGGCTTTATTTATATCAAGTTTTAATATCATTGCTCTCTCTTTTCTAGAAGTTGTTGAATGCATTACTTCATGAGCTACTATGATCCCATCTAGAATTTGTCTCCCTTTCACAAATCCTCCTTACTCTTTTGAAATAATTTTGTTTAATAGTGGTCTTAACCAATTTTCCATCACTTTATATATTATCTTATATGCCACACTACATAGGGCCTGAATGAATCAAACAATTTTGCATCGTTCTTTTTAATAACTAGGGTAAGATATATTGCATTTATTTTACAAGGTATGTACTATTTTACCCTAGACTATCCACTGCCACCAATAAAAAATCCTTCAATATTCCCCCATGCTATAGAGAGTCCATCCAAACTTAGGGATTTATCCTTATTAAAAGAGAAAATAGTTGAATGAACTTCTTCCAGAGTAATAGTCTCCATCAAATTGTTATTATTTTTACATGTTATCACTAAATGTACTTCTTGTAGTAGCTTATCATTAAGAACTTCAATATCCTTCGATCCTAGAATATTATGACAAAAACGTCTTGCCTCTTTTTATATTTTGCTCTAGTCTTCAATCCAAACACCTTCTATTGATTTAATTCTACTAATTCTATATGCTAATCTCTACACTATTGCCATCCTATGAAAAAACTTTGTGTAAGTCAGTCTCAATTTTAATCTCCAAAATTTATCTTCTTTATTCAAAATATTATGATATTCACTACTCCCTTTCCTCTAAATTTGGATTATTGTGCTCATATTTTTTAAATTTTGAAAGTTTCTCTTTTAGTTATTTCTTTTCAAAAATATTTTCAAAAGTGTTCTTGTTCCATTATTTTAATCTAGATGTCATTGATTTAATTTGTTTTGGAAGTGTATACAACCCATTGTTTCTTGAAGAATTATATCTTTACGCTATCACATCAACAAATTGAGGATGGTCTTCGAACAACTAATCATATTTAAAATATAATATTTGTTGAACTTATGACCATTTTAACTCTTATTGGCCACTGATCTATACTAGTCCTTGCCAAGGTATTAATTTTAGCACAAGTCCCTTTATCTAGCCAATGATTTGAGAGTATGCATTTGTCCAATTTTTTTGCTATTAGGTTATACCTTATCCTATTGTGAGTCCATGTATAGTTGTCCTCTTCAAACTAAACCTCACATATATTATTATCTTGAATGAAATATGAGAAATCTTTCATACTTTGGGTTATTTTCTTAATGCCCCCAAATTTTTCATATAACTTGGTTATGACATTAAAATTTCCAATGATAGTTCTTGGTCTTTACTTCTCATAAAGGCTTCAATCCCACTCCATACTTCTAATTTGCCTAATTGAGTTGTAGGTCCATAAACATTAATAACGATGAAACAAATATCTGCAAAGTAGCATGTGACCAATGAGGTTATTCAATGCCTAGTTTTATGAACAGTTTCATAGAAGGTTTTAACTAGATTTCAACATGTTAGAATTATGCTCATCACTCCTTCCAAATACACAACATCCCATTCACATATCTTTCCCCTATTACTTTCATAGTTTTAGAAACATCTTCCTTTATCATTTTAGTTTCTTGGATACAAAGAATATCAAGCTTATTACTTCAATAGAGGTCCCTCATATACCTTTGCTTTGAGGGGATATTAGCAACCCTTATATTCTATGAGATGATAATCATATCTCATTAGGGGTAAGCGGCCCCTCCTACAAATTACCAATATCATTTTGTTATTTGGTAAAGAGAAGTTCAATCAACTTAGATTATTTTCCTTTCTCTGTGTTTGATCTTTGCTTCCCTAGTTGTCACTTGATAATTTGAAGATTTTCCTCTTTTTACCTTGCAAGTTGTAGACACCAAAATCTAGCACCCTTCAGTTCACATTCACCACCTCACCATCAAATCATGCATAATAAAGATATATGCCTAAGTTCTAACTTAGGGATATAAAATCATGCACATCATTATACTTTCCTAATTTATTTAATTAGGAAAATCACCCTAGGATACCTTGTCTACCCATTGGACATGTGTCCTGGACACTTCATCCAACATCCATGCCACATCTTACCCACTCCTGTCCCCTTTGTCCTTGCACATGGGACATATTCCCAACACCCATGCCACAACTCCTTTGTTGTTGTCCCCTTGTCCCTTCACATAAAACATCATCCCACATCCCACTCCACTTGGGGCCACATCACCCCAGTTAAGTGAGCCACACTAAGTGACTCATTGTAATTACCCCTTACACCTGGAAGTCTATATTTGCCACTTGGCAAATTAGGCTTGCCACCTCACATTCCCCTCCAAAGCCCCAGCCAATCTATAAAGACACCTTCAATCCACCAAACAGGGGGAGCTGAATTTGCATACCAATAGACTGCCGAATTAGATCTAGACCCGACGAGAAGTTGAGGGCACAAGCCGGACTCTGACCGTTGGCTCAGATTCTGAGGTAATCTTACGTTCAACAAAAACTGCCCATCCGCGGTTCCACAGTTGAGAACGCACATCCGTGATTTCGCAACCACAGGTCCACGGTTTCTAGCTCGCAATCGCGCTTCCACGGTTCCACAGTCCCGAGAACAAAAATGAGTTCCATCGACAGAGATTAGCGATCCGAGAAGTAAGCAAGGTTTAATTTGTTAATTGTTTTGTGTTGTCTGTTTTACATCCTTATCGATAATAGGTTTTTATGTGTAGCATTGGATTTATTTGTTTGAATATGCGGGTGCTACTAATCCCCTTTGTTGGTTTGCATGTGTGCAGGTAACAAGTATCCTGGATAGGCTGCTGAAGCTGGAGTGGTCCCGTAGTGGATACCAAAGCCCACTCACCCCTTGAAGCTGTAGCTGAGGAACGAAGAACACACAAGCTCCTTAAAGATCTGGAAGACCCATTTCCTATCAAAGTCATTGTATTTCAGAAGAGAGGCAGATAAAGCATTGTTACATTGCTCCCAACACATTTGGGGCAATTCAAAATCTTTGTAAAAACTGTATCAAACATCAATATAAAGATTCATTTGTGGCAATATCTCTCTCTTTTGTATTGTATCTTTGTTTGTGTTTAGTTCTTTTGGTTACACAAGTATTGGGGGTAGGTCTTACTAATCTATTCAAAAAATTTCACAACTTTCCTTTTCGTTAGATATATTCTCTCCTGCCTCTGCTAAGGAAGCTTTTGACTTGCCCTGCTCATTTTTTGCTATTTCCTTGTTAATGGTAGAGGTATTAACATATAACATTGTATTTTCTCTACCACTTTCCTTCTCATGAATGGTGAATAGTACCTTAAGAGAGCCTTCAAAATCTAATGATGCAAATTCCTTAGGTTCAACTAAAATGTTCATCCCTAAATCAGGTTTAGATTGAGTAAATGATTCCTTGATAATATTATGACCCTATTGTACCATGCCCTCTAAGCTATGATTTATTTTTTCTTAGTAGGCTAAAGCCTCAAAAGAATTGGTGTTTCTTCCAATATCCTTACTTATTGGTATCCATTATTTATTTACTTTCATTTGTTTGGACCTATTTTTTGAAAGTTGAAAACCATCCTCATCCATATCCATTTATAAGTTTCTCTTACGGTTTTCTACATATGCTTCTGCTTGACTCTTCTTAGGGCATGATCTCTTAATATGCCAGACCTTATGACATATTCTACATCTAAAAGATATATTTTCATAATCCATGGATTGACTCCACAACTTACCCCCATACTTAAGAACAATTGATTTTGGTAAAGGTTTACTAATATCAATTATGACCAATCTAGGCATGAATAACTAAGAATCAATATTTTGTAGTTTTTAAAAACTCAAGGAATTCTCCTAGAGTGATGCTTATTGCCTTGAAGATATCCATTTCTTAGAAGTCAATGGGTAACCCATACATATTAACCCATATTGGTACTAGGGATAGATTTATATTTTTAGGTGCAAAGGCTTCATACTAGTAGGTAAGGAAGAGTCATGCTCTTCCCATAAACCAAGGACTTCCTTTTAGGATTCTATCTCTTTCTTCCCTGAAAAAAATGTTTAGGAAGAAACCTTTGGGAAGAAAGGATAGTCTCACTCTTGGAGACTCCCATATCTTATCAATTCATTTTCTCAAAGCTAAAGCCCTTGGTAAATACCCATTAAATTTACCAATGATTGCCTAATTTTTATACAACGAGGATCACTGCTCTATGAGGTCCTACTTAACCTCTACTACTAGGGATGATTCTAAGGATCTAATTATAAATCGATCCATAGGAAGTACACTATAACTCAATATCTACTAAAATTTACTAGTATATCCTATAATGATTATATTATTTGAAAATAAACCTACAATAATCTTAATGTAAAACTTCAAAGATAATCAAATAAAACTTAGCTGAAAAATTTCTATGCCCAGACAAAATGTCTTACCTCATTGATGCCTTAGCCCTTCATTGCTCCTCCCATCATCCGAACCTTGGTTGATAGATATTTACAATTTTGTTTTCCTATGACTTGAAAAATCATCATTGCCTTTGTTCTAGATTGATGGCTACATAGGGTCGTATCTCTCTCAATACTGCTTGAAACCTTCATATGACCACTCATTTTAAAACTCTCCAAATTGTATACAAATTGGTCCAAGAATCATCTAAATCATACAACCCTTTACAAAGATATGACTCCTAAAAGATGAGACTCAAAAACATTGTCCTAACACTACCCTTATTTTGGATGGTTGTCTTCAAATGGCCGTATCTCCTTCAATACTATTTGGATTCTTTCGTATGACCACTCATTTTAAAGTTCTTCAAATTTCTCACAAAATGACATAAGAATCATCTAAATCAAACAACTATATGAAAAAATATGGCTCTTGAAAGATAATTTTTTAATTTTTAATTTTTTCCCTATAAGACATGTATATATATATATTAATGGGTTATATAAGATTAAAACAAGTCCCACCCATATTACATCATCACCACATAGTGGTATTACAATAAAACTTGGATATTATCCATATATCGTTTGGCAAGATTCGAACCTAAGTCTCTTTGAAATTTTAAGGAATCTAATCGGTTGAACTAATGCCACTTTATGACATTTATATATAATCAAGAACAAAATAGTTTTGAAATAATATGAATTTAATCTTCACTTCATTTAATCCACTTTTAAATCTTTATATAAAAATTTGACCAATATCTACGAAACTTACATATCAAACCTCGGTTTTTAAAAATCATTACGCCATATTCAACCATATTAACAATTTTAATTGTACCATGACAACGCAACGGTTCGAACTTTGGCTCTTGTTCGAGAGGTCCAAGGTTCAAACTACGGTGTGGGCGAGTGTGCGAGAGGTTGGGTGTGTGTTAAATTCCATATTGATAAGCATAACTCTCGATTTTAAGAAGGGTCATGGTTGGGGAAACCTACCCAACGACTGTAGGGGTTTCTCACACTAACCAAATAAAAAAATATTAACAATTTTAATTGGCCTAATATGAAGAAGACTTTAAAACTCTAATTATGAGGTTCATAATTCAAATCCACTACGGACTAGAGGTGCATATCATACTTGAATAACAAGAGTTTAATTAAATAAATAACATTCTCTATAAAAAAATGTATCATATAAATAATATAACCTTTAATTTGATGGACATTAAAAACTATTTTACGTTCCAAGGGACAGTGCTTTGGCCCTTTTTTTGAGAAGTCTAAGGTTCAAACCGCAACATTGGCGTGTGTGAGGGGTGAATTCCCTCTTGATTAAGCATAGCTCTTGGCTTTACTTATTAAAAGAAGACTGCTCAACCGATCATAATTAAAAGGAGACTGTTCAACGGTCCGAGCTTTGGCTCTTCTTCGGGAAGTCTAAGGTTCAAACCACAACGTTGACGAGTGTGTGAGGGGTGAATTCCCTATTGATTAAGCATAGCTCTCGGCTTCACGAGGATCATAATTAAAAGAAAACTGCTCAACCAATCATAACTCAACCTTCAGCTTTACGAAGGATCATAATTAAAAGGAGACTACTCAACCGATCATAATTAAAAGGAGACTGCTCAACCGATCATAATTAAAAGGAGACTGCTCAACCTTATACATGTTGGTGGTAAAAATTTGGTAAAAATTTCTTACACTAACTAAATTAATTAATTATTTTTAAGTTCATTACATCTAGCACACTATACATCTAGTACACTAAGTTAGGGTTTTCAACTCCTTTCTTGACCTATAAAATATTAAGGGGAGCATGCATGTTGAGCCCTACGTTGCTCCTACAAAATTTAAAGTTGAAGAGATTGAACCTGTAATACTTTTGATAATATTATTGAGTGTGGTTTACCGGTAAAAATGTCACTTGCATTATCAATTATGTGACCTTGGTTCAAAGTATTACTTAAAAATAAAAAATAACATTTATATTAAAATTTTATTTTATAAAAAAATAATATTTATATTAAAAAAATATGTTTTATTAAAATTTTATTTTATATATTTGAATAGACGGGAAAACTGAAACACATAAATTATCACTCCCCTCCAAATTAAATTTTTCAGTTTACATTGAAATCGTTTTGTAGTCCATCTCTAACGGTGCAATAATAATGAAAATGAGATGCAAGGGTTAAAAAGAAAAAAAAAATTAAACAGTTGTAGTATATATGCGTGTGAGCTTGCTTAAGAGAAAATAAAAAATAAAATGATTATGCAGCTGTGGGTGAAAAACATATAGACTTTGATAGGTCTCCATCACAGAAAAGTATTTCAAGAGAAGTTAGTAAAAGGCAAGGAGTTCAAGCTTTTTCTCAGTTTGCTCTTTTGAGGTTTCTTGGAGAAGGGGGAAAAACTCTTTTATTACGTTGCCCTCGACATTTTAGAGCAAGTGTTTCGCTTGGAGGTCGAGATATAGCCGGAGAATGGCAATGAAGTTTGTAATAGCTGAGAAGGATCAAAGCAGGGAGAAGGCATTAGAAACTCATGTAGGCCGTCCGCTTACGGGCACTGGTGCCCCTTTCACGCTGCTCAAATCTCCTGTTTCTCACACTCAGTAAGTTTTCCAATATATATCCGGTTTGTGGGTTTATAGGGGATAATTCAATTCATTTGGAAGAGATGCTCATGACGTTTACCCTAATCTAGTTTGAAAGCCGGGAGATGACATTTTTTTTGAACCCTAAGAAGAGATTGTTATGCGTGTACCGTTGTTTTTTTTCGCCCCCTCTGTGAATGAGAAGGTAGGACTGCTGTTTCTTCATACGAAGATTTTATGTGGGTCTATCGTGGTTTAATGCATTATATATATATATGGGATTGAAAATAAGGTTGGTAATTATGCATGCCTTGTTTGGCAAGATTCGAAATGATAGATTCTTTTTACAGATGTTTTTTTTTTTATAAGGCTGATGTAGAAACAAATTTCTCTAATGTAGGAGATTGATGGAGGGAAAAATAGGGTGATCTAATCTGCATTAATTCTTTGCATTGGGCATTGGACATAGAAAATATTAACCCTTCATATGAAAAATATTAGTAATTGGACATTCTTTCTTTCAATGATAAGACCGTTTTTACAATCATGAGCACACGTTGCTGCCAAAATCTTGGTGAAAGATCTTGAATGTAGAAAATGTATCCATTAGGATAAATTCTGGTCGGTGGGCGCTAATCTCTGTGTTTATAACTGAAAATTTCAGCTAAACAGAGGATGATCTTAGGAATTAGTGAGAGAGCATAAGTTGGGTTTAGGGTTTGTCGGCAGGAGCCGGCTGGAGAAATTGATCACTGATTGAATTTTTAAAATGCAGAGGAGGATGTTAATGAAGAGATAAAATTCTTAGATGGCTGATAAACATAAGGACTTTTTTCCTCTTTCTAACAGTTTATGGTAACATTGAAGATTGATTTTTTTTTAGCAATTGCATTCTAATACAACGTCAAGACTCATACTAAGCATATATTTTGTGGGAAATATTTTTATTGTATGCTTATAAGTTATAATATAAGATCAAATTCAGTATGCATCAGTAGAAGTGAAAATGAGAACGCCCAATTGTTTAGTTGACAAAGAGGATGTCTTGAATGTGCATGTGAGCAATCACTCACAAATTTCTTCCTGGATAATGCAACTCTTGTAAGACATGGATGTATACACATCTTGTTTCCAACATGGATGTATACACATCTTGTTTCCTAGGTAAATGTTTTTCAATTTGAATAATGTTCAAGTTTTGGCAGGCATAGAGGCCCTGGGTTTGTGAGTGGTAGGTCCCTCAAGTGAGTTGTCCTGGCATCATTATAAACTAAATAATAATAATAAAATGACATTAGCTCGTCCGGTTAAATTTCTCAACTTTTATAGAGGAAACCCAAGTTCGGATCTTGTCAAACAATACATGCATAATTGCCAAGCTATTGTAATACCACTATGTGGTCATGATGTAATACAGGTGGGGCCTATTTCAATCCCATATGATCAATTAAAAAAAAATAAAGTGGAATGAATGTTTATTGATGCATTCCGAACTTTCTGTTTTTTTGATAGTTAACCCGTATGTGTATATATAAATTTGTGTAAGAGATCCTGTTTTTAAGGTAGTGGGAGCAATTGCCTCGGACAACACAATATCATTCTGAGCTCATGTAGTAAAATTGAGTAAATCAAGAAAGGATTTAAGTTGTTTTTTAGATCTACTTTATACACTGTTTCAACTGCTTAATTTATTTCTCTTATGAAACTGAAACTTATCTAACAATTAACTTCTTATTTGTACGTTGTAGGTATCCTTACGTAACTGGGACTTCAGTCTTGGGTATTAAGTACAAAGATGGAGTTTTGCTTGCAGCAGACATGGGAGGTTGAAAATCCTACCATACAATTTCTGATTAGCTTTTAAATATAAATTTTGGTTTGTTTTTGTCTCTTTGATGCATAGTACCATGAATTAACTGTAAATTTACAACTCTGTAGTTTTCATAAAAGTTGATCTGCATAATTAAGCATGATATAGTTATTGGGAGGCTTCATCTTAGAAAGGAAATTTTTCCTTCTTTGCTAGAGTATACTTCTTTTCATGCCATTTTAAGAACAAAATTATCATATCAAGTGTTAATGTTATTGGCTTCATTTGATCTGTGCCTTTTTTTTTTAAGAACTTTTGGCACTCATGTTAATCAAAAGCTTGCTACAATGAGTTTTAGCTATGTATGTTTTTAGATATACATTTAAGGCTTTTTGGTTTAATGCCTATAATTGTTTTTATTTTCAGTTTGTGTGTTTTTTTAGCTTTTTTGGGTTACTTGTCTCTTTATGCTTGACATTCCTTTAAATTGATTGTGTGATATTAATCCATTTTATGCATGTATTGTGATGGGTGTATACAGTTGTAAACTATACACATTATATCTCTTGGGAAACAAACCACAAAAGTCTTCCATTTTTGATCATTGACAATGGCCTTAGTGTTAGTGATAAACCTTGACATGGAGCTTCTTTAGTTGGTGGCTTGTAGGTGTTTGCATCATTTTAGTTTGGGTTATAATAATATGGGTTTATTCTTGTGTCAGCCATTAGTAACACACACTAACTTAAGTTTCTTTCTTAAAACAACAAATTTAAATGGGTCATTTAGTCCCTATTTTGTAATAGTGAAAGGTCTTGTACAATGTATAATAAATAGCACGTGCGATTATTTGAGTGTACAAATATCACGAATTCTGTGTTATGGATCACAGAGAGTATTAGGGACATAGGTATGTGTCTAATCGCAAGTTTTATCTTATTCTTGTGTGCATCTTTTGTCTGGATCCTGCTCGAGGTATATTGCATAATCTAGTGATTTCATATGGCTTCAAATCTTATGGCTTTTGCAGTTATGTTATATTCTACAACATCGGAGTATGTTAAGCCCTAGCCCATAGTTTGTTATTGCCAGTCATATGGATTCTGTCATTACATTCTTGGAGTTTCCGTGCATTACTTAGCTGTGATTCTTTAGCATTGCAATTTAATCTGTTGAAGAGATGTTCATTGCATGTTCCAAAAGTTGGTCCTATTGCTGCCTTTGAAAAATAGTGAGAAAAGCTTGGCATGTGCAATGTGAAAGCAAAGATTTCGATCTTTGAGATGTAACTCCACAACAATATGAAGATCAGGCTCAGGATTCTGCTGAATTATAGCAAGACATCTTTTGATCCAAAATGCAAAAATTTAGTATGTAAAATATGAAACTGCCTAATGAGGTTACTTAAAAACGTTCTTGAAATTCTGCTAAGTAGACATCTTAGTACTTAGAAAAAGTTTTTTATGAGTCTTTATACTGCCTTCTTTGAAGCACAGTGAGAAAAGCTTGCCATGTCAATGAGAAAGCAGAGATTTCTGTCTTTGAGACGTGACTTCACAACAGTGCGAAGATCAGCCTTAGGATGCTGCTGAATCCAAGCAAGATCTCATGATCCAAACTACCAAATTTTAATATGTGAAATTTGAGACTGCCAACTGAGGATACATAAAAATATTTTTAGAATTTTGCTGAGTTGAAATCTTAGTACTTTCACATGCATGCGGACAAACTTACCACCACACCTGTGCGCACATTTGAAATAAATAGCAACTTGTAATCATTTTGGCAAGTTTCAAAATTACACACCAAATTTATATTTTCTCTGGGTATTACCAGAATATGGTAGGCCCGCATGAACGTGAGTGTCGGATATGGATAGCCCTTGTTCTGCTTCTCAATAGGGACATGTACCCATGCAACTAAATCAAATATGTTGAAGTGCAAAACCAAGGGCCTCTCTGCTGTTCATCTCTCAGGGAGACATCCTCTCGATCTAATGAGTAGGTGTCTTATTGATGATGTTTGGTTTGCAATGTACTGTGTCTTACCAAGGCTTGAGCTCCATCTACTCTGCATGAATCATGCTATGAGGCTGTTCCGTGATGCCCCAATTCTTTGACTCATCTACCCCATTTTGTAGAGGGGTGTACAGTACTGCCATGATAAGTGAGAAAATTCCCAAAAGCATTTTTGGTTTACTTCTTGTTATGACTAGTGCTAAGGCACTTGATCTTTCTCTTATTCTTAATTTCTACAAATGCTTTGAATTCCTTGAACTTTGCAAAGCCTCGATCGTAGGATTTATTGGTGTAGATCCAAAGAAATATCAAAAAATTATCAAAGAAAGTGAGCAAATATCTATATTTTATAATGGAACAACCCTCCATATGATGCTTCCCCAATACACAATCCTTCACACACTCCAATAGGCAAACCGGTGGAAGATCATCAACCATGCGAAGAGGACTCATGTGCTTCAAGGATTCAAAATTGGTGTGCCCCAAGCGCTGATGCCATAGCTCACTAGTATCCTTGACCCTAGCCACCACAGCAACAAACCCTTTTCTATTGGAAGAAGATGGGGCTATGCCAAGCTTATACATTTGATGTATCTCATTACAATACCCTGAAGTAACTATCTTGAAGTCATCATCAATATCTTTGATCACCCATTGATCTAGTGTAAACCTCACTTTCTAGTTGGTGCAAGTGATAAGATAAATGAAAAGAAGATTGAGTCCCTCTTAGATAGAGGAGTTATCCAAAAGTGGAGCCAATAGCCACATCCCCATATCTGAAACTCGCAAGGCTAAATCATCACTGATGATAACTCTTTCTGCATTGTGTTGCAGACTATAGTCGGAAAGATTATGGTGATGCTTAGTCGTATTCCTTGCAGGCCTATAATCTGCAATCCTCTCCTGGGATGTGTAGGAGACCAGTAATCTGAATATATGACCACATATAATTAGAGGAGGTGTCACTATATTTGGCCTGGGCTTCGAGATGTATCACATAACATGTGGATTGCTTAGCAATTTCTTCAAGCTTCAAATATTGCTTTTGCATAATTTGTTTTTGTTGGGCTTCCTTCTTGCAATACTCAAACTGGTTTCTTTGAATTCTTCTTGGAGTTCTTCTGCGCATTGGATTTTGACTTATCTGAATTATTCTCTGAAGCTTTTGGAATATCTTTGGGATGAGCTTTCTAAGATTTCTCAATGTTACTTTATGTTGAACAAGATGCGTGAACACTTTGTCAAAGTTGGGTCCAACTGCTCCCTGAAAACATGCAAATTACTTGATAGAAGACTGCAAAAAATTCAAATATTGGATGGATTATTGAGGACAATGTTCACATACTCAGAATTGTCCTTTGGCTACCTCTTGCAGAGGCAATATCGACTCTCAATTTCTTAAACTAATTGATATACTTCTCAATACCGTGGAAGTCTGCTAGCTTTAAGTGGCAAGCTTGGCCTCCAATCTGCACACTGTTGTGGTTTTGGCTTTCTTGAAAAGTCTCTTACACCTCATCAAAAGTTAAACAGGTTCTTTGCACTTTTTAATATGAACTCAACTCTAGATCCACCTAGAATGAGATCAGGCCATGGGCCTCATCCTTCTTTATGTGCATAGTCTTTAGCTTCTCAACGTTGTCGGTAGAGGGTGGATTCTTCTCATTCATATAAATACATATCCCCTTACTCTGGAGAAGTGATTGCATTTGGTAGGCGCAAATGGAGTAGTGTGCTTCATACATGATGGAGATAGGTGGCAATTTGATCCATCAAGTTCGTACACAAATTCGGTCTCAAAACAATGAAATAAGACTGCAATATTAGCACTTTGATGAAGAGCTCAAACATTTGTGCAATCTGGGAAAAGGGCTGATTTTGCTTTTGTATGAGAAAGGTATGGTCCCTAGACAATTGCCCTTTTTAATAGCCAAAATAGCTCCAAAATTCTAACTTTGAAAATTTGAATCCCCCCCCCCCACCAAAAAAAAAAACTCTTGCTGCAACACTTGGCATGTTTTGACTGGTCCAAGTGGCTATGAATTGTGAACAGCCACTTGACACTATAAGTGAATGGGAGGATATGATTATATATAAAAAAAAATTATTTTCATTGAGTTGGGCACCATGTCAGCCGTATTAACAAGATGCTGCTTGGAAGGGGTAAGTGTCACTGTGTCAAGTGCTTAGCCACATCAAAGCCAGCAAGCATTGTGTGGAGGGGGCAAGGGTTGAACCCTCAATCACCTAGGTGTGGGCACCTTAGGTTAGCAAGGCTAGCAAGGGTCATTGCAATGCCATTCAAAATTTTAGGGTTGTGGGTCCCCAAAATGGGTTCCCTGCACACATTATGCCGGCAAAGAGTATTGTGTTAGGTTAGGTAGGCTAGCAAGGGTCCTTGCAATGCCTTTTGAATTTAAGAGTTGCGGGTCCCTAAAATGGTTTCCCTGCACTTAGTATGTCCAAAAAGAGCATTGTGTTAGCTTTGCTGGATGGGCGCCCCATACTCCCCATCAAGGAGGATCATAGACCGACCTTTCGTCCTTTTGAGGGTGGTGTCCTTGTGCCATCAATACGTGGATGCACACGGAGGGCTACACCTCATCATGCTATATAAACAAAGAAAGGAGGGTGAAATATTTCTCCTTCCAATGTGAAAATTTCAAAGTGGCAATGTTGGTATTTTGGAGAAGAAGCCAAAACATGAGACAAATGCCGAACTGAGATCCCCATATTTTTCCAGGTAGATTTAAAAAATATTGATTGTTTCCTGCAATTCTTGACAGTTTGTCCTGTATAGCCATTGTTTGGAATAGGAAACATGAGCCATAACTTTTGTGTCTGGAATCTTTGAGAGTCAAAAGAATCCAAAGTCGGACTCATTCATGGATTCAAAACCCTGTGCAATCTGTGGCACGTTGGATTTTGCCCAAAAACCTCTCAGCACCTGGTGATTATCTAGATACTCATGTCCAACATGATCTTCAAATCTTTGGATGACAAAGTCTGTGCTTCTGAAGATTCTTGACTTGGTGTGAAAATCTCTATAAAGGAATGAATGATAATGGGTCCTTTAGAAACCCCCCCCAACCCCCCCCCCCCCAAAAAAAAAAGACAATGCAATCACTTATCTAGAAAATACAAATTCAGTGGAAGTGACTTGACAAGATGATCATGAAGGAAGGTCCAAAATTGAGTAACGGAGATTCACACCCGCTTTTGTACCATGAAAAAATTTCCAATAAAAATAGAATTGAATGTAATCAACACACTGCCCAGATTTTGAACAGGGAAAAAAAAAAGACAACACAATTAAAAGGAATTTGAAGATACTATGTAGTGCACTTAGACACCAGTAATCTCTCAGTGGAAAACTGATAGACAAAATGAAGTGTGAGGGGTGGGGATGTATAAATACAACCCATAATAGAATGGCATTAATCCCAAGAATTGTCAAGCGGATATATTATTGTAAAATGATATGATACAAGGATCAACTTATAAGGTGAACATGATCCCCAGGGCCAATACAATTAATTATACATCACAATTACAAGATTGATTGTGGTCTATAGTGAATGATTACACATTCAACAAAATGATGGCTTCCTTCTGTAATTTTTGGCTTTTCTAAAAGCCATTTGTGCATTGGGGCATACAAAGTTTGAGGACAGTTGCAATATTTGTGCTGTGTTTTTTCAGATTCCTAGCCGTGTTTGCAATTATGTTCATGGTTGGGGGGGAGAGTGCAAGATTTGGAGCTGAGTTTTGGGCACTGTTTGGCCAGTGGTAGATGCATGAGCAGTGCTTCTTGCAAGTTGCATGTGGCTTTGCATTGTACGAATTTTGTTAAGGCCCATCTTGTGTAAGCGGTGATGTCCTTGTTAGCAATGCAGGCTAATAATTGGTTGGTTGTGCTGGCAGTGTTTGTGCTGTCAATTTGCACTCATGATTTATTTCAACCGTGTGCGCTGTACACAATATTTTGACCAGCATTGATTGTAAGAACTAAAAACTAGTATTTAGTATATGAAACGTTGCTTTGGTGACCAATGTGTTAGCCTGAAGCATTGCCACTGATTGGTTTGATCTCAGCAATTGGGAGCTCTGTTGGCATCTCTGCTGCTGGCGGGTCACTTTCACTTCCATCTGCGCCTACTTCTCTGGCTGCACCCCTAATGACTGGTTGGGAGCAATAAATAATTATAGGTATATTTTATTTGTTTAAGCATTGCCAATTTAATTCTCAGCATTTGATACATATTCATCTCTTACAAGGGATTCATCATGTGGATTGGTTAAATATTCTGGTGTGCCTTGCTAGAGGTCAAGGGTTCAAAACCTTTCCACTTGTCTTCTAAAATTATAATGTAGGGCTTAGGCAAGGTCATATGAATGTGCCTGGATTTATTAAAAAGTGGCTTGTGTTATTTGATCTGTTGAGGAATAATTTGGAATGATTGTGCACCCAACATCAAATGGCCATTCATTCTCATACAAAAGGCCTGTCCATTTCTTGAGATTTCACTGTTTGGAGCTCTTACTTTTAGTTTTACAATATGGATGAGATAAAGGTTCTAATGAAAACATTTGTCACATGTGGCAAGATATATTTTTTTGGAGAATTGTTAAGAAGTTGCTTCCCCAGAGGTTGTATTGCTAGAATTTGCAAAGTGGTTGGTTGTTTCTAGGAAATAAATGTTCAGTTTCAAGAGAATGCTCTGCTTTACACAACAGTAATGCTAAGTTTTGTGTGTAGTTGACTTCACTTCAAATTGATGAATCTTCAATGAGCATCAAGTGTTTAAGGGTGAATATGATTGCTCCCTCTTTTAATGTTCGCTAATAAGGACAAATCCATGCAAAGTTTGTAGCTCTTCAATCAATCTCTTGTCAGTTTCTGCTGTTAGTATAAGTATGAAAAACACGTTGATAGGTGGACGTATAGAACTAATGATATGGAACAAAATCAAATTATAGAATTTGTCTTTAAAGCTTTTGAACATATTAGCAGAGAAGTCATTGCCTGATAAATCATTGGACAATACTAATTATTCGTGGTAGGATGAAGTGACCATTCTTGCCAAGTCTTCTGATGCATCTCTTCCTGACAAGGGTTTTCTTATCAGTCTTGAGTATTTTTCTTGGTATTTGTGATTATAATTGTTGTAAGATTGTCATCTGACCGTGTTGGCAAAAATGCTGGCTTTGGATAATGTAAGCCTATAGGCAATGAGTAATGTGAGCCTACAGGCAATGATTTGTTGTATTCATCACTATTGGGATGGTTAAACTACTTGTGTGGGTAACCTTACCTGAACCTTCATTAAATCAAAGTATGTTTGAACAGGAACTTAACCTTAGGCTAAATTGTAATACTAAATTGTAGAGTTGAGAATTAGGTATTTGCTATAAATACCCCTCAACTGCCCGATCCATTGCCTTGGTGTGATAACATTCTATTCTATGGGAAGTGCAATCCAAAATATCAACATTCCTCTTGCTAGAAACATTTTTTGCCAGTTTATGGTACAATTTTGGATTGTTACCCATTACCAGGACATACTGTGAACAGATTGATGATTGGTAATGGGGACATTGGTGCTCTTGTTTGAGGAAATTTTACCATCTAGTTTACACAACTGTATAGTTGCTTGGTTCCCATGGCAGATAATTATTGAATTTGCTTAACTGTTGCAAACTTGCACCAATCTCTGCTTGACAATTTTGATGTCATTCCTGCTTGTTGCTTTACCTGTTTTGAGCATGAACATTATGAAAAACGTGTATTGATTGGAAGCTCTTCTTGTCACGTGTACTTTGTTGGAGCACTTACTGAACCTTCGATTCTCTTGCTTAAAAAGTGCTTGGCTGCGTCTCATGTTTGCTTGCTTGGAGCTCTCTTATACTTTGGAATTATTTCCTTTGGAGCATTTAGCTGGCCCACTCTCAACTTCAACGGGCTCTTTTTAGTCATCATCCTTTTAATTATTGGAGATTGTTACCTTTGAAAATTATGAAAGTTGTCATTAAGGTGGGATTTTATGTAATCACACCTTTCTTTCTTGTCTCCATCTTAAGTTTAAAGGGGAATATTAGTCTTAGGTGGTAACCTTGTCTAGGTTCCCAATAGTTGAAACTTTTGGCATCATGAGGTGTGCACCATGTTAAAGTTTAATGTTTTTGCATTTACTATTGATTCAACTGTCAATAAGGCACCAGTTTTTTTTTTGGCTTCTTCAGACTCTTGCTTGTAATGGTAAAAATATTGTTCAATGTGAAATGAATGTTGTGTGGGTAATATGGGTATGCAATTATGTCTTATGAAGTACACCAAATGTACATTGGTGATATAAGTATGCAATTATGTCTCTGAAGTACATTGATAGCCGTTTGACTTTTTGGTCTGTCTTCTTCATATCTGGCCTCTTACATCTTTGATCCACTTATAGTATGTTGCATAATATTGTTCTACAAAAAAATGCAAAATCATACATCGACACTCTCCTGAATGTAATTGGTATAGGTCCACTTTAAGAAATATGCTAACATAAGGAAGTCTGCTTGGAGCTTTTGTGGGAGCTATTACAATGTTATCCAATAAGATTCTTATGATTGGTATAAGTTAATAATGTGTTTGACTAAAGTAATTGGGATTTGATGGCATGTTGAAGCTTGTTGAAATGCAATGATGATTATCCTGAAAGGCATGAGCCTGTTTATGGTCAACCACAGAACAATTTCTGGATCTACTGTATGCAGAACACAAATAGATTCACATGAAACACAGATCTATCATCTTACACATATGGCATAGAGCACTATTATACAGACAAATTTCACACAAGCACAGGGAATGGGAATGCTTCATCATTCTCATTTGCAACCTGTTGCATCTCCATATAACATTGGCGTTCATGATTGATAAGAAAACTCTCTCAATTCTCATTAGGAGGTAGATACAGGATTGGTCACGATGGATTCATTACACAAATAGTTGGACACAGCAACCTGTTCATATCTATATGTGATTAATCATAATAAAACATTTAAGTTGGCCCAAGTACATTTACAACGTTCTGTCCCTTTTTTTTTTTGATAGTTATAAGTGTTTGTATTTATAGCGGGTTTTAACAAGGATCCCAAAACCTGATTACATAAGCAATGGGCCTAGGGCATCAATCCCTTGAAACTGAACACCAAAACAGAAATCCTGCCCAGCGGTAACAGTAAGCATGAAACAATCCCTCTTAGCGGGAAACAAACAAATAAGAAAGAAAGTAGTTTTGGAGATCCCGCCCAGCGGGGAGTAGCCAAAAACCACCATCGAGAAGATCCCACCCAGCAGGAAGCACAGAAAAACCGTTACAATAAAATCCCGCCTCGCGGGAAGCAGTCAAAACCACCACAAACAGTCCCGCCTAGCGGGAAGCAACAGGGAAATCCCGCCATCCGGGAAACCAGCAGAAAAGAAAGGATCCCGCCTCGCAGGAAAACCGGCGGATTTGGCGGATCCCGCCTTGTGGAGAAACCATCCCGCCCACCGGTAAAACATTCAGTTCAGCGAGAGCCATCCTGTAGGAAGCCGACAGCCAGCACAGAGAGGATCCAGCCCATCAAGAAGTGACCAGAGAGTTGCACCACAAGGAACCCGCCTCGGGAAAACAAAAGAGGATCCCAGTAGCAGGGACCAAGAATCCCGTCCAAGCACAGAGCCCGCCGAGGGACCAAGAATCCCGTCCAAGCACAGAGCCCGCCGAGGATTCACAAGAAAAAGGGGGAAGCTGTCCAAACCCTAAATCGTCACCTCCACCGCACCGAGAAACGCAGGGGACCAGATCCACGCGAATAACCTGCAAAAAAACCCCAGGGGGAAGCCTGAGGGAAAAAGGGAAGGGATCCCCAACCAAACAGGGATCCCTGGGAAGCACCAGTCCGAAAAAACAACCAAGGAAACCCTAGCCGGCCGGGAGGGGCGCAGATAGTGGAGAAGGATCTCCCCCCAGGAGATCATCTGCAAACAACCACTCCCCGAGAGGGATGACCTGGGTTGAGCCAGGGACTGGGC
The DNA here is from genome assembly GCA_028583015.1 of Wollemia nobilis. Taxonomy (NCBI): domain Eukaryota; kingdom Viridiplantae; phylum Streptophyta; class Pinopsida; order Araucariales; family Araucariaceae; genus Wollemia; species Wollemia nobilis. Next base: position 13,661,516 of record JAQPPZ010014788.1, read on the forward strand.
AGGAACCAGGAGCCATGGGAGGGGGAGCAGGGGAGGGACTAGAGCCCTCCCCTCTCTACTTTCTTCCCTCTCCATCTCCCCTTCTACAACCACCAAATTTAGTTATCACGTTCTGTCCCTTTTTATTACATAGGATAATCATATTAATATGAAGATAAGCTGTTTTTTGTGCCTGGATTGATTCATTTGTTATTCTTGGATATACAAGAGTTGTAAAAGGGAAGGGTCAACCCTATTATTTACCAATTGCCAAAAGAAAAAAAAAAAGGTTTTTAATTTTATTTGCAAGATTGTGAACAAAACTTGGATATTAATAATATGAATGAAGTAAGACTTCAGTTTTGAAAGGACACATCCAGGGATTTTGGCCCAAAAGCTCCCTTGGAAAGGCCATTTGATATGAATATACATGAACTTAACTGTATAAACGAAATCATCACATTCTATTTCTTATTTAGATCCTTTTGCATACTCACATGTGTGTCCCATAGAGTAAATCGTTTCCAACTTTCCGCTGCTAAGAACACTTGTTTCTGATGCATGTTTAGATGTGCCCAAGGATAGTTATCTTAAGATGTACAAGAGTTCCTTTTTCTTAAATAAATATGGTGCTGTCAAAATGAAAGAAGAGAATACAATTTTAACCAGTAAAACATGTCATCATGCACCATATCTCTCATATGGAAGAATGAATGATCCGTGTTATCAACAATTTCCACACCCACCAGACACTCATTCTAATTGTATATGACTTTACCTGATATTCCTTTTTAAGCAAGAAATTGGCGGAATGGGCAGATCACCTCTTGAGGATTCTCCATCCAATAAGAATCTGTCATTCATTATTCTTCCACGGATCATTCATTGTTCCATATGAGAGATATGGTGCATGATGACATGTTTTACTTGTTAAAATTGTATTCTCTTCTTTCATTTTGACAGCACCATATTTATTTAAGAAAAAGGAACTCTTGTACGTCTTAAGATAACTATCCTTGGGCACATCTAAACATGCATTAGAATCAAGTGTTCTTAGCAGCGGAAAGTTGGAAACGATTTATTCTATGGGACACACATGTGAGTATGCAAAAGGACCTAATTAAGAAATAGAATTTGATGATTTTGTTTATACAGTTAAGTTCATGTATATTCATATCAAATGGCCTTTCCAAGGGAGCTTTTGGGCCAAAATCCCTGGATGTGTCCTTTCAAAACTGAAGTCTTACTTCATTCATATTATTAATATCCAAGTTTTGTTCACAATCTTCCAAATAAAATTAAAAACCTTTTTTTTTTTTTAGGCAATTGGTAAATAATAGGGTTTTGAAAGGGACCCTTCCCTTTTACAACTCTTGGAAATCCAAGAATAACAAATGAATCAATCCAGGCACAAAAATAGCTTATCTTCTTACAAATCAAATTCTGCATTTTCTGAACAATAGTCTTTTCTGACCAAAAGTGCAATGACCAAAACAGTAATAGTAACCCGCCCTATTGCTTTTTCTACATCTTCCATCTGAATAGGGTTTTGAAAGGGACCCTTCCCTTTTACAACTCCTGGAAATCCAAGAATAACAAATGAATCAATCCAGGCACAAAAAACAGCTTATCTTCTTACAAATCAAATTATGCATTTTCTTAACAATACAGCCTTTTCTGACCAAAAGTGCAATGACCAAAACAATAACAGTAACCTGCCCTACATCTGCACCCTATGTTTAGCCGGGGTACTCATACCCCAAATATTCCAAGATAGAAAATTCATTTTGTATCAAGTTGAGGAAGTTTTCTTCCTCCCAAAGACAAAATTCATTGCTTCCCATCAGCTACATCCTTAGCAACGGCTCTGGTTCTCAACTCCCGGAGATTGGTTTCCTTGAGACACTCAAATTCCCAAATCAACCTTCTTAGATTTCCTTCTACTTCCAATAGAAAATATCTGGATAACCTTTTCCTCCTTTTCCAACTCCGAATCACTAGTAGAAGTCCATTCTCCTCCATTTTCTTCATCCTCAGACCCATTATGAATAATGTTAATATATATATATATATATATATATATATATATATTTTCCAATAGCCAATCAATGTCACATTTTTATGAGGAGTGGTTTCTCTCAAAACCCTTGTTTCTATGCTCTTTTCCTTCAGCCCTGCTAGGGAGTGTGGCTCTTTCTCAATATTTTCTTCTACATGCAAAGAAGAATTCTTTTCCTTTTCAATCAAAGCCTCAGTCACCGGTTCATTAATACCTCCAGGTTGAGTTTCTGGAACAAACTCTTCCCCTCCAACAATGCCATCTCCATCAAGGGTATTAAGAACCTCAAAGCTATTTGAAGATGGACCCTTACTACTTTCACCAATTTCTTTCCGACCCAGAACTTCTCCTTGCTTAGTTTCCTTTTCCCTCCAAACTCTCAAAGGCTGGCCAGTTCTATTATTCATAACTTTCTCCTTAGGATTTTCTGGGCATGTTTTCCAAATATGCCTTAACCTTTTGCAAAGGTTACACAAGAGTATGGGAGTTTCATATTGAATATCTTGTTCCCACTCCCTATAATAAAAAACTAACCTAATAAATCTAGGCAGTGGTTCAGCCAGATCTGCCTGTACACAAAAGCAATTATTTTTCCAATCACTTCAGCTATTCCGAGAATAATATTATCATCCCAAAATTCCTTTGGAAGCCCTGGAAGACTCACCCATAAGGGCGCCAATTGAAGAGTGGTTGTGGATGGAATAAAGCCTTGGCGCCATTTTTGTAAAAATAACCCTCTCCTCCGAAAAAACCATGGGCCCCTCAATAAAACATTTGCCATATCCTCCAGATTTGTAAACAGCAAAAAATTACTAGGCAAAGCCACCATTGCTTCCTGCCCCAGAAGTTTCCATTTATCCCGAACCCACTTCCTTATTGTATCTAAATCCGGTCTATTGCCCAAAGATTTCCCAACCAAAGAATTGTTTAACTTGTCCATTTCTTAAACAAAAGTAAGCACCTAAATACCATCTCATAGTTCTTGAAAATGAACGCCGATTACACACACAGACAACTATTTTGGGTCTACTTGTGTTCCTATTCTATTATTATTACTGGATTAATTAGAAAGATAAAATGACTAATTAAATAATGTGCTGAAAATGAAAAAGATGTAGTGCAAGAACACCTTATTTTTCCAAGAGAGATTTTATTGGTGACATGAACAAATTAGCTGGTTGACTCATTTAATATATTATCAGTCTTGTTGGATATTCTTTATAATGTACACCCTTCTTTGAGCATGCTTATGTTTGGTATGGCAAGGAACTAAACGTGTTAATTGTTAACCGAAAGTAGGTGCGTGCAAAACCTGAACTATTTATTCTGAAAAGAAACCTTTCGTTCTCTGAGAGGGCAGGATGGGGACAATGGCATAGTTATCAGTATTTTAAATCTTATCATGCATGCTGATTTTTTCTTCTAATTGAGTTTTGTGGTTGGGAGGGGTCCATTTGTTTGACATCTATAATCTTATTCTTCTACTTATTGGCAGGATCATATGGATCCACACTGCGTTACAAGAGTGTTGAGAGATTGAAGCTTATAGGCAAGCATACTATCCTGGGTGCTGGTGGAGAAATTAGTGACTTTCAGGAGATAGTGCGCTATCTTGATGAACTGATGTATGTGTTATGTTTTTCAATAAGTGCGGTAAAGAATAGTGAGCTATCTTGAGCAACTAATGTGTGCATTATGTTTTAAATAACTATAGTAAAATATTTGCAGTTTATCAACATGTTCCTTTTGGACTTTCTTGGGTATTAATTTTTTTATACAAAAGCATTCTTACAATTCCAACATATGGATTGTGTTGAATGAGTTAGAGTTTTTCAAGGATTATAGTGGTGACAATCTATCCCATGAGATTCAAAAAGGATTTTATGATTGACATAAATATTTAGTTGTCTAAAATTCTTGTTAAAAGGATGATAAAACTTTATTGTTATCTTGAGTTCGATTCTGAACTTCTTCAAGAGTAGCTACAATAACATAAGAACCATATATTACTCTTTCACATACCCTATTATACTCATTAATTGTATGAGGCATTGTGTGCAGACTTTATGACAACATGTGGGATGATGGCAACTCCTTGGGCCCTAAGGAAGTACACAATTATCTCAATAGGTTGATGTACAATAGGAGGAATAAATTCGATCCTTTATGGAACACAGTGGTTTTAGGTGGAGTCAAGAATGGCCAGAAGTACCTGGGCACGGTAAAGCTATTTGCTTGGCATATTTATTCATATTATTCTTGCTATAATGTTTGTTTCATCTTAAGTATCAATGTTGATCCATTTCATTCCATCAAAGGTTTCTAGTGTTTTCTCTTTCTTGTTAATCTTTTCCTGGAATACTATCCAGGTGAATATGATAGGCGTCCATTATGAGGAAAGCCATATTGCCACTGGATTTGGGAATCACCTTGCTAGGCCAATTTTTCGCGATGAATGGCATGAGGATATGACCTATGAGGAAGGCGTCAAGCTTCTAGAGAAATGCATGCTTGTACTCCTATATCGTGACCGCTCAGCTGTTAACAAATTACAGGTAACTTGTGTCCTTTATGAAGGAAATTTTATTCGAAGCTGGCTATGCTCACTTTTGGAAATTTTGTTGGTCAATTATATTTAAGACTTGGTGAGATACGAGCACAAGCATACACAGTTCAATTCAATTTTTTGATAGAACCAAAAGTTCAAGTGATATGTTTGAATCAAAATTCTGTTAGTACAAGAGATGGTGATTGTCTGAATAAGAGTTGAGCTGAATCCAAAGTATTTTGCAAAGATAGGTTACTAAAGTAAGCGTTATAATTAAATGAATGGGTTCTTATAGTCCCAGGGTGGCAATAGATGTGTGCCTTACAAAGTGGGCCGAATATAATATGGAGAATTCCCTAGGTGGCTGGAACTGCTGGGTCCAAATAGAGTGGTCTGAGTGGCTGTTTCATGCCTTTCTGTCTGTGATTGTGGGAACCTGATAAGTGGGGATATAAATTTAACCCATGCATTTCACCAAATTTGAATCAAAAGAAAACTTTGCCCACAGCTTGTGATTTTATATAAGTTGATGGCTGGCAAAGCTTAGTTATTATGTTTGATGGCTTCTTTCAAACATGGGTCAATTCATTGGAAAGAGTATGGTCCAGTGTTGATTTCAATTATACTATTATTAACATATTTATATTCGCCCGAAAGGGTAGACCGACCGGAAGCAGCCTTAGTGTTACCCAGCATGTAACCACGGTTTGAGTTCCTGGAAGGCCGGTGGTCCACTTTACACCAATTCCCTTTGGGGAAGTGGGTAGTTGCTGCACATTTGCTAAGAGTGGGCAGGGGTTATAGTGGCAGCAACCGGAGTTGAACTTGAGACTGGAGGGACACAATGATGGGAAGTTACCGATTCCCATATGTAGCAAAAAAAGAACATTTTTATATATAATTTATTAGAAGAGAGAAACTTAAATATAGACATTGAGATGTTGTGTTCATGATTCGTCATCTGTAATACTCTTTTACCATTTCTAACTTATGAAAGGGACCCCTTTCCGGAATCTTAGCAAGCTTTATACTTTCCTGGAAGAGATGGCCAAAAGATGTCAAAGAAGGGAATAGAGAGTCCACTTTTGACATGTAACCCTCAGAGGGGCGTACAGGATCAATTTCAGGGAGTTATCGGATTGTAGGTGTATGGCTTTTGTATAGATTAAAATTAGAAATTACCCTGCTTACTCAACAAAACAAGAGTGAAACAATTCAACATTATGAATGTAAGGAATACATTTATGGGTTTGGAAGCCTCTATTCTGTTTTCTTGTGTAATCCTTTTCAACTTATGGACACGACACTTGAATTTCTATGTACAAGTGAATCTTCTTTAATGGGAGTTGGCACTGATATAAATAAAAAGTTAAGATTTGTTTTAGATCAGCTAAGAAAATATATGTTGCAAGTCATTATCTTGTTTCTATGGTCTTTATTGACAGGCTAATGTAACTTCTCTTGTTTCCTCAGTTTTCCATATTTCTTTTTGCTACCATTTAGTTTTAAAAATAGCAAAAAGCCTATTCTTAGGAATTCTCAAACTCAAGGCAGCATTAAATGTTATGCTCTTTAGGATAAAATAAATACATCATTTACTTCAGAACTTACAAGCAGGCACACAATAGTTCCCAGTATCAAAGGATTACATTGTTAATTTTTTGATAATTCAGAGGGGCTTCAAGTGGGCGTCTCCCATGAAAGAAAAAACAAAAGATGTACCTTGCTGATGCCCATTGGTGGAAGTACAAACAAAAATGGGATAGTACTTGGATCCCATTAAGCTAAACTGGCTAACTATAACAAAACAAGGTGAGGTAAAGGCGCAATACATCAACAACAATATAAAGGCATAAAAAACAAAGCAAATAGTGAAAACATGCCCCAATCATGCCGCTTTAAAAGTTTTATCGCTGTTGGTGTCATTATGAAATAATAGATCTGCCACTGCACCCCATAATTCCACATCATTGCCATAAATGTAACATACCACTACACCAAAAGGTTGACTTATTAGTATCGGCTCCCATCCAGGATCATAACACTCCACCACGATTCTGCAGCCCGGTCTCCAGCTGGGCAGACCTCTGGCAGACCTCCTTGTCAGGCCTCCCATAACTCGAACATGGGTGGTTGCTCTGATATCAATGTAAGATACCACTACACCAAAAGGTCGACATAGTAGTGTCGCCCCAGCTCAGGATCATAACAGCATTGGTCTTACACATCTGCATAATTTCAGAATCTAAAAGAATTTAATTTCTTATTGGTAACCATGAATTATTTTGTTGTATGAGTTGATGACTTGATGTGAATAAGTTGGCTGCTTGATGTTATGAACTTATGGTCTGTTACATTTTATCTTTTACAGATAGCTAAGATTACAGAGGAAGGAGCTTCCATTTCTGAACCGTATTCATTAAAAACTTCCTGGGAGCTGAATGCGTTCAGGAATCCAACAGCAGGAGCTGAAGGCTCTTGGTAACTTTAGGAATGAGCATGGTTTAAGTTTTGAGACTTAAGAACATCATGTGGAGCCTGTTTACTATTATTATTGATCCACATTTCCAAATATTCATTTATCATTATCAGTCTCATATTTGAATGTTCATACACTCCAAGAGGCTTTCATCGTTTCATTTGATTAGCTTATGTGCCCTGTTATACTAGACTTGGTGATGCATCACTTGAATGTACTTTATGGTTTGTTGAATTTCCGTAGTGTTGCCAGTTATTTTCATTTCTAATTGCCTCATATTTTCATATTTGATTGGCTTTCTAAGATACTGATGCCGGAAAAAGTTGGAGATTCTTTACATTGTTATCCTTTACTATTATGATTCTCTTCTTTTTGAACTGCAATTTCACTTTCTGGAGGAATGATGATGTGAGGTATTCTTCCTTTGACGAGTTATTCTAGCCTGCTATTCCTTTTTTTAAACTTTATTTTTAAAATCCAGTCTACATCACAGGATTTTAATGTGGGCATCAGCAAAGATGTTGTATCAACCAAGTTTGTGAGTCTGGGACTAACCCAGCACAATCTGCTATAAACTTCTGATGTGGCAGATATTTTCACAGAATGCAAGCACTATATAAAGTAATTATGAGTTGTGCAAACCACATCTGATATTTCAGCTTGGTCCATATCAGAGTAGGAATCTTCAGAATCTGAATCCAAAAGAAGATATTTTTGCAAATCAATTGCATTCATGTTATCAAACCAAGTTGCAGATGGTTTGGATTCTTGGATTGCCTTTGGAATTATGCTATGTCAAAGTGCAGTTAATGCAGCCATTAAGGAGGCTTGTTCCATGGGTGCTCATAACTTGAATATATGATGCCAGCTTCATTTATTTGTTGATAGTATGCAACTGGCATGTTATGAATCATCAAGGGCAACTTAATATATATATTTTAATTCTCTATAAAGGATTGAAACAGGCCCCACCCAACATATGATGCCAATTTCATTTTGTCTTGTGGTATGTGCCTGGCTTGTTATGGATCATCTAGAAGCGTAAGTTAATGTAGTTTTTTTAATTGGTTATAAACAGACCCCATCCATATGGAAACCACATAGCTGTATTACTACAGTATGGCAATTAATGCATTATGGTTTGGTAAGATTTAAACCTAGGTCTGGTTGAACTCTTGCCATTTGACAAAGATAATTTAATATTAATATTTATTAAATATAAAAAAATGATATTAGTATATATTTTGTAATAGATAGTACAAACAATATCAGTACTAGTACAAGTAAGAAGGGGTGATGAGAAGATTCAACCTCATAAACATCAACCTGATAACAACTCTAATAAAAGCTTCAACTTTGAAGTTTTTGATTGACAAATGGAAGATAGCGTCATAAATACTTATAATAGAACAGCTTTAAAGTAGGGTTTATCAGCTTTGGAAACAATCTTTTCAACGAAACTCCAATTTTAGTTTAGCATATGATTTTTTTCCTGAAACCTGGTCCAAATAATGAGACTTTGTTGGCTAAAAATGAATAGCATGGTTCAACTTTTGTCTTTATTTTTTTATTTTTGCTGGATAATAAAAGGTTGTACTTGGATCCTTCACCCTTGACAAATTACATCTCTTCTTTAGAGCTTGAGTTTATTTTTTTATTTTTGCGGGGTTGTACTCTAGATACACTTCTCATCTCAATTGAGATGCTATAGCTAGAAACCTACATCATTTTACATAAAATGTTTCAAATTTTTGTTTAGACTTCTTTTATTTTCATTGAAGTTCCGAACAAAGACTTGAATATTTTAATCTTTCTTGCATGTTAATATCTATAATTCTTATTCAAACTCAACCAAGATCATTTTTAGCTTTTCCTATGAAAAAGTGTTGCCTTTGTTTCGTGAATATTTTATTAAATGTGAACTAAACTCTTAGTGAATGGGTTTTAATGCTTATTAGTTTGAGATGTATTCATTGATATGCTTTGCATGTTAAGTTTTTGATGAATGAACTAGGGTTGTTAGTGGTATTACAATATTTGGTAACATTGGATACCATTGATTACTATTATAAATTTTTAAATTAGGATTAATGTGTGTTAAAAGTACGTGTCAAGATGTAAAGAGTGTATGTGTTATGTAATTAAGTGTGAAAGGTGTCAAGTGTGCAAGTGTGAGTTATGAGTGAAAGGTGTTGAGTGTGCAAGTGAAGAGTCATGAATGTTAGGTGTCAAGTGTGGAAGTGAAGAGTCATGTGAGATGTGTCAAGATGTGAAGTAGGAGGTTATGTAATTATGAGAGACTTTGTCATAATGTGAGGCATGTGAAAGGTTGCATCTCTCCTGTGTTTGAGGAGAGCAATAATCAAGAGTATTGAAGAGTTTATCATGTAAAGTTATATATTGAAGATAAAGCTACATGCTATGTAATTGAGAAACAAGTTTGTAATGTAAGAAATTTTGATTTATGAATGTAATAGAGTTATTTATGGTGCAATACTTGTGTTACTATTGAATATGATTTTTTGTGTGTTTTTTATCCTAGAGAAATTTACCTATGAGATATTTAGGTTTATTTGCCAACAGTGGTATTAGAGCCATCTTGGCTTAGAGCTCCACTTGTGAGAGATTATTGGATGTGTGAATTTGGAGAAGGAAGAAAGAAGATTAGTGAAGTGAACATAAGATGTTATTGATTTTGAGGAAGGATTGCTTGGATTAGAGCTAAAGAGGTATTGTTGAAGAAGATGATGATAAGGAGATACAAGATATATATTGGTGCTCTGAAGGAGGTGTGGTGAAGATTGGACATTGAGAAGTCACATTGGGCAGTGTTGAAGGTGAAACTATGGACTGAAGTGTTGAACATTGTTGTAGAGTGTGTCAAAAAACTAAGAGCATGAGAATGTTGGAAGACTTGGAAGACTGAGAGTGAGAGAACATTGGAAGAAGTGAGAATGCAGACTAGTGAGGAGATGTTTTCTAGAGAGTGCACCAGTATAAGCTAGAGGACGATAAATATTGGAGAAGCTATCAGAGTGAAGATTGAAGGAGGATCCTATAGAATGTGCAGTTGTGTGAAGAACATTTAGAGAGATACAAAGTGTTAGAAAGTATATTGTGAGGTGAAGCCATGCGAAGAACACTGCAGCAGAGAAGTCATGAGCTGAAGTGGAGAGGAAGTCGAAGGATGTAGATCTGAGGATAAGAGGAAGCTAAAGGACACAAACATGAGGATAAGAGGAATCTAAAGGATGTATACCTAAGGATGAGAGGAAGCCAAAGTATGGAATTTTGAGCCATGAGCACAATCTAAAGCAAAGTGAATCTAAAGAGTAACAAAATTGAGGAGATTCAATTTGAGTCGTTAGAAGCGGACTATTCAGATTGTAGTAATGCTTACTAGAAGCAAGCAGAGCATATAACACTTATTCTAAATGCCCTAAATTTGATTCAAAGTTAGATATGGCAGATATTAAGGTAAAGTCTTAAAAATTTAGATTATTGAAGGGCACATTTGGTTTATAAGTTATTTTTAGGTGCTTTATTTATTGCTTTTATTAGATTCATTGAGGATAAATTTGGAGATATAAGATATTAATAATTATAAGGATAAAGGGATTAAAAAAAATATTTAAGAAATAAATTAATGAATGGGAGGTATAAGGAAATTAAACGTTGAAACTTGAATTAATTGGATTTTGGGTTAAATTAAAATTTGAAAGTGAAATTGTGAAATAAAATTTGAGAATTAGGGGGACAAGACAAAATTTAAATTAGAAATTTGAGATTTGAAAATTGATGATAATTTGATAAAAGAGAAGAATTTGAAATTAAAAATTTGGGAGATATAATAAGTGAAAAATAAATTGAATTAATATTGATCGTAATTGATTGAGAATTTGAAGAACAAGAAAAAGATTATGAAATTGGGATTTAATTTGAAGGAATTTTTTGAAGACAACAAATGAAATCTACAAAAAAATGAAAGGAGTTTGCTTTGTGAAATTGATCAAGGAAGAAGTTACTCAAAATGCATTTTTAGAGGATAGTGAAAAAATGTTGGAAAATTTAAAATATTGTTGAGGAATATTTACTTTATTTTGTAATGCTAATGTACCCCCATGGTACCTTTATGGTACAATTGTAAATATGTAATAGATTAGGGTTGATTTTGTAGTTTAAGTATGTGATTTATATTTTTCTTTTTATGTAAGTGTCAATGTGTAGGAAATGCACAAGTGTCATGTAAGTTAGAGTGCAAGAGTGTATTGAGAGAATGTGCACAAATGTCTTGTATGTAAGAGTGTAAATATGTAATGTGAGGATGTGCACAAGTGTCTTAGATTAGGAGTGCATGTAGAAGTGCAAGAGTCATGTAGATGTGTGCAAGTGTTATAGAGTCAAGTATCTATCTAGTATGCAAGTGGCAAGATGATAAGCCAAGAGTCATGAGATTTGGCATATGGAGAGCAATAATCAAGTACTTGACATTACCATGACTATATTATGGAGACAAGACTCCATGGGAAAACATTCCAATATTCATATATCATTATTTGATTGTAAGAGGTGTTGGAATATTTTCAACATTGCCTCCTTAGTCCTAAGTATTAAGTCCTAGTATTTAGTTTTAGTTTAATGTTTTGATTTACATATTTCTAGTTAATTTGATTAGCATACGTTGAGGTTTTGGCTTGGTTGGTCAATGTTTGACCATAGTCCAAGATTAGCATGTTGTTAGGATAAGAGCTATCTTTAAGTTAGTTTGTTGTAATAAGTTTAAGAGGATTTCTCTCAACCACCGTGTCTATTTTTAGTTCTTTCAAGAACTATAAAACTATGTAATGCATTGTTGATCAATAGAACAATTTCACCATTGTTTCTCATTTGGTATCAGAGCAGGTTTTCTCAGATGGATCAAAACCTGTGGAGAGTGGCGTGAAGAGATCTGAAGCACGCACTTTGTCAGAGAAACTCAAGTGGCCAGCACTCAGCAGATTTGCAAGGAAGAGCTCGAGTAAATCATTAATATCTCATGCATCCTGAGGTATTTTATTATGAAATTTTGAGGGTTGTTAGATAATTGTATCAAGAGGATGCTATCAAAATTTTAGGTGATTTGGAGCTAATTTGCTGATTTTATTAGCATTTTGAGTTTTTCAATAAAATGGTTGTATAAGGTGGAATACAGGGTATTTGCTTCTCAAATTTTGGGAGAAATATTATTTAGATAAAATAATAATTCAGACAAAATTTCAGGTCATTTGGATCTGTATTTATTTATTTGTGTGAATATTGATTTTTTCTTCAAAAATCCTAGATCCGAAATTGTGATAAAAAGGGAAAAAGTAAATGATCACATATTTTTCACCTTTGTGAATTTTCTTCTAAAATTTAGAGGGTTTTCAGATTATTGTCTCAGGAATACAGAGTTTAATTTTCAGAAATTTTTGGAGTTGTATGGATTGATTTATGTGAAGAACATTGAGGTTGTCTCAAAAACACTCTAAGATCTAGAAAGGGCAAAAGTAAATTGATCACATATTTCTCATTTGTGTGAATTTGGATCTGAAATTTAGTGGATTTTTAGATAAGTATATCAGAAGTCTACAGGAAAATTTTCAGTTTGTTTCAATCAGTATTGGCCGATTTATGATAAATTGGGTGCTTGAGACTTTGGTAAATAAAAGGAAGCCATGTATGCAGACTTGGATGTGCCAAAATTTGATGGAGATAATTATGCTATTTGGAGCATAATGATGAAGACCTTCTTGAAGGCTCAAGACTTATGGGATATAGTTCAAGAAGGCTATGAGGAACCCACTTGGAGCAAGCTACAAGGCGAGGAGAGAAAAGAGAAGAAGGAGCAGCAATATGCAAATTGCTTAGCTCTTATGGATTTGAGGAGAGGAATGGAAAAGAATGTTTTTCCTCTCATAGCCAATTGTAGATCAGCTACAATGGCATGGCAAGTGTTGAAGGATGCTTATGGGTTTGATGAGGATACCCATAAAGCCATGTGTGACAATCATGAAGATTGTTTAAGCAAGGAGGAGCCTTGCTTCCTTGAAGAAGTTTCTGAATTAGATCCTTTTGAAGGAGCTTTTGAAGAGTCTTGTGAAGACTCATATGAAGGTATGTCTTTTGCAGAATACATACATTCTTATAATGGAGAATTATTTCTTAAAGAGGAAGATATACTTGAAGAAGAGCCTTGTGTGAAAGAGAGTAAAGAATCCCTTAATGGAGAAGAGGATAACAAAGAGGAAGAGACTTGTACAACTTTCCTTGGAGAGAGTCATTGTGAGACACAGATCATTGAAGACATGTCTTGTATAGGCATGGAAAATTGTAATAAACAATTATTTCTTTTAGGAGGAGAAAAAGTTGAAAAGAAAAATTGTACTAAAGAATTTTTTGCAGGAATGGTATGCTTTGAAAGCATTCACATTGATAGCAAAGAGGAAGAAGAATTTGAAGATAAAGGAAGAGAAACACTCACATTGGAGTGTTCCTTGCTTGAAGATCACCAAGGTGAGATGTATGATGAAGAATGTCTCATGAAGGAGACATATGAAGAAGAGTGTCTTATGGAGAAGACACCAAATCAGCTATTTGTTGAAGAATACTTCATGGAGAATGCATCTACAATTCTCATGGAGGAGAATAAAGAATATGATGATGGAAAAGCAATGTTCATGGAAGACTATTGGCTTATTTTTGTTGAAGACCATTCACTTGGAATGGATGTGTGCTCTCTTGAAAGAGCAAATAAAGTAATGTGGGATGATGATCCACAAGAAAATTTTGATGAAGAGGAAATGGAAGCTATAAGCTTCTTGTTAGAAGATCACTCATCAAGGGTGAAGGATGTGTTGGGTGAAGAAAAGAACACACAAGACTCCCTCATTTGGGATATGGAAAGTGAGAAAGAAAATGGGATAGAAACAGAAAATGAAAATGAGATTGCTGATTTTCTTGTTGTAATGGCAAAGAAAACATCACTCATGGATGATGATCACTCACTTGGAGTGACTACATTGCAGAAAGAGAGTTGTCTTGAAAAGGCAACAATGTATGATTGCTTGAATGAATGGTGTTTCAACACACCAACATGGATTGAACAAAGGAGGAGAACTCTTAGTGAAGAGTTGATGGTTGATCTTGAAGCACCATACAATGAAGGAGAACTGCTACAAAATAGCTTTATGGGAAGCACCAAATCTACTCATACTAAAGGTAATGTTTTTATGATTAATGATTTGTTTTTTGTGAGCAGGAATGAAAAGAAAGGTGATTGTCTCATTGAGACAACTTTGATGAAGAGTCTTCTTGGAGAGAATACAGTGATGGAGAACTTGGGTCACATGGATCAAAATGATGTGTTCAAAATTCCTTGGGAGAAGGATTCTTGTAAAGTCATTGTTGTGAGAGAATATTTGTGTGAGGAGCAACTTTATGTTGCATATGTAGTTGGTCATTATATGGCCATATTTATTGTGATATTTTGTGTGGAAATATGTGAAAGAGTTGTATGGTATAATCATCTATGTGAGATGATTAATTGTAAATACTCATGTGGAGTATTGTTTAGTGTTGAAGATGTAAAAGAAGATCAAAATGTGAGAGCATGGTTTAAAGACCATAATGATAAATATGTAAGAGAGTGGTTGCTGAAAACCACAAGAGGAGATACTTTTGTTGAAGGGGGAGCTAATCAACAAAAGAAGGCACTCAAGCATTTGCAGGAAATTCCACATGAAGAGTGGAAGGAGTGCCACCATAAGTATTTTGTAAATTCTGATTTCTTGATTCAAGATTGGAGGAAACGTAAGAGAAATATTTTCTTCCAACTCTGTGATGCTTAAAGAACTCTTGCATGAGTGTCTTTAGCATCAAGGGGGAGAATGTTGGAATATTTTCAACATTGCCTCCTTAGTCCTAAGTATTAAGTCCTAGTATTTAGTTTTAGTTTAATGTTTTGATTTACATATTTCTAGTTAATTTGATTAGCATACGTTGAGGTTTTGGCTTGGTTGGTCAATGTTTGACCATAGTCCAAGATTAGCATGTTGTTAGGATAAGAGCTATCTTTAAGTTAGTTTGTTGTAATAAGTTTAAGAGGATTTCTCTCAACCACCGTGTCTATTTTTAGTTCTTTCAAGAACTATAAAACTATGTAATGCATTGTTGATCAATAGAACAATTTCACCATTGTTTCTCAAGAGGAAGGAAGTAATAAAGCTTGTATACAAATTTTTGAGCAATTAATGTTGTAAGTTTTCTTCATGCATAGTTCATGAATAATTTAGGCTATTTACATTCATATTTGATTATATAAGTGAATCTTTATTTCAATATTAAATAATCCTTGATATACAAATGTATTTGCTCATATTATTCTACTCTTCATTATTATTATTTTGACCTTTAATATTGTGGCTATTTTATATTGGGACTTGTGTAATATTCTATGATATTTTGTGGTAGTAAGGCTTAAAAATCCAACAATAGTGAGAGGTTAGATAGATGAGGTTGTAGAATTTATAATAAAGATTCAATAAATAATTTGAGCAAACTGGTCTATTATCTCATTCCTCTATTTCACAAGGGCCTTTTTCAAAATCTCCTTGAAAGGATCAACTATCTCAATGTTGTCTACTCTACTTATTAGCTAAGATCATTAAGGATGAGAAGAGAGGTAATTAGAGGGATGCCACATCTAATACCCAATTTTTTTATATCTTGATCTTATATTTATAGGCATACACTCAAAAGATAGATTGCTCTAGTACCACTAATCCAACACTCAAAATTTTGGTTGTTTTGAAACTTAGAATTCAAGTTAAAGAATACAAAGAAAATGTGCAATTTAGAAATAATAGAGTATGACAAAATAAAATACAAAAATATATAGCAAAAAAACATAATAATTTTATTACTCAAAAAGTAGAAGATAATGCAAACAATCTCTAAGAAGAGATGTGAGGCTATAACATTAAATTCATTTCTTATGTCTTTACAATCAGGGGTGCATCTATCTTTATATAATATTTTTCAGTGTGTTGGAAATCCACAATATTGAGTATGAGAGGTCACCCACATAGAAATGTGGTGGTTCACCTTCCATGAGTTAGAAGGTCACCCATATGAAAATATGGTGATTTATTTTCCATGAGTTACAAAGTGTGTTGAATTAAATTTTCATACATATGAGTTGCCCTTTTATACATATGACTTGCTCTTTTATTTTTTTCATATACTAATATGCCAACATAACTAGAGATGCATTTTGGCTACAAAAATACAAAATTACATTTTTAACAAATATTTTGTTTTGCATTCTGAAGGACCTCCAAAGCATTTTTTTCAAAAAGTTGTTAATAATTTTGTTTATAAGAGAGTTGCCTATTGAAATGGATGTTATCTCTCTAATATTTTCAATTTTTTGAATGGATTAAAATGGAGTCCCAAGCACAAAGTTATGCCCCTAATGGTGTAATGAGAATCAAAAATATATTCTGGGCAAAAATCCATGCCCTAAAAGGGTCGCATGCCTAGATCAGGTTTGAAGATCAAGATTATCTAAGGAGATCAAGAAGAAAGTTCAAATACCAAAGATAAGTCCCCATCAAGTTCTTCATGAAACTTCATCAAGCATCAAGGATAATACACCCAAGGTTAGTGCAAATATCTTCCTTCATCTTTTGGGTTTTTGTTATTTATTTCTACATTTGGTTAATTTTTTATTAATTGATTTGTTTATTTACCTCTTACATGGTCTATTGCACTTCAATTTACTTTGTTATGAGTTATTCCTTTGCCTAAAATGTCAAGCTTGTATGTATGCATTACCTAGACCCTACCCATCTCCCTATACCAACTACCTAATTCCTATACCTACAACATATTGTGTATCTCTATCTATACCTTATCTATTACATATCTCCTATACATGAAATATTACCTTTAGGAACACCTATGTACTAGAATCCATCTTGAACATCTATAATCTTACCTTATTATTTTATTTAAATTAGGATTTTAAGTAGGTATGACTTGACTTTGTAATGCCTTAACCTATAGGATTTAACAACTTTCTTAGATTGTACAAATCTAGATAAAACATCTTGGTATATTAGATTTCACAATAATTTCCAAAATATTCCAAAGCATAGCATTCTCTCTCTTTTTTGTTGGAGAACAAGGGGTTGTACTCAAGTCCCCCACACTTGGCAAGTCACAACTCTCTCCTTTAGAGCTTGAGATTTTACAAACAAATTCAATTCTCATCTCAATTGAGATGCTATAGCTAGATACCTATAAAATGTATAATTCTTGATTTTCATTTTTTGGATCTTCTTCAATTTTCTGTGTGAATATAAATATTCCAAAATTCAACATCCTTATTGATATTTTCCTACAATAGCCTTCACAATATCAAAACTTCACCTCTAATATCTATTCATTGCATTTTAGTAGAGTAATATTTCCAAAACATCACACTATCATAGTCCGCTTTATTAGATCTAGATTGCTAGTTTCCTTCTTGAAGTGTAACCACAAAAATTGTAATAAATAGTTTAATCGAAAACACATCAATGTTATAAAATAAAGCAAAAATTACCAATGAAAAACAATAAATTAAATCTTAATCATTATTTTATTCAGGCAGTCAACATTTTCTTGTCAGCTTTAGCTAGACTTACTACTTCCTCTAACCAAGAAAAAGAAAATATAACTTCACGATCCTCAATTTAAACCCCTCTATTGGTAAACCTAATTTATTCAAACTCTATAGCAAGGTCTTGAATTTCCACAATTATCTCTTATATGTTCCATGGAGCCTTTGCTTTCCTCAAAATTGCATTTATTACTATGAGTGAATCACCTTCCATCCATAATCTATTCCATTTCATTTGTTTGCATATTTTTAACCCTTCCAAAACTTCCCAAGATTCAACTTAATTATTTGTCTTAAATCCACTATTAAAAGCATAATAAGACAAAATGTCTCCTCTATTATTTCTACTTATTCCTTATCCTCTTGCCGATCCTGGATTATCTTTCAATGCTCCATCAAAATTCAATTTGACCAGCTCCACATCTCAATTTTCTTTAGTTTCTCTTATACTCAACATCATAATTCCATTTGATGACTCCATCTATCAATGCTCTCTGCTTCCACATTAGGGTTTGGTTGAGTTGATAGGGTTGGTTTAGACTCCTCAATGACTAAATAAATCTTTCTTTTTATTACCTCTAAATTGCTTTCTTTTCCTTTAAATATTCTTCTATTCCTTTCTAGCCAAACAATCCAAAGTATTGTATCTTTTGATATATCCTAGATTGTCTGTAAAGCCTCACTTTTAAAAGTGTCATGCTATTGTTTTAACCATTCTTCAATTCTTCCATTCACCATCGTGCATTTACCAAACATCGTAAGAATCCATTCTCATATATTCTAGACTACTGAGAAGTGTCCCAAGAGATGGTCTATACTCTCCTCCTTCCTTTTACAAAGAACACATTGTGAGGGGCAATGAAAACCTCTTTTCATAAGGTTATCCCAGGATAAAATTCTTCTATGACCTACTAGGCAAACAAACATTTTGACTTTAGGAATGTTCAAGCTATCCCAAATATCTCTCCATATTCTTGTGATATTTCTATTTCGTTGGTGCTTTACATTACATCCACTTCTTGTTGTGTATTCTCTTGATCTTTTCAACTCCCAAATTAGTTTATCCTTGGCTCCCTTCAGAATAATCACCGTTGTTATCTTTCTACTCAACTACCTCCTAGCATCAATTTATTGTATACTTGTAAAAAATCTTCTTTCCATTTGTATATTCCTTCCTAATCCTTGTACATGATGTTTGAAAAACTATCACTATATTTATCTTGAAGTAATCTCATCCATGGTTTCAAAATTTGATCTAGATTGAGTGGTTTTTTTATCACACCAAGTATCCATCCAAATAGAAATATTTTCTCTCATTCCCACCACCCATATTAAACCTTTAATTACTAGATCAATAGATTTTTTTAAACCATTCCATAGAGTAGATCATTTGGACGTGAGAATGCAGTAAATATTAAGCTTGGGTCATTGGGCTCAACATATTGAGAATAATTATTTTCCATTGTCTTTGATTCTCTTTGTACAATCTCCATATTACTTTTCCCCTAAGAGCTAAGTTTGCATCCATACTAACTCTTAAATTAAGACCTCCCCTAGTTTTATCATCACACACCTTGATCCTTTTAACCAAAGGAATTTTCCTTTAATCATGTAAACCTAACCACAAAAAGGACTACATAATATATATTAAGCTTTTTTCTATCGATTTTGATATAGTATACAAGGACATATAATAAGTTGGAATGGCCTGTAAGACTGATTTAATTATTTGTACTTTTCTTGCTAACTATAACCATCTACCATTCCATGCTAATAGTTTATTTTGAAATTTACTTATGACTAGATTCCATAATTCTATCATTCTTCCCTGAAGTAAGGGCATCCCTAGATAAGTTGTTGGTAAATATACCTCCTCAATTTGAAGTAACCTAGATATCCTTGCTTTGATTCTAGTTGGGGTGTTTAGGAAGTAAATTTTGGATTTGGTCCTTTTTTATTTTTGTGTTGATGCTCTTTTGTATTCCTTTAATAAGTTATTCAAACCTTTGGCCTTGTTTATCCTTGCCCTCCCAAAAAGGTTCATATTATCTACAAATTGTTGATGGATGATGTTGTTGATGTTATTACTAGCCTTAAGACCACTTATCAACCCATATTTATTACCCTTCTTCAAGTTCCTATCCAAAATCTCTTCCATAATAATGAACAAATATAGTGATAGAGTATCTCCCTGTCTTAGACCTCTCTTGGATTACAAAGATTATGTTACTAACCCATTGACCAACATTAAATATGAAACTATTGAGACACAAGCTTTAATCCATTTGATCCATTTATTACCAAATCTAAACTTTTCTAATACTACACAAAGAAAATCCCATTTACCCTATCATAGGTTTTACTCATATCAAGTTTTAAGATCATTGCTCTCTATTTTCTTAAAGCTATTGAATGCACAACTTCATGAGCTACTATGATCTCGTCCACAATATATCTCCCTTTTATGTAAGTGTGAATGTGTGCAAGAAATGCACAAGTGTCATGTTAGTTAGAGTGCAAGTGTAAGTTGAGTCTATGTGCACAAGTGTCTTGTATGTATGAGAACAAATATGTAATATAAAGATGTGCACAAGTGTCCTAGGTTAGGTGTGCAAGTTGTAGAAGTGTAAGAGTCATGTATAGGTGTGCATACATTATAGAGTCAAGTGTTCATTAAGTATGTAAGTGTCAAGTAGATAATCCAAGAGTCATGAGACTTGGCATACGGAGAACTATAGTCAAGTATCTAAAGAGTCACACTACTATGGCTATATTATTGAGGCAATATTCCATAACAAGATATGGGATATAGCAATAAGAAGAACACGTATTATGGTATTTTGTAAGATAAAGTGAAGAAATAAAGCTTGTATAAATTTTGAGCAATTAATATGTAAGTTATTCTTCATGCATAGTACAATAAGGATGTTTTGAATAATATTGAAAATACCCTAGGGAAATTCATCAAGGAAGGACTAACTATTGAGGAGAAAAAGTATGCTATAAATACCTGAATATGTGTTGTTATGGGTATTTCAAAACCTTTGCCACAATCTATTAATACTAAATCTAAATGGGATTAAAAAGTGGATTATGAAAACATGGCATTTTTGTGTCACAGTTATTATGATATTGGACATGTGACAAAATATTGCAAAGTGAAAACTATGAAGAAAGAGAAAAATATTTGGTCATGAGATAAACTTCAAGATGAAGTAAGAAAATCATATTGTAATAGAAGGTAGATTTGATAAGGATATTCCACTCCGAAAAAAAGGGCAAAGCCTATCTACAATATCATATGGTAAAGGCCACCATAATTCACTTAGGTCAACCATTAAAAGAAATGAAGAAGGATACAAGGGACGAGAAAGTATGATGTGCAAGTTCAAATTCGAAAGGAATTAAAAGTGTAAAGGAAGATGTGGAGGAAAATTTAAAAACAAAGACAACAAAAGAGGTCAAGTTTATTCCAAGTAAAACATCTTCATTTTTCTCAAGTAGTATAAAATCCTCTTCTTGCAATAGAAATAAAAGCAATGTAGAGGTTATCCCTTGTACTTTAGGGTTTCAAGAGAATCATATTAAAGAAATGAAGATGGAGGAAATACGTAGCAATTTAGGGTTTTTAGAGCAATACAAGAAGGTACTTGTTATGGAGGAGCATTCTTGCACTTTAGGGTTTCCAAGGGAATAATAAGAAGACAGTGCTTTTGAGGTTATTCCTTGCATTTTGGGTCCTTCAATGTAAGACAAACCAATAGATGATAAGTCTCACCATGAACAATATGAAAAAATTAAATAGATCGATGAAGATGGAAGCATTGGTCAAAATGAAAAAAAAAGATGAAGACCTAAGAAGCACAAACAAAGAGAAAAATAAATTAAGGAGGATATTCATATGGGAAAACAAAAGTATACATCACAAGTGTTAGCAAGAAGTGGGGCTAAACCCATAAACAAAAATAAAAAGTGATGATGAAAATGATATATTTGAATATGGGGCATGAATAAGATCCCCAAAAAAAGAGATATTATGTAATTGACATTTATTATAGACAACATTTTTATAGATATGAAACCTATAGCCTTAAAGATGAGCTTTTAAAGAATTTAATATGCTTACAATTTAATGTTATTAAAAGAAGATATCTAAAGATGACCTAAAACAACTCCAAACAATTTACAAGTAGTTTTTTAATTATCAATAATACTAATAATAAATACTTATATTTGATTTTTTTCTCTCTTTTCAATATTTTTTTAATGCTAATAGTGGTGGGTATTGACACAATCTTGATTTAAACATATGAGATAAATTCAACTCATAAATCATGTTTTTCCTTCTCTCCTATTTTTTTTGTTGTATTCCCTTTATTCACTTTGTCGACGTATTTCAATGGCTACAACTACCAATGCTCCAAAATTGGTCTCAATCGTATTCAAATTTATGTGTTGCCAAGGTTCTATATTCCGTTATTTTACATTTTAATTTTTTTGAAGATGAACTTGCATATAAACTTTTAACAAAAATTGTGAGCTTTTATCTCCATGTTCCTCTACAATATAATATATGTTATGATAAAACCTAAGTATGACCTTTGTATAATGATAAACTTAATATCTTCTATAATATATTTTAATGTTTTTTCAATAAGTTTACATAGGATTTCTATGAGAAGTCTTGGTCCCCTTATACTGAGTGAGGTTCGAATCTTAATACATTTTAATGTTATCAAAAGAAGAAATTTACAATATATGTTGTATTAAAACTTTAACTTTAACCCTTATATAGTGGTAAATTTATTTTATTTTTTAGATGCATTTTAATGTTATCATTGGAAAAAAAATTGAAGATGACCTAAAACAACCCCAAAAAATTTACAAGTAGTTTTTTATTTTCAACAATAATAATAGATACTTATGTATTGCAACTTATAAGTGATTTATTTTTCATCCAGTCTCAATACTTACACTCCTCATTTTTGCTTTTAACTGGTTGTCTTGAACAAGAATGAATAGAAATAAATTAATCGCTATAAATAATTATTTAACTTTATTGATATAATTAATTAGTACCACAAATTGAACCAACTCTACATGATAACATTGACATTATATAACAAAAAATATCTTAACATAGCATCTATTGTTTAAAAGGATGTAAATATCATTATCAAGTTTATAATAAAAACATAAAATATTTAAACAACTAGTAAAGCTTAAACAAATCCTTATCATGTGATATTAAAAAATCTAATTCTAAAATACATTTGTACAACTAATTTTCAACCCTTGGGATCTAAGAGTCTACCTACTATGTAATACCACTCAAATGGTGGTGAATCATCCTTTTAACAATGAAGCAAAGAAGATGTTTAATTTTGGTTTCAAATTAATTTTGACAATCATGAGAAGGTTCGAAGGGAAAATTAAAGCACTAGTTGGGTAGACGAAGTACTTTCTAGTTGCTACAAAATCGAAGACAAGATTGTTGTCCCAAGAGGGCCTAATGGGGATGCCTCTAGATCCTCTTTTAGATAGACAAAGTTCATTTGCAGATTTGTTGAAGGAAAAATCTCCAACAGAGATTGAAGAAGCATGAAAAACTACACTAAAAATGCTCTTTATGGTTGCTAGAAAAATATCAACATCTCAAAGAGTCAATGAATGCTTTTCATAGTCAAAATCAAGTCCAATGTTTGTCATTGAGCAGAGGCTAGTAGAAGAAACAATATTATATAGATCCAATCATGACCTGATCTGTAAATTCATGGGTTCAGCAAAACTAGGAGCCTCTTAGTGAGTATTCTTTGTAGTTTATTAGTAATGGATATTTTATTGTTAGTTTTTCCTCACTTATTGATTGAAACAAGATTTTTGAATCAGAAAAGAGGAATCATGGACTGGTAAGATTATTTGTTCAGCCCTAAAGAGTGGGATTTGATCCCCAAATTACACTCATTGTTGTCCTAGTTTGGATTTGTTTGTATGCACTCCCAATGAAATTTTGGGGTGAATAGGTATTGGAAATCATTGGTAATTTTCTTGGAAGATATTTGGGTGTTTCTAGAGACAAAATGGAAGGAAATACAATCATTTATGCTAGATTATGTGTGGAAATGTATCTCAGACAATCTTTTCCATCAATGGCAGAACTCGAACTTGCAATATTGTCTTGGAATCAACACTTGGATTATGATATATTGCCCTTCAAGTGTAGAGTTTGCCATAAATATGGGCATTTGACCAGGTCCTTCCTAAACAATATGAACACAAAAATGTAGGCTCCTCTAGGAATATCGAATCTTTTTAAGGAGGGTAAGTCAATAGTCAATAAATAAGTAGTCAATATTCATCAGGGTGAAGAAGCAAAAGGAGAAGGTTTAAAACAGCCCAAAAGAAGAAAAAGGTAGAAGAAAAAATATGATAAAGAGAAAACCCATCTCAAGCACTCAAATAGGTATGAGATCTTCAATACACTAGTGGAGCAGAAAGAAGAACAATTCATTGAAGGAGTGGATAGCAATAATGAAAATAATAAAAGCCATGTTCAAGCCCCTCTTTCTGCTCCTATCCTAGAGCAAGTAATAAAGTGCATTTAGTTACCACAATAAAATATTCACAAGGGCATTGATAGTGCATAACCAAGAGAAGTCGATAATAAAGGATGTTATCATGGATGTGGTATAAAAGTGTAGAGAAAATCCAACTCTAGGGATAAGTTAGGTGGAGAAGAGATCAAAGAATATCAACTCTCAAGGAGTGGGTAGAAAATAAAATAAGAAATTGATAACCACTTAAGGACACAAATTGATCACTAGGGAATTGGTGAGGCCAATAGACTCTTAGTGGTCTCAAGGTAACCAAAGATTATACAAGTATGAAATATTAGGGATTTAAACAATAGAACCCATCAATATGTTGTTCTAATACTCTTAAAAAACATAAAACAAATTTTTGCTTATCCAAGAGAAAAAATATCATTGGATTTTATGTGTAAAATAGTAAATAGAATTTGGAGGGGTGTCAATCATATGGAAGTGGTTTCCAAAAGGGTCTCAAGGGGGACAATTACCTTTTGTAACTTTCTTGAATGGATAGCAATAGGACATATAGCTTGGAGGGGTGTCCACACATCACATTTTCGAAATAATGTGATAGTTGAGCAAGTTTTAATCACAATTTTTATGGGGCTCAAAACCTAGATGGTCAGATTCGTTAATGGAAAACAATACATAATATGAGTCTTGAGGGAAGAGTTAGACTGGATTTTTTCTAGGGAATTTAATGCTAAATTATCATCCAGATATCATGAAGAGGGAACCCCAAATTTAGACCCAAGGGATCGACCTATGATTGCCTAGGTCCATGCATTACACTTGGTGGCTATTATATGTCCTAGAACCAACTATAATTGGACTAATAAGAGGAGGGATATACATAGCAATAAGGTGAAGTTAGGTCACTTTTTGGTTTTAGAGGAGGCATTTGTGAAATGGAATCTAAAATTTTACATTTTGGAGGGTCCGATTTTGGATCATTTCCACATTTTGTTGGAAGGAGGATCAAGATAGGGCAACATTACAAACCATTCATATTTAGAAACTTTTAGTTACAAAAATAGGAACTTTGAAATAAAATCTCATGGTGATGGTACCAGGGACATTTGACATATGGGACAACAATTTTTAGAATCCACAAGTAGCTTCATTGTGTCAAATACCAACTAAAACAATGGATGTGAGCTGACAAGACAAACTTTTAGGTCTAAAGAGCTCCATTGGTGGCCATATGGGATGAGGTGCAAAAACACTTCAAGGAAGGAACAATTATAGAGCAAGAGAATATCATTACGTAAAGTTATTGAGGATATTGACAACCAAGAGAATATCTACTTTAAGCAGAGTGCAAGAATCACTTGGTTATTGGAAGGTGACAGAAACACACAAATTTTCCATCGAGTTGCTTGTGCTAAGAGACAGACGATCAATATGGAAGCTCTTCAATATGAGAACATGCACTCCTTTGATACAATCCTAGGAATGCATCTCTATTCAATGGATTATTTTCTAAATTGTTGAAGTATGGTGCAAGACAAAGAGGGTAAAAAAAGTTCTTGTTGTCATACCCTCTATTATATTCGAAGAAGAAAATTAGGCTCTACCTAAAACTATTGATAGAGAGGGACTGAAGAATGTAGTCTTTGGAATTAGTATGGGAAAAATACCATGTCCAGATGGCTTCCCAATTGAGTTTTTTTTTTTAAACGGGACAACTTGGAGTTATAAAGGAGTCCATAGGCAGTAAAAGAATGCTTAAAGCATTAAATCATACATTCATTTCCCTAATTCCAAAAGGGTAGGATGGAGTGCATATTTTAGATTATAGACCTATTACCTTATGCAATGTCATATATAAAATAATCACAAAGGTAATGGCTAAGGGTCTAGAACTAGGGTTATGCATAGCGATGAATCATCGTTAATTCATGAATATTATGATTTTCAAAATTTGAAATTGGTGAATATGCAGATCCTTGACAGGGGCCCATTCGCAAAATTTGTTTGGGTCCAAAACATTTTTGTGGGTCATCCACCCCATGTTGATAATAATTTCATCATTTTTATTGCAAATTGCCAACACTCTTGCCTAAATCTTGGACCTTTTTCAACTTGAAAATTAAAAAAACATTATTTATCCCATAAAATTTTCCTCTTATACCACTAGTATATATACCTAATGTGACAATAATACTCATATATCTAAAACATTCAAACTCCTTAAAAAATAACCTATAATAGCAAAAAATGATACACAAAAACTTGATATGATCGATTGTAGGGAGAAGAATAGATGATCGATTGCAAAGGATCAGTCTATCAACATAGATCAAGGACTATCAATTGAGAAAAATAATGATCGATTGTAGAGTAGTGGATTAGCAAAATAATCAATCGATTATAGAGGAGAAACCAATCCAAAGAAGCATTGATCAGTTGTAGAGGTGTACCCAATTGACAAAAGTTTTGATCAGTTACATCTCTGCAACTGATCGATAAAAGTATCAATCAGTTGCACCTCTGCAACTAATCGATACTTCTATCAATCAGTAGTAGAGGTTCAACTAATCAATAAAAGTATCGATCAATTACATCTATACAACCGATTGATACTTCTATCAATTGTTTGCACATCTGCAACGGATCAAAAAAAATATAGATCGATTGTATTTGCAATGGATCGATAGAAGTGTTGATTGGTTGCAAAAGAGCTATGTTTGCAGAGAACCTTCTAGGAGACATAACTTTTGATCCAAATATTTATTTTCTTTTTTTTAAAGCCACCTAGATCGACAAGATCTACACTTTGAACTAATCTTGGATTAGTTTAAAGATTGGTAAAATCCTTTAAAAACCCTCAAAAGACCTCCAAAAGGAGCTTTGAAGTTGCTAAAGTACGATACCTAAGAAAAAGCAAGTAGAGATCTAGTAAGGGTAATGTGTAGAAACCCTTAAAGGATGCTAGATCTAGGCAACCTAAAATGATGGATTTGGTAAATATTGTTGTCTTATCACAAAAATATATGAAAAATGAGTGGTAGCAAGATTTTGCAATTGATTCACCCCATTTTTATAATTTTTGCTAGAAAAAATACAATTTGCCATGTCTTCTACATGAGTTTGGACACTATTCACCTTAATTTCAAAATCGATTTGCTTTATTTTTATAGATACATTTTGGGTATGACCCCTTATGCATAACTTTGGCTAAAACCTCTCCTACATAACATTATCTCCTCCAAGCAAGGGGGTTTTGTAGAGGGTAGGCAAATATTGAATGGTGTGGTTCTAGCTCAAGAGGCAATCCACTCAATGCAACAATTTGGCAATAGAGAAATATTCATAAAATTGGATGTGTCAAAGGCTTATGACAAGGTGGAGTGGAACTTTTTGTCAAGGATGATGGCAACCTTCAATTTCTCGTAGGATTAAATAGAATGGGTCATGAGTTGTGTTTCTATTTTGACATACTCAGTTTTAATCAAAGGTCTTCCCTTGCAACCATTTAGAGCCACTCAAGGCCTTCATCAGGGAGATTCTTGTTCCCCTTATCTTTTTCTCATATTGGATGAAGGCTTAGGTAGAATTATCTTGAGGAGAAGATAATAGGGTTTGCTAACATGCATCAAGGTAGGTGAGGAGGTTTTGACTCACCTACAATTTGTGGATGACACGGTATTGGTGGAAGTAGCCAACTTCAAGGAAGTAAGAATGATTAGAGATACTTGTAATGTTTACCTTGGGGCCAAAAACCAAGTCATCAATTGTAAGAAATTCAAAGTGGTCTTCTTCAATATTGATTGAAGGCTTTAGGACATAATTTTAGAGATCTTGGAATTCACGGGGACTTTTCTCTCAGTGGTATATTTTGGGGTCCCTTTGCATTTTAAAAAAGTAATGATAGTTATCTGGAGGAATCTTTTGGATTATATCAAAGAAAGAATTAACAATTGGTCCCACAAACGGTTAACCTTTGGGATAGATTAACTTTTTTACAGCAAATCATTTAGGCCATGCCAATTTTTAATTTTTCTATTCTTGCTACCCCCCATACCATATGGAAAAATTTGGACTATTTGGACAATCTAACCCATGGTAAAAGGAGGTTTTGGAACTAAGGAGACCATCGTTAAATAATAAATATTTGACTAGAAAGCTTTCTTGGAGGTGGATCTCCCAACCAACTTCTTTATTTAGTAGAGTTTTAACTAGTAAATATTTGGGACAGATGAACCCAAATGAGGTGATTCATTTCTCTTTGGATAATGGGTCCTTAGTGTGGTAGGCTCTAAATTTAGGATCTCATGTAGTGAAAGATGGATTATTTTGGAAATTAGGGAGAGGCGAGAAGGCACAATTTTGGACAAACTCAAGGGATCAATACCCATCTATCATTGATGAATTTCCAAAATTGCAACCAATAAAAATAGCTATGGAAAGTAAGGGTTGGATTCAAATTAAAATTTATTTCAACACTAGTCAATTGGTGTATTATAGGTTTAATTAGTTTAAGAAGTTCGATGAGTGGCCAATTCCTTTCCCCCTGAATTTAACATCCATCATGACTAAAATCTTGGCTGAAATATTTCTCACAGGTAGAGATGAGGAGGATGAATTATCTTGGGGATATGGGAGCCCGAGGGTCTACACAATGAAGGATGTATATGATAATATCTTTCTAGAACCTCCTCCTCATGCATATCGGGTTGAGGATTGGAGAAATATTTGGCAGTCTAAGGGTTGGTAGAAAACTTTTTTTCTTGGTAGTTCATGCATAATGGAATTCTTACTTCTATTAATTTGAGACATAGGTGAATCGTTGGTCTCTCCCAATGTGTTTTATGCTACAAAAGTGAGGAAACATCTAATCACCTGATGTTTGATTTCCCATTCATGCGCTAGATCTGGGAGCATTGGTTTTTATCTTATAAAATCCAAGCCAATGGTGATTTGAATCAGATTAATATTTAGGAAAGATGAAAGAGAGGTAGATTTAAATCTAAAGCTATTTGTATTAAGTGGAATCTTGAATTGAACTTTATTTTGTGGCAAGTGTGGTTAGAGAGAAATGATAGAATTTTTAGAGAAACCTTTTCATCCTTGGATGGTGTCTAGCAGGTCATTTGGAGTAAAGTCACAGAAACTGTGGTAATGTATGCTAAAGAAGAGACTCAGGCTAATATAGGAATGATGTAGGAGGAAGCCAAAGTGTAAGAGGTGCAGGATAGAGCTGGTTGGAAACCACCCCCACAAGATTGGACTAAAGTTAAAACCGGTGGAGTTGCAAAAGGTAATCCAAATTGAGATGGAATTGGAGTGGTTTGTAGGAATCATGTTGGTACAATGCTCTATTGGGAATTATAGGCTCTAGGTAGGGCCACAAACAATGAACTATAAGCCTTAGCTATAAAATCCATTTCTATATAGGTGGTAAGACAAGGCTATATGAGGATAATCATAGAATCAGATTCTCAAATCTTGGTAGGAGCTTTAGATTGCATGAGGAACTTTGCTTTGGATACATGGAGGTTGAGGATTATTGTCACCCAAATTAAGGAATTATAGAGGAATTTATATGATGTGATACCAATTTATGTGGATAGAGCTCTAAATAAACATTTTAGCAAATATGAGTACCGAATAAATGGACAAAGGATTAGGGTAGTTTTTTAAAAAAGTGTCTCATCTTTTAGGAGTCATATATTTGTGAAGGTTGTTCGATTCAACTGATTCTTGGATCACTTTGTGTAGAATTTGAAGAAATTAAAAATAAGTGGTCATATTAAGGAATCCAAGAAATAGTGAGGTTGATACAACCCTATGAAGTCAACCATCCAAAATAAAAGCAGTGACGATTTTTCAATTCACGAAAAACAAAATTATAAATATCTGTCAGCTAGGGTTTGGAATGTGGGAGGAGCAATGGAGGGCTAGGGATTAATTTAGGCAATACATTCTATTTGGGCATAGAATTTTTTGGCTAAGTTTCTTTTTACCTTCTTTATATTAGAAATTTTGCATACAAATTATTATAATTTTTTATCACATATTATATTTGCTATAGGATATTCTGGTCAATTTGATTAGATTTTGAGTTTT
Organism: Wollemia nobilis; assembly: GCA_028583015.1. NCBI lineage: Eukaryota > Viridiplantae > Streptophyta > Pinopsida > Araucariales > Araucariaceae > Wollemia > Wollemia nobilis. Next base: position 13,691,927 of record JAQPPZ010014788.1, read on the forward strand.
AGTTTCCTTCCTATGGATTGAGTTATAGCTAAATCCTTAAAATCATCTCTAGTAATAGAGGTTAGTGAGAAAACCATAGAGGATTGATCCTTGCTGCTCAAATATAGGGCGATTTTTGATAAATTTAATGGGTATTGGCCAGGGGCTTCAACCTTAAGAAAATGGATTGATAAGAGTTGGAAGTCTCCATGAGTGATTCTATATTTATTCCCAAAGGTTTCTTCCTAGCCATTTTTTTCTATGGAAGAAATAGTTAGAATCCTAAAAGGGGGTCCTTGGTTTATGGGAATATCAAGACTCTTCCTTCCTTGCTAGTATGAAGGCTTTTCACCTAAAAATGTAAATTTATCCCTTGTACCAGTTTGGGTTAAGATGTATGGGTTATCCATTGAATTTTGGAAAGTGAATACCTTTAAGGAAATAGGCAACACTCTAAGAGAATTCCTTGATATTTTATATACTACAAAAGATGGATTCTTGGCTATTTATGCTTGAATATTGGTCATGATTGATATAAGTAAACCTTTACCATAATCAATTATTCTTAAGTATGTGGATAAGATATGGACACAAACCATAGATTATGAAAACATATATTTTAGATGTAGTGGGACATATCGAGAGATCATGCCCTGAGAAGATTCCAGCAAAATCATATTTAGAAAATCGTAAGAGAAACTTACAAATGGATATGGACGAGGATAGTTTTCAACTTTCAAAAAATAGATCTAGACAAATGAAAGAAAATAAATAGTGGAGGCCAGTAAGGAAGGATAGTGGAAGAAATACCAACTCTTTTAAGGCTTTAGCCTATGAAGAAAAAGTAGATCAAATCTTAGAGGACATAGTACAATAGGTTCAACATATTAACAAGGAACTATCTATTCAATATGATCTTGATTTAGGGATGAACATTCTTGATGAACCTAAGGAATGTGTCAAATAATATTTTGAAGACTTTTTTGAAGTACCATGCACCATTCAAGAGAAAAAAATGGTAAATAAAATGCAGTGTTAGATGTTAATATATCTACCATTAATAAGGAAATACTAGAAAATGAACAAGACAAGTCAAAAGCTTCCATAGTAGAGCCAAGAGAGGATAATTATGAGAAAACATAAATTTGTGAAATAATATTGAGGGATAGAATAATAAGACCTAATCTTGATACAAGCAAGGGAACAAAAGAGAAAAAACGTCAAATTATCAAGGGAGATCTAGAGAAGCAAGAACAAACATAGAGAAATCAACAAAAACTAAGTTGGTTGAACTTCTCTTTACCAAATAACAAAATGATATTGGTAATTCATAGGCAAGGCCAATATCCCCTAATGAGACATGATTACCATCTCATGGAATATAAAGGGTGCTAATACCCCCTCAAAGTAGAGGTGTATCAAGGACCTTTGTTTAAGTAATAAACCTGATATCCTTTGTATCTAGGAAACTAAAATGACAAAAGAAGTTTAAAAAACTATGAAAATAGTATGGGTGAGATGTGAATGGGATGCTATAGATTCTGAAGGAGTGGTAGGAGGAATTCTAACTTATTGGAATCCTATTAGACACTCTTGTGTATGAGGCATTGGATAGCCTCTTTAGTCACATGCTTCTTTGTAGATATTTATTTCATCCTTATCAATGTCTATGGACCTACAACTTAATTAGGCAGATTAGAAGTTTGGAGTGGGATTGAAGCATTTATGAGAAGCAAAGACCAAGAAACCCGATTCATGATAATAGAATATTTTTTTGCCATAACCAAGCTGGATGAAAAATTTGGAAGAATATGGAAACTAACCCAAAGTATGAGAGATTTCTCAGCTTTGATTTAAAACAATAATCGATGGAATTTTGAATTTGAAGAAGACAATTGTACATGGACCAACAATAGGAGAGGCCATAACCTAATAGCAAAAAAATTAGATCGATGTATTCTCTCTAATCATTAGCTAGAAGAATGAACTTGTGCTATAATTAATACCGTGACAAGGATTGGTTCATATCATTGGTGGTAAGTGAATTAAAAAATATCACATTTTAAATATGAGCAGATATGGGAAGATCATCCTTATTTTTGTTGATATGGTAGCACAAATGTGGAATTCTTTAGGAAATGGTGGGTTGTGTACAGTTCCAAAACAAATTAAATCAATGACATCTAGATTAAATGAATGGAACAAGAATACTTTTGGAAATATTTTTGAGAAGATAAAAGAACTAAAATATAAACTTTCAAAATTTTAGAAAGGTGATTATAATATTCCAAGCTCGAATAAAAGGGTGTTACTTAGTGAATATCATAATATTTTGAGTAAGGAAGAGAAATTTTGGAGATTAAAATCAAGACAAACTTGGTTAAAGGAAGTACATAAAAACACAATTTTTTTCAAAGGATGATAATATTACAAAGATCAACATCTAGAATTTGAAGAACACAAGCTTATACTGAGAGGGGGGTGAATAGTATAGCGCCCACTTTTTACTTTCTTTCAAACCAATATCAATTAATGTCCTTAATTGCAATAACCAAATATAGCAATGTGCATTAATAACTCAGATAGCAATAGTAAGCAAGAGCACAAGTCACCACACACAATTGAGACACAAGATTTAACGTGGTTCCCCCAATGTGGGGTACTCCACAAGATAATCTCCTTATAATATTTCACACAAAAATAAGGATCCTTATCCAATACAATGATTACTTTGATCTGCTCAAATCTAGGCAATACACTGATCTACTTAGGTAGGCAATCCACTGATCTGCTCAGCTAGGCAACACACTGATCTACTCAGGTAGGCAATCCACTGATCTGCTCAGCTAGGCAACACATTGATCTGCTCAGGTAGGCAATCCACTGATCTACTTAGCTAGGCAACACACTGATCTGCTCAGGTAGGCAATCCACTGATCTGCTCAGCTAGGCACTCCACTGATCTACTCAACAAGCTCACACAGAACTTGTCCAAATCTGCTCAACAAGCTCACATAGAACTTGTCAAAATCTGCTCAACAAGCTCACATAGAACTTGTCCAAATCTGCTCAACAAGCTCACATAGAACTTGTCCAAATCTGCTCAACAAGATCACACAGAACTTGTCCAAATCTACTCAACAAGCTCACACAGAACTTGTCCAAATCTGCTCAACAAGCTCACACAGAACTTGTCCAAATCTGCTCAACAAGCTCACATAGAACTTGTCCAAATATTCTCAACAAGCTCACATAAAACTTGTCCCAAAAACTATCCACAAAGCTGTCCAAAAATCTATCCCAAAAGCCTTCTCAAAGGCTCAATCAATCATACTCAAGTAGTACTCAAATCTCATCCACAAATCTTATGAAGGCAAGGCTCAAAGATGAACTCAACAATGAATGGTAATACACTCTTCAAAGGATGACAACTATGATCCACAATGATCTCAACTCAAATCAATCTCATAGAAGCATAAAGAGAATTGTTAGAGACTCAATATGTTCTATACTCAAATCCAATATCTTTCTCAACTCAAGGCAATCTCATAGAAGCATAAAGAGAATTGTTAGAGACTCAATATGTTCTATCCTCAAATCTCAATCTCAACTTAAATCCAGAATATAGAATAGTTTGTTTCATGGAACTTGAACAACCACTTCACACAATCACTTGACTAGGCTCAAACAACTCTTCTCAACCAACTACCACAAGGAACAACTCTTTCTTACAAACCCTAGTCCAAGCATGTATCAACCAACTCAAATGTTTCCAACAATGCTCAACCACAAATCTCACATAACAATGATACTCATGTTCTTCTCAAGTTCAAGTTCTTTGCATAACCAATGGGCTTCAACAACAATGCTAATAAAACATTCTTCACATAACAATGATACTCATGTTCTTTTCAAGTTCTTTGCATAACCAATGGGCTTTAACAACTATGCTTATAAAACAAGGTTTAACCACAACTCTCAAACTAGAAAACCTTGAAGCATTCAACCAACCACTTTCGAAAAGGAAACCACAATCAATCCTTTTCTCTCCAATGATATTTCAGAAATCAACCACCATAATCAATCAATAGGAGAATGTGCCCATACCTTTTATGAAGATGAAGAAACCCCTTTGGAAATCTGCCACACTCAACACACTTTGAAAAAGAACAAAACAACCTTCACTTTGAACCCCTTTACAAAAACAGAAATATCTCTTTACATACACCTTATTTCTCCATCTAATCAAGTTAATCAAATAGCCCTCGAAATAAGATTTCCAACGATATATAATATGGTATACTTCTAAAAGAGGAAAACACCAAAAATTTCTCTTTTTCTAAAAGTGCATTTCAACCCTTATATCTTGCCTTCCAAGTAAATAAAAATTTAATCAAACATTATTCCCTTAGCATCACCTTATTCCTCCAACATTAGGCAATAATAAAAAATATTCAATAAAACGTTTACTTGCCTCTTAGAGGGAATCAAACCCTCGTCACTGCCCACTCAACACCACAACCGCGGTGCCAAAGACCACGTGAGCTATCTGCTCACATAGGACAGAGAGCAAAAATGCTCCCTATATTTCGCTGCCCTTGCTCATGCCAAAAACGTGCGCCAAATGCTCTTCTTCCACACTCTATGAAAATCGAACCCGGTGGGAATCGAACGCATGCCCTGTCGCAACCAAAAACTCCATGCTTCCCAAGCTCACCGTTGGACCACGTTGTCACATCGAAGGATTTTGGGGCTTCCGCTTTTTGTTCTCTTCGTTCGATGCTTAGACTTTTGAATCGAAAGCCTTTGCATATATATATGCAACCTTCCTTTAATTTCACATACGTCGGCACCTTTAATTATTAATTTCCTTTTGATGGCGCATGGTTTTTATGACGTCGACGATGACTTTAATTTTAATTTTAAAATTAAAATTTAAATTTTAAATAATTAAAATTTAAACTAAATATTTAAAATTAAATATCTCCATCACCGGGGCACCTTTTTCGATGAAACGAAAAGCCAACCTGGGTTTTAAGAAAAACCCATTTCAAATCTGCCATCCATGGTTTTAAATAAAACCTTTTATTTTTCCTGCCTTGGTTTTCACAAAAACCCTGTATATATCCATGCTTTCCAAAATATCATAAATGCTTATTTATGAAATACTTTGGCCACCAAAACTCAATGTGATCCATGTGACATCAATGACAACATAAAATACCTCAAATTTCCAACAATCTCCCCCTTTGTCATTGATGGCAACACCTCTAATGCAAATCACCACAATCATTGTAAAAACCATTTCTGAGAATCAAAGTTGCTCCCCTGACTCAATACTCTCTTTGGAGGCTGCTCCCCCTAACTCAATGCTCTCTTTGGAGGCTGCTCCCCTAACTCAAATCTCTCTTTGGAGGCTGCTCCCCCTAACTCAAATCTCTCCCCCTTACTCAAATCTCTCCCCCTTTGACATCAATGGCAAAAGGGACACCTATGGGGCTAAAATATATGACTCTTAAGCTTAGCCCCCTTACCACCTTCTCTCTTGAGGTGATTAATTTTGGGGTGGGAGTACTTTTACTCCCATATTACATTGTTTATTTCCTCTATCAACTTCCTTCCATGTTTTCTTGATATCCTTCTCTTGATGAATTACTTGATCTTCTTGTCTAGAACATTTACCTCTTCCTTGAACTTGTTTGACCTTCTTGCCTTGAACCTGTTTGGAATTGAGTCCTACACCATTTTGCAATATGTCCAAAGTTATTGCAATTAAAACACTTGATATTGTAGCCTTTGGATGGTGCCCAAATCCTGAATTCTTTCTTGAAATAATTTCCATATCCATTCCTTTCTTGAACCCTGTATTGTGAAGCTCTGTTTTCATGACCATTATGACCATGACTTCTGAATTGTGTAGCTCTAAAACCAAAACCATGTTGCTCATTTTCTTTGCACTAAGAAGCTCTATGACCAATCCTGTTGCATAAGAAGCAATGTCCCTGAAAACCATACCTTCTTCCTTTGAAGTTTCTTCTAGAAAAATCAAACTTCTTTGATCCATGGACCCTGCAGTGTATAGCCCTGTGTCCAAATCCATTACAAGAAAAACAATGTCCTTGAAAAGCCCTTTGTTCATGCCTTAGTTCCTCATACCTTTCTTGATCATTTTCCCTATGATCATTTTCAACTTGTGCATTGCATCCTTGAACCTTCTTTGTAGTATCTAAATCCTTTTCCTTAATTTCTTCCTTGCTTTCCTCTTCAAGTATTTCTTTTCCTTTTGAACTTGATTCACCTATCTCAAAACAAGATCCAAACTGAATATTTGGAGCCATAGGAACTTTGGAACTTTCTTCATAAAACTTAGGTGCTTCCTTGCTTTCATCTTTTAGAACTTCCTTTCCTTTTGAGTGTGATTCCCAAAACCTGAAATATGAGACCTTTGGTGCTTTGGAATCTTTCTCTTCTTTCTCTTCATTTGTGTCAAGTAGCAAATTGGCATCCATATTTATTGTCTCCGAAATACATGTTTCCTTCTTAGTGAAAATATCTTGACCTTTTGAGTCATGTGATGGATCAAACTTCTCACGTATGGAACATCTCAATTCTTTTAGATTCTCCTTAACCTCTTGTAGTTGCTCATGGATCTCATTGAAATCTTCATTTAGATCAACTGAGACATTTGTCTTTCTTACACTATTCTCTTGTTTAACTTCTTTTGCTTGGAGTGAATGTTCTTCTTCTACTTCTTTTATCCCATAGAAAAACCCTTCTTCATCTTCATTGTCACTAAGATCATTATAATATTCTATAGCAAATAAACTCTCAAGATTTCTTTGACCATGCCTGTTTCCTTGATGTGTCATCTCATCTTCACTATCACTGAATCCATTGCAATATCCTGATCTGTGATCTCTTTGACCACACACAAAGCACTGTTCTCTTTCACCTTCTATTCCAAGGAATAGATGTTCTTCCTTTTCATCATCTGACTTGTCTTTATCACTGTGATCTGAGCTATCACTTGCTTCTACAATGTAGTAAGATTTCTTTACCTTACAAATTTTTTCTTCTTCTCATACCTGTTTTGCTTGTATCTGTCATCTTTGTCATGCTTATGCTTTCCATATTCTTTTCTTCTATGACCCTATTTTTCATCATCACTATTTTCTTCATGTGGACACTTGTGTGCATAGTGACCAAGATCACCACACTTGTAGCATCCGACTTTCCTCATATCCCTAAAATTCCTTGAGTCCTTATTCCTTTTTATGAAGTTAGCTTCCTCATCATTAACTGGATCTCTATCTATCTATGGAACCTTCCCTTTTTCTTTCTTTGAAGCCTTGAATGCAATATCTTTTATTGGAACCTGATGCTTACTCACCCTCATCTCATAAGCTGTGAGAGTTCCTTGTAGTTCTTCCATTGTTAACTTGTTGATATCCATTGTTTCTTCTATTGCTGAAACCTTTGCATCATACTTCATGGGAAGTGATCTCAAAACCTTTTGAGTAACTTTTGATTCTTTCATCTCAAATCCTAGGCCTCTCATGGTGTTAGTAATCTCATCAACTCGAAGTAAAAACTTTACAATATCTTCAGAATCTTCCATTTTCAATTCCTCAAATCTTTTTCTATGAGTTTGTAGTTTTGACAACTTTACCTTGGAATCTCCTTCATAAGTATTCCGCAACTTGGTCCACATTTCATTAGCTGAATTACATACCATGACCTTTGCAAAATCTGTCTCACATAGCCCACTCAAAATATAATTTATTGCCCTTGCATTGATCTCAACCAATTTCTTGATAGTCTTATCTTGCCTCGGGATCACCTTCAACCTTATACTCTTTTTCAACCATCTGCCATACCTCATATCCTTGTGATATCAAGTAGTTCTTCATTCTCATGCTCCATAAAGCATAATTGTTATCATCAAACAGTGGTGCCTTATTTGTAGATGATCCATTCTGTGAAGCCATCTGTGTTCTTGTAGAATCTGCCCTCAAGCTGTTAGCCTTTTCGAAGGAACCCACTCTGATACCAATTGAAGAACACAAGCTTATACTAAGAGGGGGGGTGAACAGTATAGCATCCACTTTTTACTTTATTTCAAACCAATATCAATTAATGTCCTTAATTGCAATAACCAAATATAGTAGTGTGCATTAATAACTCAGATAGCAATAGTAAGCAAGAGCACAATTCACCACACACAATTGAGACACAATATTTAACGTGGTTCCCCCAATGTGGGGTACTCCACAACATAATCTCCTTATAATATTTTACACAGAAGAAGGATCCTTATCCAATACAATGATTACTTTGATTTGCTCAAAGCTAGGCAATACACTGATCTGCTCAGGTAGGTAATCCATTGATCTACTCAACTAGGGAACACATTGATCTGCTCAGGTAGGCAATCCACTGATCTACTCAGCTAGGCAACACACTGATCTGCTCAGGTAGACAATCCACTGATCTACTCAGCTAGGCAACACACTGATCTACTCAGGTAGGCAATCCACTGATCTTCTTAGCTAGGCACTCCACTAATCTTCTCAAAAAGCTCACACAGAACTTGTCCAAATCTGCTCAACAAGCTCATGTAGACGACAGTTCCAGACAGCAGAAATGAGGAACTGACTGTGAAAATGTCCCAAGCAATTTTGAATGTATATAGCAAATGTGGATTTATGCTATTTTGTAATGCCATTTTGTATAAGGCATAGTGTTTGCTTAGTTTAATCAGCCAATCAGAAGAGAAAGGATTAAATGCACAAAAGGACAAAATGGCCGCCATTTGGGTTAAGGCTAGTTAAGCCAGACGTCTAGTTAGTGTAGACGTCGGCTAGTCGACGTCTAAACTGTTAGTTAGACGTCTAACTAGTTGGTTGGGCAAACGGTTGGGTGGTTGGCGCAGGTAGTTGGGGAACCGCTCCTGCAGCCTTTAAATACCCCCTTACTTTTGCATTGTATCTGTAACCTTCTGGAGATAATAAGACAATGCTTGATCATATTGGTGTTATGTTGTGTATTGCAAATCATGCTTGAGTGTTATTGTAGGTTATGTTGTTAATGTTATGCAGGTTGAAGACTCTTCCTGGCAGGTTGTTTGCAGGTACTTGGAAGCAGGAGCCATGACAACAGTCATCTGACGCCTAGACGTCTGCACCCCAGACGTCCAGCCCCTAGACGTCTAAGTCCCAGACGTCTAGCTCCCAGACGTCCAGTTCCTAGACGTCTAGTCCCAAGACGTCTAGCCACCTGACGTCTTCCTTCTAGACGTCTCACCCTCTGACGTCTAGCCTCCTGGCCTCCCAACCCCAGACGTCTAGTACCCAGACGTCTGGTTCCAGCCAACTGACAGATAGACTAGTCTGACGTCTGACCCCTCTGACGTCTGAGTTACCTTGTACCTCCGAGACCCCATGCTGATTCCTTGTCTCGTCTGTTCGATCAGTTCACCTCTCGTATCGGGAATATACTCACCCTTGTCTACATTTGGCGTCGTTGCCTAAAAATCGAACTCTGAGTCTGAGAGGCATAAGTGACAAAGCTAATAGGTGAATGACTGATCGCAGGTTACAAGAAAGTACACAGGTACTGGTGCGAAGAAGTGCATGGCTGGCGAATTTAAGATCACGGGAGGCGACAGAGATCTCCCACCCGGACGTAGAGAGAGTCTGGAATCCTGAGGAGGAAGAGAGTACGAACATAGGAATATTGTCGATGACTATAGAAGACGAAGAGCAAATAGCGGAAGAAGTGCCCATCATTGAGGAAAGGACGGTGACACCCGAACCAGCGGGAGACGGTTGGCAAGAGGATACTGAAGGAGAAGACCTTGTATCTGAGCAACCACGCGAGGGTTCGTGGGGAGGGCGACCGAAACCAAGATTGGTATATTCGCGAAGGAGATCGCGGAATAGAGACCAATTGGAGTTGGGCAGAACGTTATTTGGATATAACTTTGCACCATCAACAGTAGACAGACAACCAAATCGAACAACACAACCATCAACATCGAGTAATCCGGGACAAAACACAAATCAAATGGCAAGTATTGGTAGTAAGACAGTACAACAGAAGTGCCCACATTTTTTAGGTGAGGGAAAAGAAGACCCGTCAAGACACGTGGGAACTTGCATAACCATTTGGGGAGCAAATGGAGTCACGCAGGATACAGAATGGCTGCAACTATTTCCAGCCACACTGCGTGGCATGGCGATTGACTGGTATTTGAAAAAGCAGAGTACACAGGCCTTTGTGCGATGGGAAGACTTGAGAAAAGCATTCATCGAAGAATTCTGACCATTAAGAGACGATACGGACATCATCACGGAACTATGCATAACAAAACAGAAACCCGATGAGGATGTCAAGAGTTACAATAGACGACTGAAGCAGTTAACTGATAAAATGGAAATGCCACCTGCCGATGGCATGGTGAAACGCTGGTTTCTGGATGGATTACTGGCAAAATACAGGAAAAAGATGAAGGCAGTACCTTCCTCAACATATGAAGAAGCACTGGAGAAAGCAAAGAATTTTGAAAGCGAGAGTAAGCAGATGACTGTGGGGATTGGAGCACATATGAAGCATAATGAAGATTTCGACAGTGATGAAGAAGACAAAGTACAGAGCACAATCCACTCCTTTAAAAGGGAATTTGATAAAATTTTGAAAGAAGTCAAAGGAGATACTCGCAAAGACCGAAAAGAAATCTGGTGCTCGGACTGCAAGACGGAAGGACATACAAACGTCAACTGCCCGAAGATGGCATATTGTAACATCTGTGATATTGCAGGACATTCCATCACAGACTGCCCATTCAACTTGAAAAGTAAACGACATCAGACTATGACCATACAACAAGAAGAGCAGCCGAATGCAACAAGGAATGGACAAGGAGCTACAAGCGGGGGCTACCGAAATAATCGTAGAGGCGGCAGACAAGGAGGTCAGAGTCGACTGCAGTATGACTCTGACGGTCGACCTATCATCCAATGTCGGAATTGTCAGGAATGGGGACATTTTGCGAAGAACTGTTCAAAACCCCAGAATGCAAAAAGCAACAATACCAGTAACACCACACAAATGTGTAAGTGGTGTGGGCCAGGAAACCATACGGAGGCAAATTGCCCGAACAAAGCAAGTTCCAGTGGGACTCAGAATGTCAATTTGATTGGCATTGGGGAAGTGAGCCCAGTAACGGAGGAGAAGAAGGAGGTGTTGGCTGTGACAAGGGCACAGGCCAAAAAGATAGAGCAATACCCAAATCCTGCCCAAGAGAAGGAGCGGTGGCAGGAAGCCCAGGAGTTGATTCAGACAGAACTAGAGAAAGAAAAGCAGAATCGACTAGTTCTGGAGAAAGTGTTGAAGAGACCGGAGACGAGTAAGAAGGCATCGGTCGAAGGGTTGGTAGCGCAGGTACTGAACACAACGGTAGAGGTGAAGGTGGCGAACCTGTTCACCATAGTACCTGAGCTGTATGCTACGATCGGCGAAGTCATCAAGAGGAAGGATGAACCGCGACAGGTAGCAACAATCAAACAAGAGCAATTCATAGACCCCACAATTCTAATGATAGAAGCAGGAAGGAGACCTGCTATGGTCCATATGGAGATTTTGGACCATAAACTAAGTCAAGTAATTGTGGACGGAGGGTCTAGCGTGAACGTGATGCCGAAAAAGACATGGCGGACTATTGGGCAACCCGCCTTAAGATCTCCGAATTTCAAGTTGTATGGTGCTGATCAATACGGCATCGAAACAATTGGCGTTCTGATGAACCAAAAAATACGCATAGCAGAGCAGGACTTTGTCCTTGATTTTGTAATTATAGCTATGCAGAAGCCCGCATATGATGCATTGCTAGGACGCGGATGGTTGAGAACTGCGAAAGTCAACCATAACTGGGAGAAAGAGCGTCTATCCTTTAAACAGGGGCAGCACAAGTATGTGATCAATCTGAAGAATCAGACAGTGAGTCAGGACATCGCGACTTCAGATGACTCAGAATCTTCGTTATCCGAAGGCGAAACGGGGTATGAACCGGATGAAGAAGGAGTGCTGCACTTGGAGGAATGCACAGAGGATGAGCAAGACCAGGATAAGGGTCTACTCCATTGGCAGATGGAGGATTATGAGGTATTCGCTCCGCAATGCCTATGCATCACTACAGAAGGTGAAACGCGGGAAGATAAGAAGAGAGAAACTGAAGAGGGAAACAGTAACAAGAGACAGACATCAGCAGAAAAGGATAAAGAGAGAGAGAAGTGGGTGTTTCCCAAAAACTTTGTAGAGTATACAATGGGGGAAGCAACTATTGATGTTAAGCCAGCCCACCCCATTGAGGTATTAAAAGCCGAGAGAGACCCTGAATCGATCAAGTATGAAGGACCAAAAATGATTCAGGTAAACCTAGGAGAGGAAGATGAGAATAAGATGATTAAGTGTGGAGATGATTGGGATCCAGTGCTGAAGGCGGCTGCAATTAAGATCTTTATGAAGTATAAAGATGTTTTTGCCTGGACATATAAGGACCTAAAGGGAGTTCCACCCGAACTATGTGTACACAAGATTACGTTGATTGATGGAGCTCAACCTGTTAGGAGGCGACCATACAGGATGAACCCCAAGTACGCAGCTCGGGTGAACACGGAGATTGCGAAGATGCTGGATGCAGGCATAATTTTTAAAGTTACGACAAGCGAATGGGTGTCTCCCATCGTAATCACGCTCAAACGGGAAGCAGACAAAATCCGAATCTGCGTGGATTTCAGAAGTTTGAACGTCGTAACTATTAAGGACCCCTTCCCAATCCCATTCACAGACTCCATTCTAGAAGAGGTAGCAGGCCACGAGATATATTCATTTTTGGATGGATTCTCGGGGTACAACCAAATCAGCATTGCGGAGGAGGATAAGCTAAAGACAACCTTTGTGGTGGAGAACGGGATATACGCTTACAACCGAATGTCGTTTGGACTGTGCAATGCACCAGCCACCTTCCAGAGAATCATCTTATACATATTCGACAAGATGGCTACAGGCAACTTCAAAGCCTTTTTGGATGATTGGTCACTCTATGGCCGGACGCAAGAACACTTAAAGGCATTAGAAGAGTGTATGGGACTATGCAGGAACGCCCGCATATCGCTGAATCCAGATAAGTGCGTCCTGATGGTGCCTTACGGAAAACTGCTAGGGCATATAGTGTGCCAACAGGGTTTGAAACCCGACCCGGACAAAATTCGGGTAGTACTGCTGATGGAGGAGCCACATGATGTGAGCTCAGTAAAGACCTTTTTGGGAACAGTGGGGTACTACAGGAGGTTCATCCGGAACTATGCTCTCATGTCACACCCACTGGATGCTCTTACACGGAGGGGTGTCCCGTTTAGATGGACAAAAGAACACCAAGAAGCATTTGAGGGGTTGAAAGGACATTTGGTGAAGGCACCAATCCTAGTTTTTCCAGACTGGGAGAGGGAGTTTCATGTACATGTCGACGCCTCAAACTTTGCAATAGGATGTGCCTTGGCTCAGGAGGGCCAATTTGGGTTAGATCAGCCCATATATTTCGCAAGTCGGCTACTGTCCAGAGCCGAGAAAAACTATAGTACAACAGAGAGGGAAGCATTGGGAATGGTGTATGCAGTGCAAAAGTTTAGACACTATTTATTGGCTAACCCATTTGCTTTCTATGTGGATCATCAGGCCCTGTTATACTTGATAAACAAGCCAACAATATACGGACGAGTAAGTCGATGGCTCGTCACCTTGCAGGAGTTCGTGTTTCGGATAGTTGTCAGACCAGGAAAGAAGCACGTAATAGCCGATCAGTTATCAAGGATACACTCCGATGAACCTGCAAAAGGAGGAATACCTGACGAATTCCCCGATGCGCAATTATTTGCGATCAGTACCATACCGGCATGGTACAAACACATAGGGGAATACCTATCGACAGGAGAGCTGCCGAAAGAAATGACGACGACAGAACAAAGAAAAGTGATTGCAAAGTCAGCACCCTTCACCTTGATTGCAGGATTGCTTTACAAGATGGGGGAGGATCAGATTCTGCGAAGATGCATAATGGAGGACGAGGTTCAACAGACCCTGAAGGAGACACATGAGGGATTGGCAGGAGGACACATGGGACCAGATGCAACAACAAGGAAAGTGTTGTTGGCAGGTCTATGGTGGCCCACCCTCTATCACGATGCGACAACTTTTGTCAAGGCATGTGATACGTGTCAGAGAACGGGGAAGCCATTGAAGAGGGACTTCATGCCTTTGCATCCGACACAACCTCAGGAACTCTTCGAGAGATGGGGGTTGGATTTTGTAGGTCCATTACGGACAAGTCGCAGAAGAAAATGCAGATATATTGTAGTCGCTACAGAATACCTCACGAAATGGGTGGAAGCTAGAGCCCTACCTGACAACTCGGCAAGAAGCACGACTCGTTTCTTGTACGAACAAGTGATCACCAGATTTGGGATACCCCTTCATCTGACAAGTGACAGAGGAGGCCATTTCGTGAACGAGATTATTCAGAACTTAACGAAGGAATTCAAGATTTTTCATTCCTTGTCCAGCCCGTATTACCCAAGGGCGAACGGGCAAGCAGAGGCAACTAACAAAATCTTGGTTTCTATCATGTACAAGACATGCGGCGTGGAAGGAGCCGACTGGGAGGAACGATTACCAGCAATACTGTGGGCATACAGGACTACTTTCAAACCAACAACGAACCATACACCCTTTCAGCTAATGTACGGGCAAGAAGCAGTGGTACCGGTAGAGTTTTTGGTACCAAGCCTGAGGGTAGCAGTCGACAACCGACTAAGTGAAGAAGAGAGCGTCGAGGAGCGGCTGACAACATTGGTTCGACTAGGAGAGAAAAGGGTCATGGCACAATGGGCAACGGAGATATCGCAGAAAAGGAGAAAATTTTGGCATGACAAGCATCTTCGGAAGATGGACCTAAAAGCTGGTGAATTGGTCCTCAAATATAATGGAAAAAGAGAGATCAAACCTGGGAAATTGAAAACCTTATGGCTTGGACCCTTCCAAGTGGAAGAGGTATTGGAGAACGGGGCAGTCAGACTGAGGAAACTGGACGGAACAGTCTGCCCCGAAGCAATAAACGGTTCTAAACTAAAACTATACAGGCCCCATGTTCAGATAAACATGATTGGTTTAGAACAATCAGAGGGAAATCCCGGAACCAGGAGAGATGAATCAAATCCAGGTACTCAAACTCCAGACAATGACGAGCAGAGTGATGTTGTTCGGGAGGAGGGAAGTCATAACCTGGAATGGCTATTTGGAACCGAAGAAGGACCGATAACCGGAAGAGGTGAACAACAACAGTTACAACAACCCGCTCCGAATAGCGAAGAGGAACAACTTCAGGTACCAGCAGAAGTTGTCCTACAAATTTTGGGAGAAGGACAGAACGAAGAGGGGGCGAGAATTCTGCAACAAATGCAGTTGGAAACTCAGAGATTGCACGAAGAGTATGAAACTCTGAGACAGTACAATAGCCAGTTGCGAGAGCAAGTCATCCAGGAGTTGGAGACCACTATGGAGAGAATTGAAGAACGTCAGGAGGTACGCAGAGATGAATGGGCGGAACAGGAGGATGAAGAACGAAGGACTGAATCGGGCAACTCCCCAGCAAGTAGTCTATTTTCCTTACCCAATGCAGACCAAGGGGAGAGGGTGAGAGAGAAGGCAGTAGCATCAGACGACCAGTCCATGAGTTCATCCTCAGCCACATTAAGGATAAGACTGAACTCGGAAGATTCAGCAAACTCAGACGATGCACAAATCGCAAGATCTGAAGAACAAGTGGAATCACCTGAAAGACCGAGGGTCTGGGAAGCAGGACAGAGTTCAACTGCCAATTACAGAATAACAAAAGAAGAGATGGCAGCAATCAATTGGAAGGATGTCCAGGTAGCAACAGAGGGAACAAGAAAAAGAGGTTGGCAGGATAAATCAAGTAGTGATGAAAATCAACCTGATCCCGACATTCCCCAAGTAAGTCCCCAAAGAAGCCCACGACACCTGACTCATGATCAACAGACAAGAGTACGGTTTGCAGATGAAACACAGGTGATCGGGAGTGGAAGTTCTTCAGAAGAAGGACTGAACATTGCTAACACAAGTACAGATGAAACAACAGAATTGTCAGTACCTCGACGATTCAGAACTCCATATTCCGCAGCCATGCAGCGTCCTACTGAACGCGAAGAAGTAGCCCGATACAGGCTAGCAGAATTGGACCTCAGGCGACACAGGAGGGAAGTGAGAAGGCTGGAACGTCGAGTCCATGAGACTTCCAATTGGCCCATATCTGCATATGAAAACGCGAACAATTCAAGTACTGACTCAGAATTTTCAGAACAATATCAGGTAGCCTTAGCACAATGTGCACCTCAGCGGCGCTTCGAGGAAGCCAGGTGGCGAAGGAGATTGCTAAGAGCGGACCGAAGGTTGCGAATTCTGCATAACGTAACCCCAGAAAACCAACGCCAAGAAGGGAGTTCTCGGGCCGAACTCATTAATCAAGGCCGAAATAGAGGTATTTTGAGGAATCCGGAGGGTTCATCAGAGCCACTCGGTGACCAAGACTTACCTGACCAAGGGAGGAGTGTGGTTAACCTCCGTCCCGATAACCAGAGTGGGAGAAATTCAACTCAGGATACCCCTAGGTCGACCAGACCACTTGCTGAACCGCAAGGTCCAGCAGTGGGTATGGCCACAGTTAACCCATCACTACGTGCTCCTGAGGTTAGTCCTATGGGCCAACCTCAGCGAGCTCGTAGGAACCGAAGACGTCGTCAGGAACGACAGAGGGACCGACCGAATCTCGGGCAGTTGGGAGTACGACAGCCCTACAATAGGGAGATTCGATCGAAAAGAGGCCGAGGCCACAGGAACCAGGTTCGAGGGAGGAGAGGAACCTGGAATGGGCATATTAATCCGGAACGAAGAAATCAAGTAAGAGTTGTTGAGCAACCATGGAATGGCAAAATCCGAGGAAGAGGCAGAAGAGCCAGAAGAAATAACCGAAATCGGAGACAGCCGAGACCCCAACAGCCTGACCACAACATACTTGATCGACCTGAACAGAGAAGGGAAATGTTTCATTACTTGGATGATTGTGTAATCATCCGGCGCCATGACGGAAGCACGGAACGGATTCCATGGCAGAGACATCCGGATCCCCCAACAGTAGAACTGGCACATCAAAGCACTGTGAGTAGACCCCTAGAGGATGTAATTGAAGAATTTGATCCAAATACCGATAGTCCAGATGAAAGAGAAATCCGTCTGGTAGAGGATTGGATGGAGCAAATACGGGTGGTGGCAGAAAGAAGTCGATAGAACACGGGACGTCAAGGAAGTAGGCACCAGTTACCAGAACAAGGAGCCAGACAACAACCGGAAGTAGAGCAGCCGGACTGGCGAATTGTACCAAGGAATAGAGTGAGACGTCCGGAGCAACCTCAACCTGAAACTCACCACAGACAAAGTAATCGTCGGAGACGACAAGAGTCGGATGAAGCAAAAATAGGGGGTGATGACGGTTTTAGCAGTTTCGACAGTCGAAGCCGTCATAGCAGGAATGAGATGCCAGATATCTTTGAAATCCGCATCGGCATGGCTGTGCGGTTTAGTCGGAGATATTAAATGATAAAAAAAAAAAAATAGGAAAAAGACAAAACAACACCCCTAGACGTCTAAATTCTAGACGTCTAGCTAGGTGGCGCGCATAGAGGAAACGGTTGCTAGGTGGCGGTTGGAGAAACCGTTATGGCATGCATAAGAGGCTATAAAAAGAGGTTAAACATCCATTTTTCACCATTCCAAATAGTTGCAGGTAGAGGAGAAGGCAAGGAGCACGGTTGGCAGGAGAGGAAGCAGCCGAGAGGGGTGGTGAAGATAGCGCGTGCCACAGCAGACGTCTAGGGCAAAGCAGACGTCTAGCCCAGGAGGATTGCCTCAGACGAGCTAGGCAAGAGGAGAAGAGAAGACCGGCGGAAGCACGTAGGTCCGCAGAAGAGTAGACCGTAACGTCCGCAGGAAGAGTAGACGTCCAGGTAGACGTCTGAACTAGGAAGCAGACGTCCAAACTAAAATTGCAGACGTCTGGCATCCTGGTAAGGCAGACGTCTAGCAAATTCTTAGACGTCTGGCTGGAAAGGACAGACGGCTAGGAAGGCAGCTGAGCAGTTGGAGCGGGAAAGATGAGTCACAGATCTGGCAAGGCTCCAAGTCAGGCAGAATCGGAAACAGAGTCCGTGTCGGCAAAGAGGCTGCGACATCACCTGGAGCACGAGGTGCGTGGACAAGTGGAGAACCCAGGGCAGACGAGAATGCGGAGGGAGGCAGCAGAATTGGCTAGCAAAAGGAGCAAGGAAGTCCAGCAAGGTGGAAAAGCACCAATTCCCGCCACAGAGATTACATGGACTTGTCCGACGGGTGATTTTTGTTGGCAATGGTGGGCAGAGGCAACTTATGATAACCCTGTCAAGGGAAGACTTAAGGAGGCAGGAGTACATTTTATACTACAAGTCCCGAACTTTGATAAAGAGTTCTTTAAGGGTTATCTGATTCAAATGCTGGAGAACTACGATGAGGACAACTGCAGGAGTTATGTGCGCATAGGAGATAAGGTGGTGACAGTGGACTTCTCTCCCGAGTCATTTCAGCGCGTATTCGGACTACCCAGGAAGGGTAAGCCAGTGGTGAACGAAAGGGTAGACCCCAAGAAGACGCCAGAATTGATTATGAGCGTCACTACTCTGGCCAGGGCAGAAGTGGATACGATGCTTAACACCCATGGTGGAAGAGGCATCAAACAGACGCAGTTGAGACATACTGGGCTAGAAGTGATAATGAACGTTATTATGGCCAGATTATCAGGGGAACAGAGGAGTTCAGATTTGCCCATATGGCTGATTCCGTACTTGCAGGGAATAGATAAAGGAGTTGCTTATGATTGGGCACAACATCTGTCGCTCCGCATCCAGGCATTCCTGTCAAGAGTAACGAAGAATTTCTCCATGGCATTTCATGCCATTGGGCTGATTTTGGATGCAGCCACGAGAGCAGGAGTACGGATTCCTGACTTTGGACCGGAGAAGAAAATTCCGGAATTAGCCCCAAGTGTCTTGCGGTGGATGGATGCACAACCACTGGCAAAGAGGACTACACCAACGAAGAAGGTGAAAGTGAAGCAGATATGTCATAAACCACCGAGGCAGGAGAAGACGGTGACTGCTTCAGAAGGGGAGGATACCCAATGGCTAGGAAAGCAAACAGCCACAGAACAGACAGTTACCCAGTCACCAAAAATAGTACAAAGGAAGAAGAAGAAGGGACGGTTTGATGAGCCACCCCCAGCTCTCTCTAAAGATGCATTGCAAACCATTCAACGGAATTTAGAGACAACTCGCTCAATCCAAAGACAGTTAGAAACTCATCAGGGGGTGGAGATGGATCTCAACATCCCTTCAGCCCTTCACAATCCGGCAGCAGGATCCAGTACAGCGGTCCACATCGGACCCACAGAGTATTTTGCAGAAGCGGCATTCCAGGTTGGTGCCAGCTCACCAAAGCCAGTTGGGGACTCACTGGTTAGACCAACTGCATTTGCGGCAACATTAGGGGCAGTATCAATTGACGAGCTATTTGCCGCAAATGAGGAAACACAATTAGGTAATCCGGGAGAGATTACCACACCTGCAGTGGAGGGAAGCCGAATTCCGGAGGAAGCAAGAACTGCAGGACACTCACGGGAAGACCCTATCCAGGTGGAGGAAAGAGAAATCTTACAAGAAGAGGTGGCTGAGATAGGGGGAGAACAACCTCCACCTAGGACCGATTCAGAGAACAGGGCAGAGCCGCAGATGAGCAGTCATAAGTCAACAACATCCAAGGGAAAAGAGGCAGTACAAGAGGAAGAACAGGAGGAGGAACAACAGGACCTATGGTCTCAAGTGTTTCAGGTACGGGTACCGAATTTTATGGACCCGTCAGACAACATGGATCAGCAAGCGGTTGACTATTTTTCACAGTTAACGGAGATTATGGATAATATACGCTTGTAGTTTGAAGCAGCTTGCATGGGCCATTGGAAGCAATGGCAAGGAATGATAGAGGGAGAGATGGAGAAACTGGTCAGTTGGGCAGCACAAGGACCATGGCGGAAGGGCATCTCAGAGATATATCAGGACACCCCATGGACTTTGTCCATTTTTGGCTTGACCACAATGGAGGGGATTGCACAATTGCCAGAGAAGACACCTACTCTCTATCTGGAGCCAGCACGAGTGTATAAGTGTGGCCATAGCAACAGGAACCCTCAGCAACCTGCAGTACCAGGAGCACAGGTGGAAGTAGCTCCTGAACTATTACCGGTGTATGCACAAATGAATTTCATTGCCCATCTATTGTGTTGGTTGGGGGAAGGTTTGAAGTGTGTACACGCAGCTAAGAAAGCAGTTGATGAAGAACTGCGAACTGCTCTGGAGACAATACAGCGGAAGGAGACGCTCCTAGATGAAGGTATGAACAGGATAGATGGCATGAGAAGGGAACTTGATAAGCTACAGAAGACCATGGAGTACCTTGGCACGCAACTGGAAGAGAAAACTCGACAGATCTCCCAGTTGGAGGCAGATAATTCCCAGTTGACGAAGGCTAAAGAGTTACTGGTTAAGCAGACAACGGACTTAGCAGCACAGAAAAATCAGTCCGAGCTTACATGGCAGAAGAAAGAAGAAGTTTGGCAAAAGGAGCAGGCAAGCTTGAAGGAGGAACTGCAGCAGGCACGCCAAAGGGAGGCAACTCTACAGCAGCAGTTAGCACAGAGAGCACCTTCGTCTTCTGGCTCAATGTCTGAACAACGGATGAAGGAGATCTTCAGGAAGAGGGAGACTGAGTTGTTGGATGCTCTCAAACAGACAGAAGATCATGCTAACAACCTTGGGGTAGAATGTGCTAAGTTTTATAACTATACCAACCAACTCAAGGAGGAGAGGGAGTTGTTGAAGATGCAGATGAAGGAGTATGAAGCTGTTATAGAGGCTGTCAACATTAAGAACCCAGTTCCACCTGAAGCAGAGGCAGAGACCCCACAGACCGAGCGGAGAAAGTCGCTGAGGACATCGACTTCTTCGAAGGGGAGGATAGATGTAGACAACAGTTCCAGACAACAGAAATGAGGAACTGACTGTGAAAATGTCCCAAGCAATTTTGAATGTATATAGCAAATGTGGATTTATGCTATTTTGTAATGCCATTTTGTATAAGGCATAGTGTTTGCTTAGTTTAATCAGCCAATCAGAAGAGAAAGGATTAAATGCACAAAAGGACAAAATGGCCGCCATTTGGGTTAAGGCTAGTTAAGCCAGACGTCTAGTTAGTGTAGACGTCTGGCTAGTCAGACGTCTAAACTGTTAGTTAGACGTCTAACTAGTTGGTTGGGCAAACGGTTGGGTGGTTGGCGCAGGTAGTTGGGGAACCGCTCCTGCAGCCTTTAAATACCCCCTTACTTTTGCATTGTATCTGTAACCTTCTGGAGATAATAAGACAATGCTTGATCATATTGGTGTTATGTTGTGTATTGCAGATCATGCTTGAGTGTTATTGCAGGTTGTGTTGTTATTGTTATGCAGGTTGAAGACTCTTCCTGGCAGGTTGTTTGCAGGTACTTGGAAGCAGGAGCCATGACAGCAGCCGTCTGACGCCTAGACGTCTGCACCCCAGACGTCCAGTCCCAGACGTCCAGCCCCTAGACGTCTAAGTCCCAGACGTCTAGCTCCCAGACGTCCAGTTCCTAGACGTCTAGTCCCAAGACGTCTAGCCACCTGACGTCTTCCTTCCAGGCGTCTCACCCTCTGACGTCTAGTCCAAGACGTCTAGCCTCCTGGCATCCCAACCCCAGACGTCTAGTACCCGAGCTAACTGACAGATAGACTAGTCTGACGTCTGACCCCTCTGACGTCTGAGTTACCTTGTACCCCCGAGACCCCATGCTGATTCCTTGTCTCGTCTGTTCGATCAGTTCACCTCTCGTATCGGGAATATACTCACCCTTGTCTACAGACTCACACAGAACTTGTCAAAATTTGCTCAACAAGCTCACACATAACTTATCCAAATTTGCTCAACAAGCTCACATAAAACTTGTCCAAATCTGCTCAACAAGCTCACACAAAACTTGTCCAAATCTGCTCAACAAGCTCACACAGAATTTTTCCAAATCTGCCCAACAATCTCACATAAAACTTGTCCAAATATTATCAACAAGCTCACACATAACTTGTCCATATTTGCTCAACAAGCTCACACAGAACTTGTCCAAATCTGCTCAACAAGCCCACACAGAACTTGTCCAAAAATTGTACACAAAGTTGTCCAGAAATCTATTCCAAAAGCCTTCTCAAAGGCTCAATCAATCATACTCAAGTAGTACTCAAATCTCATCCACAAATCTTATGAAGGTAAGGCTCAAATATGAACTCAACAATGAATGGTAATACACTCTTCAAAGGATGACAATTATGATCCACAATGATCTCAACTCAAATCAATCTCATAGAAGTGTAAAGAGAATTGTTAGAGGCTCAATATGTTCTATACTCAAATCCAATATCTTTCTCAACTCAAGGCAATCTCATGGAAGCATAAAGAGAATTGTTAGAGACTCAATATGTTCTATCGTCAAATATCAATCTCAACTTAAATCCAAAATATAGAATAGTTTATTTCATGGAACTTAAACAACCACTTCACACAATCACTTGACTAGGCTCAAAAAACTCTTCTCAACCAACTACCACAAGGAACAACTATTTCTTACAAACCCTAGTCCAAGCATTTATCAACCAACTCAAATGTTTCCAACAATGCTCAACCACAAATCTCACATAACAATGATACTCATGTTCTTCTCAAGTTCAAGTTATTTGCATAACCAATGTGCTTCAACAACAATTCTAATAAAAAAATCTTCACATAACAATGATACTCATGTTATTTTCAAGTTCTTTGCATAAAAAATGGGCTTTAACAACTATGCTTATAAAACAAGGTTTAACCACAACTCTCAAACTAGAAAACCTTGACTGTAATGTCCCCTTTCTGAGCAATTAGTTAGATGCAATGGTTTAGCCTACTCATGAGTTCCCGTAGGCTAGGGTAAATTGCATGGGAGCCTAACTGGAGTTCTGGAAGCAGATACTTGAGGGAAATGGGTATTTGAATCCACTCTCAGATGTTGAATCATATGGACAAAGCCTTGACTTACTATTTTTAGTAAGTTAGTTTTTAGGGTTTCAGGCAAAACGGACGGTCCAATGATATTCTTCACCGAATGGGTGTCCGTATCTATCCTTAGTTTGCAGATCAAATAATTAGAAGGCCAATTTTTTAATGTGCGAAGGTTTAATTATATAAAGTAAAATTATTTAAATACTTTATATAGTTTAAAACCTTATTTTATTAAAAGGGGACGTGGGACTTAAAAAAGAGTTATGTTTCATGATTTATCCCACATTGAGCGTGCAAAAGGAGTTTGTTATGGAGGAGTCTATTTATTCGGTGGTTTGGTCTCATTTCATGTCATTCTGGATTTTAGTTATTTTCTCTAGAGTTTGAGGCCAGTGGCTGAGACTTCTTCTCCGAAGGGACGAAAACCCCAATGGTGTGGCTAAGGATGAAACCCCTCAAATTTTTGGAGCTGGACGAAACCCCAGTTCTCTGTTGGTGAATTCACACAGGATTCACGCTTTGGTGCTTCAACGATTTCAAAGGTACTTTGATGCTTACTGATTTAGTATATTTCAAGGGTTTGCAGACATATTGTGAAAAGATTATATTTTTAAAATATTGTAATCTGAACCCTATTTTGAAAGAAATGTGAAAAATAAAATTGCTAGTTATTTCCTGTTTCCTAGAGTTATATTTTTTGATTTTAAGAAACAATATAGTGTCCCAAATATTAAAAATATCAGAACATGGGGGACATTACACTGCTATCAGATCTGGTCTTTCCTGCTAACCTGTTCAAGGTTTGCTGAAAATTTCAGAAATGATTTTAGTATTGTGTGAAAAACAAATTTCAACAGTTGTGTGCATTTTTCAGATTTGGAAGTTGGGGTTTGGTTGTCGTTTTCAAATCTAAGGTTTCCAATTTTTGGGTATTGGTGATTTGAATACCCATTTGGTTGATTTGGGATTTAAGAGTTCTGGGTATTGTTAATTCATAGCTTAGCTTATTATGCCAGCCTATGGAATCCTAATTAATTTTTAAATTCATGGAGTCTTATAATGATTGGTCTAGGAGACAGTGTGATTGGGATAGGACTCAGAGTGAGATACAAAAATCCATCAGTAAATTAACTGCAATGATGCAAATTTCTCTACCTTTAGTTTTTCCTCAGGATAAGGTTGATTTGTCATTCATAAAGTTGCCGAAGAAAGAAGTTGAACAAAATACTTTACAAGATCCTAAAACTGCAGCTAATATTACGACTAATAAAGTTGAGTTTGTTGTCCCAAAGAAGATTGACAAGGGTAAACAATAGTTAACAGGAAAGGAAAGGAAACCGAGTGATATGCAGGTTACAAGACTTCTTCACGGAAGCAAAAATCAGTTGAGGAGAGAAGGGTGATGTTTCACTTGCAAAAGGGAATGGTCACTTGATCACAATTGCGAAGACGATAAAGAGAATGACTTAAGGTAACCAAGTGCATAAGAGGACAACAGTAAAGTTGAAATATTAGAGCTTGGGAAAGATGCTTCATATCAAGAATCATGCATAACAAGGAACCATAATGATGTTGGTGATGATGAGGAAGACAACACAACAGTTTTGGATATGCACTTAGAACAATCTAGTGTGGATTGTGAAATCTTTAATATAAGGTATGATGAATCTTGTGATTTTCCTATCATCAATTCATTAATGCATGATGGCATATTTCATAATGAAGTGTCCGTAGATCCCATATTTTATGAGGAAATGATTACGAATGAAAAGGATTCTTCGCTGAAAATCGAAATGGAAAGAATTAACAGATTTTTGGGTTGTGATTTCTCCGAGGAGTTGGAGACTATGGCAGATTTAGAAGAATATGCGACTGTTGATGAATTTCCACTTAAGCATGAGACCGACCTAGTTTATGAGATGAGTAAAAATCAAATTATGATCATGCCTTCTAGTCAAGAAACTTGCAAGGAAGAACAAGACAAAAATCATGAAGATGAAGTTAATTCATCCTATGCTTTGACGAATGGAGAATTATGCACTAGTCATCAAAAATATGGTGAGCATGCTGATTTTGATATTGTCAAATCAACAATAAATGATAGTATCATGCAATTGTTGATTCTGAGGATGAGGATAGGTCTGTCATAACTTCGAAGCATGTAATCGGGGAATTAAGTATTGTGAAGGAGGCTGATTTTGATCATTGTGCGTGGGATAGCAAATATGAAAGTTTGTTGTGTGATGTTGATTCCAATCCATTGCAAGGTTGGAAGGACCAGTTACAGGTCATAGAGGAGCATATTTTTCAGACATTAACTCACTTGGATAGGACACACGAGTTTGTCGAGTGCCTCTTTCAGGCAACCCATCTTGGGGAGAGATAAAAGTTGACAATTGGAGCTATTGTTACCAATTTGCAGGCTATCAAGCAGGTATTAGAGGTGATAAAATATGATTATTTGAGGTTGCTATCCGACAGGGATCAAGCATTACAATTTGCAGATAAGGCCTTCCAAGAACTCAAAGAGAAAGAGGATTATTCAGAACTTCACAAGGTTTTAGTTGGTGAAGTTCATATGGACACTATTGTGAGGTATGTACATCATTTTGATTTCAAACCTCTTATAGATGAGTGGACCATGTTTTTGATGATGCATAGTAGTGAGCCGGAAGACTGTTTTAATAGAATTCATACTTCACTTGGCTATGGGTTACCCTCTTCATTAGAAGGAAAATTAGATTTTTGTAGAGATAACAATGGATTTTATGTAGGAAAGGAATTATGGCCAAATAATATTTCACCTATGTGCAGGTTAGCCCAGCAGTATTCTTCAGGTAGTGGGAATTTCAGATTCCCTATTGGTCCTAGTTATCTAGGAGTGTCTATGAGGGAGTGGAAGACACTCGTTGGCCCAAGGAGCAGTACTGGTGATAGAATATGGATATGGGATCCAGGAGAGATTACAGATATCAATTGTACAGTGGTGCCATGGCAGGGGAATTTTCATGTTTCAAATTTTGGTTCTCACAGGGATTGCAGCTTGGATGGTTATGATGGATTCATTACCGAGTTATTGGTGAGGCTAGTTCAGCTGAGGCACATGGACTCTACAATTATGATCAGAGTGACGCAGCGTCAACATGGTGATGCTAACATGATATTGGTTTGGGACCTCGGGAATCTACTTGATTTCAATAATGGATAATTTTTTAGTTTAGTGACAGAGTCTGAGAGAGTTGTCAGCTTTAGCAAATTCAGATGGATGACAGGGGTTATCAACTTTGTTAGTTCTTGTGGTGGCAGTTGGTGGCTGTGTCACTGTCATAGGACATTCATCAGGTTTGTTTATGATCCTAGAATTTTCATTGACGACAACCAAAATTTTTTAGTTGATTGGGATATTCATGAGCATTGCTTGAGGACAAACAATCTTTGGGAAGGGCGGACTGTAATGTCCCCTTTCTGGGCAATTAGTTAGATGCAATGGTTTAGCCTACTCACGAGTTCCCGTAGGCTAGGGCAGATTGCAGAAGAGCCTAACTGGAGTTCTAGGAGCAGATACTTGAGCGAAATGGGTATTCGAATCCACTCGTAGATGTTGAATCGAATGGACAAAGCCTTGACTTACTATTTTTAGTAAGTTAGTTTTTAGGGTTTCAAGTAAAACGAACGGTGCAGTGATATTCTTCATCGAAATGGGTGTCCATATCTATCCTTAGTTTGCGGATTGAATAATCAGAAGGCCAAGTTTTTAATGTGCGAAGGTTTAATTATATAAAGTAAAATTATTTAAATACTTTATATAGTTTAAAACCTTATTTTATTAAAATGGGACATGGGACTTAAAAAGAGTTATGTTTCATGATTTATCCCACATTGAGCGTGCAAAAGGAGTTTGTTGTGGAGGAGTCTATTTATTCGGTGGTTTGGTCTCATTTCATGTCATTCTAGATTTTAGTTATTTTCTCTAGAGTTTGAGGCCAATGGCTGAGACTTCTTCTCCGAAGGGACGGAAACCCCAATGGTGTGGCTGAGGACGAAACCCCTCATATTTTTGGAGCTGGACGAAACCCCAGTTCTCTATTGGTGAATTCACACAGGGTTCACGCTTTGGTGCTTCAACGATTTCAGAGGTACTTTGATGTTTGCTAATTTCGTATATTTCAAGGGTTTGTAGACATATTGTGGAAAGATTATATTGTTAAAATATTGTAATCTGAACCCTATTTTGAAAGAAATTTGAAAAATAAAATTGCTAGTTATTTCCTGTTTCTTGGAGTTGTATTTTCTGATTTTAAGAAACAATATAGTGTCCCAAATATTAAAATATCATAACATAGGGGGACATTACAAAATCTCACATAACAATGATACTCATGTTCTTCTCAAGTTCAAGTTCTTTGCATAACCAATGGGCTTCAACAACAATGCTAATAAAACATTCTTCACATAACAATGATACTCATGTTCTTTGCAAGTTCTTTGCATAACAAATGGGCTTTAACAACTATGCTTATAAAACAAGGTTTAACCACAACTCTCAAACTAGAAAACCTTGAAGCATTCTACCAACCACTTTCGAAAAGGAAACCACAATCAATCCTTTTCTCTCCAATGATATTTCAGAAATCAACCACCATAATCAATCAATAGGAGAATGTGCCCATACCTTTTATGAAGATGAAGAAACCCCTTTGAAAATCTGCCACACTCAACACACTTTGAAAAAGAACAAAACAACCTTCACTTTGAACCCCTTTACAAAAACATAAATATATCTTTACATACACCTTATTTCTCCTTCTAATCAAGTTAATCAAATAACCCTCGAAATAAGCTTTCCAACAATATAAAATATGGTATACTTCTAAAAGAGGAAAACACCAGAAATTTCTCTTTTTCTAAAAGTGCATTTCAACCCTTATATCTTGCCTTCCAAGTAAATAAAAATTTAATCAAACATTATTCCCTTAGCATCACCTTATTCCTCCAACATTAGGCAATAATAAAAAATATTCAATAAAACGTTTACTTGCCTCTTAGAGGGAATCAAACTCTCGTCACTACCCACTCAACACCACAACCGCGGTGCCAAAGACCATGTGAGCTATCTGCTCACATAGGACAAAGAGCAAAAATGCTCCCTATATTTCGCTACCCTTGCTCATGCCAAAAACATGCGCCAAATGCTCTTCTTCCACACTCTATGAAAATTGAACCCGATGGGAATCGAACGCATGCCCTATCGCAACAAAAAACTCCATCTTTCCCAAGCTCATCATTGGACCACGCTGTCATAGCGAAGGATTTTGGGGCTTTCGCTTTTTGTTCTCTTCGTTCGATACTCAGACTTTTGAATCGAAAGCCTTTGCAAATATATATGCAACCTTCCTTTAATTTCACATACGTCGGAACCTTTAATTATTAATTTCCTTTTGATGGCACATGGTTTTTATGACGTTGACGATGACTTTAATTTAAATTTTAAAATTTAAATTTAAATTTTAAATAATTAAAATTTTAACTAAATATTTTTAAAATTTAATATCTCCATCACCGGGGCACCTCTTTTGATGAAACGAAAGGCCAACCTAGGTTTTAAGAAAAACCCATTTCA
Source organism: Wollemia nobilis (assembly GCA_028583015.1). NCBI lineage: Eukaryota > Viridiplantae > Streptophyta > Pinopsida > Araucariales > Araucariaceae > Wollemia > Wollemia nobilis. The sequence goes on from JAQPPZ010014788.1 coordinate 13,720,839, forward strand.
AATCTGCCATCCATGGTTTTAAATAAAACCTTTTATTTTGCCTGCCTTGGTTTTCACAAAAACCCTATATATATCCATGCTCTCCAAAACTCAAAACTCAAAGTGATCCATGTGACATCAATGATCCATGTGACATCAATGACAACATAAAATACCTCAAATTTCCAACAGAATTGGTAGAATTAAATCAGTAGAAGGGGTTTGGATTGAAGACCAGAGTGAAATTAGAAAGGAGGCAAGGAATTTTTATCATAATATTCTAGGATCAGAGGAGTTTGAAGTTCTTAATGATAAACTTCTACAAGAAGTTCCTTTAGTTATAAGAAATGAAGACAACATAAAATTGATGAAGCCTATTACTCTAGAAGAAGTTCATCTAGCTATTTTCTCTTTTAATAAGGATAAATCCCCAGGTCCAAATGGGCTCTTTGCAACATTCTATCAACATAATTGGGATACAGTGAAGGATTTTTTACTAGTGGCAGTGGAACAGTCTAAGGTAAAACAATACATACCTAAATGCAACATATCTTACCCTAATTCCAAAAAAGAAGGATGCATAATTGTTTGATTCATTTAAACCCACAAGTCTTTGTAATATAGCATATAAGATTATTTTCAAAGTGATGGCAAATAAGTTAAGACCATTGTTAGACAAAATTATTTCAGAAGAGCAAGGAGGTTTTATGAAAGGGAGACAAATTTTGGATGGGATCATAGTAGCTTGTGAAGTCATGCATTCAACAACTTCAAGAAAGAGAAAACAATGATCGTAAAACACAAAATGAGCAAGGCCTATGATATGGTTAAATGAGATTTTATTTTTGTAGTACTAGAGAAGTTTGGATTTGGGAAGAAATGGATCATATGGATTAAAGCTTGTATCTCTACAATTTTATATTCAATGTTGGTCAATGGGTTAGTAATATAATCCTTTAAAGCCAAGAGAGGCCTTAGATAGAGAGATCCTCTATCAACATATTTGTTCATTATTATAGCAGAGGTTTTGGGTAGGAATTTGAAGAAGGCTAAAAATATGGGCTTATAAGTGGACTTAGGGCTAGTAATAACATCGACAACATCACCCATCAACATTTTTTAGATGATACAACCCATTTTAGGAGGGCAAGGATAAACGAGGTCAAAGATTTGAATAACTTATTAAAGGAATATGAAATAGCATTAGGGTAAAAATGTAATAGGACAAAATAAAAAAGGTACTTTCTAAATACCCCAACTAAAATCAAAGTAGGGATATGTAGGTTACTTAAAATGGAGGAGGCAAATTTCCAACAACTTATCTAGGGATGCCCTTGTTTGAGGGGAGAACAAGGGGAGAATTATGGAATCCAGTTAGAAGTAAAGTTCAAAATAAACTACCAACATGGAAAGGTAGATGGTTAACATTAGCATGAAGAGTGTAGCTAATTGAATTAGTCTTATAGGTGATTCCAACATATTATATATCTTCGTATACTATTCCAAAATCAATCTAAAAATGTTTAATCTTTATTATGCGGTTATTTTTATGGTCAAGATTACATGATAAACAAAAATTTTCTTTGATGAATTGGAGCAAGGTGTGTGATGATAAAACTAGGGGAGGTCTTGGTTTAAGAGTTCTTACGAATGCAAACTTAGATCTTAGGGGAAAAGTAATTTAGAGATTGTACAAAGAGAGTCAAAGACAATGGGCAAGAATTCTTCTAAGTATGTTGAGCCCAATGACCCAAGCTTAATATTTATTGCATTCTCTCTACCAAATGGTTCTACATTATCGAACGATTTAAAAAAAAATCAATTGATCTGGTGATCGAAGGTTAAGATGGGTAGTGGGAACTAGAGAAAAAATATCTATTTGGATGGATATTTGGTGTGATAAAAAACCACTCCGTCTAGATTCCATTTTGAAACCGTGGATGAGATTACTTCAAGACAAATATGGTGATAAAGTTTCAAACATTTTGTACAAGGATTATGAAGGAAGATACAAATAGAAAGAAGTTTATTTTCAAGTATACAAGACGTTGATGCTAGGAGGCAATTGAGTAGAAAGATAACATTGATTATTCTAAGGGGAGCCAAGGATAAGTTGATTTGGGAGTTGAATAGCTCAGGAGAATACACAACCAAAAGTGGATATAGTATAAAGCACCATCAATGTAGGAATATTGCAAGAACATGAAGAGATATTTGGGATAACCCAAGCATTCCTAAAGTCAAAAAGTTTGTTTGGCTAGTAGGTCATAGAAGAATTTTATCCTAGAAGGGGTTTTCATGGCCCCTCAAAATGTGTTCTTTGTAAAATGGAGGAGGAGAGTATAGACCATCTCTTAGGATACTGTTCAATAGTCTAGAAACTATAGCAATGGATTGTTAATATGTTTGGTAAATTCATGGTGATGAATGACAAAATTGAGGAATGGTTAAAGCAATGGTAGACCACTTTTAAAAGTGACGCTTTACAGACAATTTGGAATATATAAAAAATACAATACTTTGGATTGTTTGGCTAGAAATGAATAGAAGAATATTTAAAGGAAAGAAAAATAGTTTAGAGGTAATGAAAAAGAATATTTGTTTAGCCATAGAGAAGTCTAAACCAACCCTATCAACTCACCCAATCCTTAATCTGGAAGCAAAGAGCCTTGATCGATGGATTCAAGTCATTAAATGAAAGTATGATATTGGGGATAAGAGAAGCAAAAAGAAGGCAAAGAATATAAAGTAGAAACCACCAGATGTGGAGTTGGTCAAATTGAATTATAATGAAGCATCTAAAGGAAATCTGGGATCAACAGGAGGAGAAGAAATAATTAGAAATAATAGAGGAGAGATTTTGTCTCATTACGCTTTCAATAGTGGATTTAAGACAAATAAATGAAATGAAATAAAGTATGGATGGAATGTGGTTCACTCATAGTAATAAATACAATTTTAAGGAAAGCAAAGTCTCCATGGAACATACAAGAGATAATTGTAAAAATTCAAGACCTTGCTATAGAGTTTGAAGAAATCGGTTTACACATACATTAAGGGAAGGAAACAAATGTGTAGATAGGCTAGCCAATAGAAGGGTTTTAATTGAGGATCATGAAGTTAAATTCTATTTTCCTTGATTAGAGGAAGTAGTAAGTTTAAGCTGACAAAAAAATATTGATTGCTTGAATCAAATAATGATTAAGATTTACTTTAATGTTTCCATTGGTAATATCTGCTTTATTTTATAACATTAATGTGCTTTCATATATACTATTTATTACAGTTTTTGTGGGTGCACTTGTGCTTTTGAAAGGAAACTAGCAATCTAGATATGGTAAAGTAGGTTATAATAGTGTGATGTTTTAGAAATATTACTCTACTAAGATGCAATTTATAGATAGTAGAGGTGAAGTTTTGGTACTATGAATGCTACTGTAATAAAATATCAAGAAGGATGCTGAATTCTAAAATATTTGTATTCACAAAAAAATTGAAAAAGTTCCAGAAAATGAAAATCAACAATTCAAACATTTTATATATAAATGATGTAGGTTTCTAGCTATAGCAACTCAACTGAGATGAGGATTAAATTTGTTTGTAAACTCTCATACTCTAAAGAAGAGAGGTGTGATTTGTCAAGGGTGGGGGACCGAGTATAAACCCTTGTTCTCCAGCAAAAAAATATGGGTACTAAGAAGGAGGTAGGGGTTCAGTGGTACAATAGCATGCCTATTGAGGATGAGAAAATTAGTCAAGTTGGTGAGTGTTTAGCTAATTTGAACAACCATTACACATATGGTGTAGGAGATTTGACTCCAATTCAGATTTTCTTTTACTATTGTAAACAAGTATTATTGTTAGCTAAGACTAAAATAAGTCTCATCCCAACTTGTAAATAACCTTGTTTTAATACAATTTTTTCAAATTCTTAAAAAAAAAACAATAAAACAAAAAAAATCTTATTATTTTCATTAATAAACTTGAAAAAATAATTTTGATAATTATATATAATTGAATATAAAATTACTTAAACATATAACCAAATTACTTGGTACAATAGACTAGGCTATCGGGCGTCTCCATGGAAGTCTCAATCACTGGACGGCTGGGCCTTATCGCCGTTTTTATGGTGCAAAATTGTGGAGTCCAGCGTGCAGGGTAAGCTATTATTTGTCCCCCAAAAACTAATTAGCTTAGGGGTATATTGCAAAGTTTTTTATAAAGAATCTTTATTTTAAAAAAATAAAATTAAGATAATTTCCACTGTTTAAAGAATTGAATTGCATAACACATTGATAAATCAAATTTTCGTTTTTAAAAAATCCCAGTCTATTTTCAATAAAGACTTTTAAAACTATATTTTTCAGATTCAAACTTTTTTTCTTTATACATTATTTTGCCGGGTCCTCGTGCAATGTAGGTTAATTGCATGTTCCCGTATTCGCATCGATGTGAAAACGTATATATATATTTGCGCTGAATTTGTATAATCTCTACATTCTATATATTGGTAGAGGTACAAATCAAAGAGTGGTTGAGACAGAAGAAAGGGCAGAGATAGAGATGGGTATCAGCAAGGAAACAGTTGAGGCCACCCTGACCACCAAATTAAACCCAACTCACCTGGTATATATTTTTTCCATTCTCTATCTTTTTTATTGCATGCCTATCATTGATGCATACTCATCCATGGTGGTTGCTCTGTATTGGGCTTATCTTCTGCAAATGAGTAGTTCTATTGTCTTAAAATTATGTTTTATTTGTGCTTTTGTTCTTCCACATACTGCAACCCAATACCATTTGGGAGCTACCCATGTTGTTATCAATTCTATTTTGAGCGACAAATGACTTGATAAATGAAAACTAGTGATCTTTTTTCTTTCTTTCAATTTATCCATTTATGTTTCCGCTTCCCTGATTTCCGTGTATGCTCTGCACACAAACATCTTTTCATGTTTTTTCGTTTTCTCATGCATCTTGGTAGTAGGCATTGTCCAGATGTTTTAACTAGTGTATTTGAATTATGCCAGAAACATTGATAGGAGCTATCATTTAGATTTTATCTAAAATTTGTGTTCATCTATAGAAGCTCAATCAATTAGCCCTACCCCATTCCAGTTCTGTTTGAATTGTAAATTTGATTTTGGGTGAGGGTGATTTTGTTCCCAACCTTTGCCTCTGTTTTCCGGGTGTACTTTTGAGCGAGGTCATTCGTGGACATTAATAATATTTTATTTCTATGAATTAATATATCAATCAGTCCTTGGATAATTCGTATACTGGATTTAGTTCTAACTACGTTCCTCGCTATTTTTCTCTTTAAAAGTTGTTTCTGGGGGTTATCGTTCAATAGGGTTAGTTGGACGAAATTTCTACTACAGAAAATCATTTGATGGGCAGCCAAAGTGGGCATCTATTTTAATTTTTTTGAGCATATTTCGTTTTTTTTTGGGGGGCATTCCCCGAAGACCTGACAATGGATTGAGTAATGGCTCTCCATAGTAACTAGGAGTTTTGGGTACGGGGACAGGGTTACAGCCTGCAGCTGAACTGAATAGACCAGCGGTCTAACAGAACAGCTTCAAAAATTAAAATGAAATGTCATGAACATTGAGTTGTAATGAAATGAGGTTGTCCCTCTCGCCTGTCTATTGCTATGTGCTTATTTATGCTGACCACGCCTGCATTTTTAGACTGTTTCTCTTTGCTTTTTTCAAAAACTTGTTGGTCTGTTTTGCATGGTTTCCAAATTTCTTGCAAATAAGGACACTTCCATTGAGATGCTAGGACAAATCAGCAGAAGCCCTCTGCCTGTGATAGAGATTTCCTGCTGGTCTCCTTGTCTTAGAGAATCAGACCTGTTTCTACACATGTCGAGATTCGAGTGTGTCAAACTTGTTTTTTTCTTGAAAATTTCAAATCAACAAATTTTAATGTTTTCAGAACATTTGTCTGGAATTTTGATCTGTAATGTTTTCCCCACTCTGGTTAAACTGGCTTGAAATTTCGAACCAATTTGCTAACCATTTGGGAAGGAAAAATATGAAAAGTTTATTGCTTGTTTTTATTTTAATGGATTTGTTAGTTCATCTAGTTTTGCTTACTTGGTACCGTTTGCTTGTTGTATGGTGCAGAATGTGATTGATACATCTGGAGGGTAAGTGCATCACCTTTGTTTCAACTTCTGTAGCTTAAGCATTCTTCTTGGCCTTTTTTGTTTATTAAAATAAACATGCTCTTTTCATCCTTTTTTTTTTGTCTTGTATATTTGTTTCAGAAATTTTGAAACTATGTAATTTCCTTTAGTTAGCGATTAACATCTATGAACTTATCAGATGTGGGGCCAGCTTTTCTGTTGAGATAGTGTCAGCCCAATTTGAAGGAAAGAGACTGCTGGAGCGGCATCGTTTGGTAAATTCAGCACTGGCAGAAGAACTAAAAGAAATCCATGCACTTTCAATAAAGAAGGCAGTAACTCCACAGCAGTGGCAAGAACAGCAAGCTGAAGAAGTGCGCTCAGCCAATCAATAGCTAGTTTTCATTAATTTGGATATTCTTGATTGGCAAATGATGTTGAAATCGAACGGAATTGAAATGAGAAACTGAAAAATGTTCTTATGTCAATTGAATGATATAAGTTTAAAATATGATTTATTTTAGAAAGTCTAGTTTGTTATGGGAAATTCAAGAAAATGAGAAGATTGTTAAAGTTATTTAGGCCCTAAAGTCATTAATTATTGATCTGCCATGAATGAGTTTTCTTGGGCTTTAAAGGTCTGACTTGGCTTGAAATTTGACATGGATTTTTAAAAGTTTTTGAGTCATTGTCAGCATGTTTAATGTTTCTTTGTTGTATTTCTTAAAATGTATAAACACTTTCTTATTGAGTTGCACATTTCACAACAGCGACACAGTTCCACTTGTCATCTCATGTCTCTTGGGAGTTGAACTTGAGTCTCCGCTTTGAAAGACGCACATTTTAACCACTTCAGCCCAAACCAGTTGACAATGTTTCTTGTTTGTAGGTTCTATGTGAATTGGAGCTTTACTCCCATTGTTTTATGCGAAATCTTTTCTACTTAGGTAAAGAGAACTTTGAGTTATATGGCCTTCTAATGTCCTTGTAAGCTCAAAGGATTCATTGTTCCAATACAAGATTAAAATTCGTATTTTAAGTGTTAGTAGCAATGCTTTTCATATTTTGAAAAATTAGAGTTTAAACACTTGATTTACGCCCAGCAAAAGAAATTATAAGACCTCATTATACTAGATTGTTCTATCAGATGGTTTTAGAACACTCACAAGAGGTATTGAATCTTCTCAACCCAATATCTGGCCTTTGTGGGTTCCACAACTTCAAAATAAAGCTACCTCTGTAAGTTCCGCAACTTGAAATTATCAAGATATGGTACGAGGAGGTCCCATGAAATGCTGATAGTAGGAAATGTGGTAAGATGACACCTAGCTGAAGGGAACTAGATGATGTCCTCTTCCAGAATGAAGTGGCACCGGGCTTCACATTGACCAGTTCTAAGGACAAGATGGTTGGAATTTGAGGTGTTGGTGTCCTGCTAGACGATATTCTTCTGGAATGAAGTGGTGTACAACAGTGCCGCATGGCTTCATATTAAGCATCTTGAAGGCCATGTTATGGGGATTTCAGACACTAATGTCCTGTCAAAGGCTATCCCCCAAAAGCTTAAATGTTTAAATTAATCATTAGTATTTGTCCACCTTCTATTCATTCTAATCATTCCATAATCTAATTTCTCTCTTGTGATTAATTCAGCTTTCCACAAGTATCCACCTCTATAAGGTCAGCACCAATGTTCATGCTTTGATTTGGGCTATTGCAATGGATATGTCACGAATTACCTACTTGCCTATATTTTCTAGTCAGTGGTCCTCATCCTTGTTAAGGATTTCAATTTCTTCTGGATTGATTCCTAACTCTATCATGCACATCTGCAGATTTTTTTTTCCTTTTTTGATTAAATTGGCTATATGGGATTGGAAGAGGCCCAATCAATATTACATCGTGACCATGTTACCCTGGTATTTCAACACATTCTGACAATAATGCATGTCTCGCCTGGCAAGATTTGAAAAGGAAAAAAGAAAAACAGATTACTTTAAACTTAAACCTGCAGCTTTTTATTGGATCCTGCAAATACAAAGAGAGAGGAAAAGACAATGTAAACGTGTTTTGAAAAGCACATCTCAAATAATAAAAGCCAAACAGTTTTCATATCATCTGGCTTCCTATTATATACATACAGACCCACCTTATTTGATGTATCTTGTCCTTCATGGAACTCAAGTCACTAGATGTCATAGAACAGACAGCAGCCAGCTCACTCATGCCTCATGCACGCCCCAAGCTTTGTGTGGAGGCACAAACAAATATGGTGCTTTCTGCAAAAACAACATCATTATCAAATTATTCCTAATTTCCAATCTTACCAGTATCTGTATACCTTTTCAGATTATCCCTTCAATTGAACAGGGCAGGGCCTAATCTGAGTGCCTTATTTTGGTGGAGGAGCGCAAAGGATCAAGGAATATTGGGAGGATCTGTATCCTCTGCCATTGATATAAACGTTGATGTTCCATAATGCGCTTTCCTGATTGTTACAGTAACAGTCACCACACACTGTAAACCATCAATATTTAAAAAAAAAGGTCTGAAACGGGGGATAAGGAATTGGAATCACCTTCATGGGCTGATGTTCCATAATGCGATATCCTGATTGTTGCAATAACAGTTACCACACACTGTAAACCATCAATATTTAAAAAAAAAAGGTCTGAAACGGGGGATAAGGCATTGGAATCACCTTCATGGGCATTCTTTTCCTGCTGAAAGCATCAAGCAGCATGCCTTACAGCATCCCAAATTGTTTTGGAGAGTTCTGCATCTGCTATTGGCTGCAATTTGGGATTCTCTGCCTGGGAAGAGGAAAAAAAAAGATAATTCTGAACATGAATAGAAGCTTAAAACCCTAGACCCCTAAATGTCAAAAGTTAAAACAAAGAAATGAGACAATATCACTGGCTTGTCTGCAAAGCAAATGAGGCTAAGTCAAAGCGGTTGCTTCAACAATTCAGAGGCTCGACAATACTAGTAGTGAACAATTCCTTTGCCTCTCGTATTGTCATTCATTCCTGTCCCCTAAAACCTAAAGTGGAGAGAAGAGGTGCCTTCATTGATTATTTAGATCCACGTCCTAAGCCCCAAATGAAATGAAAGGAAGGCTATGTACATTGCAAGCATAAATATAAATGAAACTATGAGATGACATATGCAGTGGCAACCCCAGAAAAGGAAGAGAGTTTATTCTTGGCCCACGGCATCCATGACTCAGAAGATTCCTTGGCCTTTTGAGCCTAATCCTTGAGAACATTGCCCTATGCCTCTGCTCGCGTCTTTCCTCCATCTTCCACTTGCTGTGCCCTCTCCTTGGCCAACAATGGCCACTCCACTGCCTACACTGCCGCATACAACAACACCACCGCCACCACCACCAGGCACAGCACCACCAAAGACCACCTATAAGCATGGCTTGGGGGTATATGGCAGAGCGCATATAATAGCCGTGCGGGAGACTTCACATGCCTGATGTTCCATGACTTTTCTGACATTTTCGTGTTAAGGCAACTTTCCAACATCAGTTGAAACCAGCATACATGTTTCGACATAAGAAACTTCTAGTGGCATAAAAATAGGGTATATGGCAGAGCGCATATAATAGCCGTGCGGGAGACTTCACATGCCTGATGTTCCATGACTTTTCTGACATTTTCGTGTTAAGGCAACTTTCCAACATCAGTTGAAACCAGCATACATGTTTCGACATAAGAAACTTCTAGTGGCATAAAAATAGGGTTTTTATTTTTCCAAGGGTGTTTTTTAATTTCTAGAGCTTATCAATATATGCTACCAAATGCTTTATGCCTTAATGAAATGACCTTCGGAGGGATGAAAGTACTCGTGTTTCTGGTAGTTGGAGGCATTGATCGGTAATTAAACAACATTTTCTATTCATTCAAAGTTGTTTTGGACTCCTTTTAAGTGATTTTTCATCTTTGTTTTGTTTTTATCTTATTTTTCATTTGTCTGGCTTGGAAAAGTCCCACTTACATCTGCATGGCACTCAGTCAGCACAGCTCTGCAGCATGTGTATGAGAGTGCTTCGTGACTGGCTTCAGCAACACATTCCATGGAGTTTTAACCATGCTTCCGCCTGAAGGAACACGAAGACTTGATGAGCAGGACACTATGACCAGGCAGTCCACTTTCACATTTACACAGGAGCAATCTGTGAAATATTTGGGCCATGACATCTGTACCTTTTTTCTGCATTTTAAAGCAGGATTTTCTTTATTGATGATATGGCAGTCAAGCCGAGCCAATTATGCTTATTCATGGTTCTGTTGCTGAAACATTGCGCATGGAAAGTACCTAAGATCAGTTTGTAGAATGCTTGTATTTTTGCTCACAAAACTTTGCATTTTGAGTCGTGTAAAAGTTTATCATTTGTCATCGAGGAATAATGAAAAAATTCAAAGCCTTTCTAGGTCTACAAAATTATTTTTGAATATCCAAACAATGTAAGTTTGGAGGCAATGGCTGCAGGGATCTTGGATGATTCAGGAGTTTGTTGTACATGTGGTTGTCTTTGCTTTAAATATAGTCTCTGGTGTACATGTCCTTTCTCCCCCCATCCGAGAGAGCTTTTGTTTCTTTATTTTACTGAGTTGATTTTGTTATTTTGCTTTTATTGTTGAATCATCTATTGCCATCAATCTTGCAGGCTGGTATGAAATGTTTTAGTTCTATTATTGTCAGCCCATTTAAGAATTTATAATCTTTCGTGGAGTAAGGTAAAGTGGAGCTAGCAAATTTAACGGGACACAAGCTAGTGCAGCTGATGCATGTTACAAATTGGAGATTTAACATTTTGGCTACTTTTTGCTCTCTAGCTTGGTTGCCTTACATATTTCAGTGTACAAAACCTGAGCTGTTTCAAACTTCGAACTTTGCTGATATGTTTTCCAACTGAGTCAAAGCTATCCAATTTCACAGGTGTCCAGTGCTGCAAGGATTAACAAAGATCCAGAGATCAACTTTTGTCTGGTATATGAGGACCAAAAAACGTTTGAGGATGATATAACTTGGCAATATTCAAAATAATATTCTTCATTACCAATTCAATTATAGTTGCCCGATAATTACCAGATACAAGAATCATAAGGTGTTGAGACAGGATGTACAACCTCCTTAAGTTTGGGTTCATACTTAAGTTTATGAACAATAGTGACTTCATAATATAAGTTTATAGAGTAGACGATGAATATTGTTCTTGCAAGTTTTATGCAGTAGATGGCCACTATTATTTTCAATACTCAGTCATGCAGGGATTCAACGTTTACAAGACAGAAGCAGCATAAAGTGTCTTAAATTTTAAGACATTTATAGAGAGGGCATAAAACCTCCTTAAATTTGGGTTTACATTCAAGTTTATAGATTTTTGTTTTTTTTTTTTGGTATAAGGTAGAGGTGGTTATAAGGTCCACAAACCTTTTACAAAGTCAAAATGGGCTGGTTCTAGCATCAAGCCCGTATAATCAAAATACAAAATGGATCTTTCTAAGACTCACATTAAGCCATACTTAGAGTCCACAGTCCTATACTTGTCGCTTGACTATTCTGGATAAAACAAAAACCAAACAACACCTAGCACTTACTAACACTAGGTTGCTGTCTTGTACACTTGTCACCTCCAGTGCCCCGACAAATGGGATGCCTTTTCTGCCTAATTCCATCCGTCGGATTACTCATCATCAGCCCCTCCGATCTCCCGATGCTCTAACGGGTTTGATCTTAGCTCTTCTCTAGCGACCAACACCAATAGTTCTTGAGGGAAGTTATCCTTCCAAATTTGCATCTCCCCAACGAAAACTGCAATATTTGCCATTAGATCCGCCGCCTGGTTCCCTTCTCTGAAGGTGTGTTGGATTTGGGCATTAACCAAATGAGATTTATGAATCTTTGCTTCTAGGATAAGCTCCAATATGGTCCAGTTGGGGTCTTTATCCTCCTTAATTGCCTTGATTATATTAAGCGAATCCCCTTCAAAGATAACTTCCTTATAACCCTCAAGTCCGGCAATTCTCATTGCCTGCATGCGAGCTCGGGCTTCGCAAAATGATTTGTTTGAGTTCCCAAAGGCTCTGCAAATGCAAGGACCACTTTTCCTTCCTCATTTCTCAAAACTCCTCCTGCTCTTGCGCCCCCGGATTTCCTTTAGCTGCCCCGTCAAAATTAAACTTAACCCACTTTTGTGTGGGGGTATCCACTTGACACCATCCCGTGGGTTGGTTGTAATGTCTAGGTGCGGAAGTTCCTCTCCCCGGTTCCGCAAAATCCTCCTTTCCCTTAGAGACATGGTCTCATTTTTGAAGAAGAAAGTTTTCCGAGTTTTCTTTCAAAGCTACGATTATTTTATTACCACATAACCCGGGATCTTTCTTACGTCCTTTAAATACTCTCTTATTTCTCTCATTCCATATCCCCCATAAAAAATGGGGTAAGTCGAGCTTCCGAGCCAAGTCAAAAGCTTTGCCGGAAGGGGGAAGCCCACTGTATGCGAAGTCGGACATGCTATTTGGACGGACCCAATCTATATGAAATTTGGACGGGATCATTTGGAAGAGCTGTACAAGAAAAATCACAAGTTAGAAATATATGACTTACGGATTCTATCGCTTTCTCACACAAGATACATCGATTGATGAATTGGAAACCTCTCCTTTGCAGATTATCTGTTGTCGGGATCTTATTTTGAGCGCCAACCAAAAGAAGAAAGCTATTTTTGGGGTTAAATTATTTAACCAAATAACGAAGTCGGAGTCCGACCATTGAATCCCGAGTGGATTAACTTATAGGCGATTTTCTTGAATAGATCCCACTCGTAGTTTTGCCCCAAATCGCCTTGTCTCTTCCTCCCCGAGGAATGATCGGGAACACCCTTAAAGCATCATTGAGTTTGGTTAGGGCCACCTTCTCTTGCTCGAACAGATTATGAACTGTGATTTTCTTCCAAGAAGAAGTTTCTGTGCTACGACAATAAAATCCCCTACTTTTCCTCCCATTTCCTTCGAAAGTTTATGTTGGAGGACACGAAGGTCTAAGTTATCTTTCGAGAGGGCCTCTTCCAACCACGGGTCTTTCCAAAAGTCCACTTGTCTTCCATTACCAATTCTCCATCCGATGCCTTTCTCGACTACCTCCCGACATTCGAGCAAACAATTCCAAAAATAGGATCCTCTAGGAAGATTATCGACTTTCGGGAAGTCTCGATTATTTACGATATATTTTGCCTTAAGAAGTTTTACCCATCCCAATTGATCATTATTGATAAATCTCCATACTGTTTGCCAATCGGAGCTTGATTCAATTCTTTCATTCTCTTTAACCCCGAGCCCCCCGATCCTTGCTTGCACACACCGATTCCATGCTACCAACGAAATTCTCTTTCTCTCCTCGGAACCTGACCACAAGAAGTTGCGTTGAATTAGCTCCAATGTAGCTCGGACCTTTGCGGGCATTCTAAATAGAGACATGCGATAAATTGGAATGCTCCGTAAAGTAGTTTGAACTAATAAGGCTTTTCTGCGGAGGTGAGGAAGGCTGCCCTTCCACCCTGCTAACTTTTTGGAGATCCTGTCAATGACTGAGTTCCACAAAGTAGCCTTCATTCTTCCTTCGAACATAGACATGCCTAGATAAGTTCTTGGTAGAAGCTCCTTTCCACAACCGAAGAGGTTAGCTATTCTTTCCTCCCTCCCACCAAGCGTGTTAAAGAAATAGATGCTACTCTTCTTATAGTTTATGTATTGTCCTACTGTCTCATACTTGGTTAGAATTCTCTTCAACTTCCTAGCTTGAGGCACCGAGGCTTTGGACACAATGATTGTATCATCCACAAACTGTTGGTGAGACACTGGCCCTGCTGTTGAGGCTGGTTTAAAACCTTCCAATTGACCATCTGCCACCGTTGCTGAAATGTTCCTACCCAATGCTTCCGCTAAAATAATAAACAAGTATGGAGACAAAGGATCTCCTTGTCGCAACCCCCTTTCACTCTTAAAGTAACCGGAGGGTGACCCATTCACCATGACGAGAAAATCTTGTAGTAGAGATACAACTAAAAATCAACTTAATCCATTGGGAACAGAAACCAAACTTACCCAAAATCTTGGTGAGGAACCGCCATGAGACCCGGTCGTAGGCTTTATTCATATCAAGCTTTAGTAACATACCGGCTTCCTTACTAGTCACCATTGAATGAATAACCTCATGAATTGTGATGATACCATCCAATATTTGTCACCCTTTCACAAAGCCACCTTGGTTCATATCAATGATGAAAGGAAGGATAACCTTCGACGTATTGGCGATTGTTTTTGTGAGAATCTTCATCGAGTGTTACATAAAGCGATAGGGCGAAAGCTGGAAAATTCCATTGCTCCCACTAGTTTAGGGATGAGAACTAAAAAAGTAGCATTAACTCCTTATGGGATTTCCATGTCCTTTTGAGCCTCAATTATAGCTTCCACTACATCATTGCCTAGGATATCCCAAAACTTCGGGAAGAAAGCTGCAGGGAAGCCATCCGGTCCTGGGGAGCTGTTACCATCCATGTCAAAAACGACCTTCTTGATTTCCTCCTTTGTGAAAGGACTAAGTAAGAATCCATTAAGATTATCGGTTACGAGGGGTGGAATGGCTGCCAACGAGAGAGTCCTCTTCTTCAATAGTCGGATTTACATCTTCTAGCAACGATTTAAAGTACTCAACCGCTTCCCTCCTTATGTCTTCCATATCTTTGGTGTTAGACCCATCGGCCATCTTGATCTCCTTAATTTTGTTAGTACTCCTGTGGCGAAGAGTAGAGACATGGAAGAACTTTGTATTTCTGTCACCCTCCATAGATTTTTGTTTTGATACAAGATGAATATTGCTTTTAAGACATTTATAGAGAGGGCATAAAACCTCCTTAAATTTGGGTTTACATTCAAGTTTATAGATTTTTGTTTTTTTTATACAAGATGGTGAATATTGCTTCTACAGTACAAGTTTATACCGCAGATGGCCAATATTATTTCCAATAATATAATATGCATAGTTTAAATATGTAACTAGTGAGTTCAAAAGATTGGACATCCAATGGTTTAATTGATTTAGTTAATTGGACATACAATGCTTTAATTGATACATTAATTGATTAAAATGTTAAGGTTCATCTATAACCAATTGTACTATATATGTCCCCATAGCTTGCCCCAAATCTTATAGGCAAAATATTTTATTTTTTAATATAAAAAATAAATTTAAAATTTAATATATTAATGTATTCTTTTATTTTTAAATATTATATATAAATTTGGAACACATAAATAGTACCTTTTAGGATATAATTACAAATTTATGAACCAAGGTCTCTCCACATTGTGCAACAACAATTTTAGTCATTTGAACTAGTGTCATTAATTATTAAATTTGTTTTATAGTAAAACTATTTGCAAATATTATTGATTAACAATACTTTGGCCTAATGGTTAAGACTTTCAAAATTTAAATAAGAGTCCAAGGTGCAAATCCCAAAGGGACAAGGTTATACATCATACTTCAGAATGAGTGGATAAACACTTGATAACCACATCATATCATATGACCTTGGGTCTTGTAGGCGTTAAAATCTACTTTCAAGTGGTTGAAATGTAACAAATATTAAACGAGCATCATATTTATAATAATAATTGTAATTCTAGTCAAATAAGAATGGGTGAAGTTTGATCTCATTTTGAGAGAATGTGCTAGTATTCAATTGTAGCAAATCTAGAAAGGGTCAAGGTAGTAGTGGTTTAGAGGGCCTATAAAAAGATACTGATGGATGAGCAAAAATAGAGGGAGATTGAGGAGAAGCTTGCAATGTATCTACCAAGATGACTTTGAAAAATATTTGGATGAGGAATTAAGGCTTAAGTTTAAAAGTTTGGTACAAGAGAAGAGAAAATTGTTGGCACAAAGAGAAGCACGATGGAGGTTTAAACATAAAGCTCTTTGTATTGCAAATGGGGACAAGAACACTAAATTTTTCCATAGATTTACAAATTATAGAAAACAAAAAAATACAATTTGGGAGTTACAAGGTCAGGATGGAAGTAAAGTCTCCTCCTTTAAAGGAATAGTAGACATGGGCATAAGGCATTTTGGTCAACTATACAAGGATCATGGTCAAGTCAATATTGTTGAAATAGTCAAAACAACTTCTCTCCTTACCAACTTTATAGACGGGGAAGCCAATGGTGAGTTGGTACAGGAAGTCTTAAAGGAGAAGCTTAAAGTTGTTTTAACCTCTTTCTAGAAAGATGAGAGTCCAGGGCTTGGTGGCTAGACCATGGAATTCTTCCTTGGGCTCTATGACCTTCTGGAGTCTAACCTGCTCAAGGTTGTAGATGAGTCTAGGCAATCAGGAAGATTAAACTTAGTCTTCAACTCTATCTTCATTGCCCTAATTTAAAAAAAAGGACAATCCTTCATCCTTTGACAATTTCAAACCCATATATTTATGTAACTGCATATAAAATCGTAGCAAAATTAATTTCATCAAGAATTAGAAGGTTCTCTACTATTTCTATTAAGTAGTTTGGGTTTCTATATGGTAGACAGATTCACGAGGCAATTGGTGCTACTCAAGAAAGTCTTCATTCCATTAAATCAAAGAGAATGTCAACAATGGTGATGAATTTGGATATCTCCAAGGCATTTGATAGAGTAAACTGACTATATATAAGACTAGTTCTTATTCAAATTGGGTTTTGTGTGTAGATGGTGAATTGGATTATGGATGTTTTTGTCTTGTTTCTTTTGTAGTATTGGTTAATGAGTCAACTTCTCAATTCTTCAAAGCTTCTTGTGGATAAGACAAGGTTGCCCCTTATCATTGTTATTATATCTTCTACTAGCTAAGGGATTAAGAAGATGCATTTTAGAAGTCAAGAGGGTAGGAGCAATAAAGGGAATTAGAATATGTAGAACAATGGAAGTCACCCATATGCTTTCTGTAGATGATGTTCTTCTTTTCATGGATGGAATAGTAAGAGTAGCAAAGAAGTTAAAAACAATCTTTGGATGTTTTTTTCCTGGCAATAGGTATGCAAATTAATGTACAAAAGTCAAGCATCTCCTTTAACCATGTGGATTAGGATTAGGTCATATTAATAGGTTGACTCTTCCTCTTTAACAAAATTAATCTTCAAGAGGGGTTTAAATATTTGGGGTTCTTTTTGAAACCCAATGACTACTCTAAACAAGACTAGAGTTGGTTGATAAAGAAGGTGGAAAGAAGAATTAATATATGGTGCAATAGATGGCTCTCTTTAGGGGGAATATTGACTTTGGTCAAGTTTGTGTTGAAGGTGATACTAGTATATTGGCAATCTTTGGCTCATATACCAAAAGTAGTATTGGAAAAAAATAGACAGTTAAGTCATAGGTTTTTATGGAAAGGAAAAAAGGAAAGGGAAGGCATTCCCTTGGTTAAATGGCAAATCCTTAGCCAAGCCCAAGGAAAATGGAGGATGGGGACTTAAGAACATCCACCTGTTTGGCAAGGCTCTAGCAACCAAGTGTGTTTGGAAGATAATATCAAAGGCAGACTTATGGAATAAGATTGTTCAAGAAAAATATTTAGAGCCACTCACAGTCGAGGAGTGGATAAGGACCCTAGTGAAGCAAACCCATAATATTTTAATTTGTTGTAAGTCAATGATCGAGGTCTTTTATCTTGTAGGAGATTGGCTTGCCTGGAAAATAGGGGATGGATCAAGGATAAGACTAGGCTTAGACCCTTGGATAGGTTGTGGAGGTATGCACAAACTACCAAATAATGTAATTCAAATCTTAAGAGCTCAGGGGATTGGAACTCTTGCCCAAGCAACTAACCCAAAATCATCTACAAAGTGGAGACAAGGATGGAAGGAAGCAACAAAGTTAGGGCTTCAAGGCCAAGAGGCACACCAATGGGACAAATATGTGGGGAGGTTTAAAGTTGGACATATCAAGTTGCGATAGGAAGCTGATCAATTGGTTTGGACAAAGAATGGAGCTACAAGGGAGTACAGTCCAAAGTTCAGTTATAAGACTTTGTTGAAAGAGAGGAACAATGATTCAACATGGTGGTGGAAATCACTTTGGAAGAAGAAAGCCCCATTAAATACAAGGCTATTCTTGTGATTTGCCATGAAAAAAGAGGTTCTAAATGGGAGGTATTATAGAAAAGGAGTTGGAATGGTCTAGGAAGGTGTCATTTATGTAAGTCAGAGAACAAAATAATTGACCATTTGTTGGTAGCTTGCTCTTTTACTAGATATGTTTGGAGAGTTTGAAATCTTGGATTGAAAAAGATCATGCAAAAGTTTTACAACTTGCCTGATGTTCATGTCATGGGGATTATAGATATCGAGGAACACAGGAATATTTTAGGATCAGGGGAAGCCTACTTGGTAGATCTCCTCCCAAATCATTAGAAGTTTTAGTAACTATAAGGTTTTGACAAGAACAAATTTAATCAAGTAATTCATCCCTCAAAAAATCGCTAAATCATGGGCCTAGGGCTTTT
Source organism: Wollemia nobilis (assembly GCA_028583015.1). NCBI lineage: Eukaryota > Viridiplantae > Streptophyta > Pinopsida > Araucariales > Araucariaceae > Wollemia > Wollemia nobilis. The sequence goes on from JAQPPZ010014788.1 coordinate 13,739,510, forward strand.
TTGATGGGGTTAGTCAGGGGATCTTTGGAGTTTATGGGGCAAGAGCATTACTATATATTACTGACTTTCATTACTTCAAATTCAAGGCTAAACTGGGAGAGGTTTCCAATGATTATGCTAAAATAATGGCACTTAAAGTGTTTTTTTTGTTGGTAGAATCAAAAGGAATACCAAAAATTTAAATCTACAAAGACTCTTAGGTGGTGATAAGTTGGTTACACGATGGAAAACATGGCTCAACAATTTATATTCTCTCAAATAGAATAACCTATGGATCGAAGTGAAGATTTTACATTCAAACATATTTATTGAGAATTGAATAGGGAAGCAAATGAACTCTCAAAGGAGGGGCTACTGATTGAACTAGGTATGTGCTTAGTACAAGAATTTAAAGAGGGCTATTCACAACAATTGGTTCGTATTTCTACTTGGGGGATTAATCCACTCAAATCGAAACATATAGATCCAAATTCCATACTACATATTAAATAATTGTGATGCTAATAATGAAATATTAGTTTCCAGTTTAGCATGTTCATAGATTTCTTAACAAGGATAGTTAAAGCAACTTTCTAAAAACATAAAAGTCGGTGTTTTAAAGGAAATTGGTTGACAATAACTTTTTAAAGCTAGACAAGATTAATCAAAGGTTCTTATGGAGTGGGGCAAAAACAAAGTGTAAGTGGGATCAACCTTGTCTTCCAAAAAAAGGAGGTTTGAGCTTCTAGTCAGTGGTTAAAAATGACTTAGCCTTGGCAGCAAAACTATATTGGGATTAATTATTTCTCCTAGTGAGTTATGGGAGTAGATCCTAAGAGCCAAGTATGCAAAAAATTAGGCTTCAAAGGTTTTACTAGATATCAGCTTCCTCAACAAGGATATCCTATTCTTAAGGTACTAAGGATAAGGGAGACAATTATCAAACCACAATTGTTCTAGATAGTGGGGAATGACCATCAAGCAATTTTTTAAACAAACACTTGAGATGGTTTACCTCCATTGTCTCAACAATTTCTAGAATGGTGAGACCTCAAGGAACAATTTCATAGTCGAGGAAGGATAAATATATCACACTACTATGAAAATATGTGGAAAGGAATGCAAATGATATTGTTTGGGTTCCAGTAAGGGACTATCCAATACTGGTAATAGAGGCTATCAAGGAGGCTTTTCATCAGGTTCTTAAAACTTGCTTGATTTCTTCGATGAAAGACAAAGACAAACCAAGAGAGGGCTCACATTCTAATGGTGTATAATGTAGCTCTAGGATACTCATCACCCACTCACCACAGGGAAAATCCACTCAATGATGTCTTTAACTAGTTTTGGCAACTTTCAACTTGACCTAATGCGAGACTCTTTATTTAGATCCTTCTTTGTAAGAGGGTTCTTATAGGAGACCAATTGATGAAACATGGTTTTTTTGGCCCGTTCAAATGTGAGCTATGTTGTGCAAAGAATGAGACCTAGGATAATATTTTTTCTTATGTCCCCTAGCCAATTATGGAAATGGTTGGCAACATTTCTAAATCTAAGACTCCTTCAATTTAACTTCCTTGAGTATGCATGGAGGACTTGGCCTAGGGTGAATAGATTGGATAACTTGATTAAAGAGATGGCCTTGGTTAACATCTCTTTGATGCCATAGAATCTTTGGAAAGAAAGGAATAAAATAATATTTAAAGTCACTCACCATCACTCACTATAATGTCCAACATATTTGGGAAAAAACTACAACCAATATCAAGGAAACTACCTTGCATACTTTGAATCCACCTCCATGGTATCTCAATAGTGGCATAATATAATATCCAAGCTTCAACTCCCTTTGGATGAATGAAGACATAGGCACCGATAGGATCCATGACCTACTATTCAAAGGTATGGACCATGAGAAGCCCCTCCTAGAGGAATGAGAAAGATCAACACTCATGGCACATCAAGAAGTGGCTCAAGAAGGGCAAGTATGGGAGAAATAGGAAGAATCTTATATGGTACTCATGTTTTTTTTTGTGGAGAATCTTGGCATCCTCCCTAAAAATCTAGCAAAAGCATGTGCTATGCTTCATGACCTTCAAGAAGATGCTAAGGTTGATTGGTTTTTCGGAAAAGTAGAATCATACTCATAAGTAACCATTAAGCAATTAAAGACACCTATTAGGACCCCCTTTCAGGATTAAAAGTTACAAAGGGTGATTGACAAGATACATGTGCTTTAGTCTAGATTTATAATAGTAGATGTAAGGAGTTTTTCCATACAACCACACTTCACTCAAGAGAAGCTCAATCAAAAGTGAGATAGACTAAAGAAGGTAGTCAAAAGGTACATCAATTGAAAGGAATAAACATCAAGAGAAAGGTGAACAAGTCCAAAAGCTACGTCAATCGTTAGATCTTCCATCAAAAGTCAACACTCATCTTCTACCTCAAGCTAACAACATTGAGGGCATTAAGGCATGTGGGTTGTTGATCTTCCATATAATAGTCTGCATGATCCTTTTGATGGATAAGAGCACAAAAAAGAGAAGGCTCTTACATGATCCAAAGTCAAACACGTGGTAATCAGTTGAGAGCCCAAGGAGAAAGGTGCCAATGCCTAGACATAGGAGGCCCACCATTGGTTGAAGGAGGTCCCACCTCATCCAAGGATAAGTGGCAATCATGCACACCTAGAAGAGGGTATGCAAAAGAGAATTTAAGGAGACACCCATCATTGGTTGTAAAGGTTGACTTTAGCAACCTAACCAGTCAAAGCCAACTGCAAGGAAACTGTGGTAGCTGCTCATAATACACTTGAGCCTACCCTATTGATATATGCTAATCACGAAGGTCATGCTTATTATGTTAATAAATGGGACATTCTAGGATATTTGTGGTAAATATTTTATGATGCAACCATCCCCAAAATAGCAACAATGAGACATATCAGTGATCATTTTTCATTTGAAGGCCTAGAAGCTCCTAGCATTGATGGCCCTAGATATAGAGATCTCAAAGCTATTGATTATAAAGGATAACTTGCAAACCTTATACATTGAAGTTTTATAGAGAAAGGACCCTCTTATTGGCTTATAAATAGGCCCAAATTGCATTGTAAAGGCATCATAAGTTGATTTTCCATGCCTAATATTTGGCCTTGTGGGATCTTCCTTTCACCTTCTTCTTTTCAATTGTAATAAGCGAAGCTTGAACCTTGAATTTTTGTCTAAGGAGCACCAAGCCTCTCTAGCCTGCATGCCTTGTAATAATTTCAAGGACGTTGATGAAAGTTGTGACTAATTTTTCTTTGTCCTCCTTTGATGTGTTTTTGATTCTTGGTTGTGCAAAATTTAATGTGTTCATTCTAGCTATTACATAGTGGTTCCCGTGTTATTTTATGGCCACTTATTTCATTCGAGAAAGGGGACTTTATTCTTGGTGCATCTCCCTCATATCTTAGGTTTAAATTTTCTACAAAGTTTACTTTTCTTGTATTTTTACTTTCATTGCAATTCCTTTTTCCCTACAAACCCTTGGCTTTAAGTTATAAAAAAAATTGCTTATATTGAGTCGGGATTGAGTGCAAGCTAAGAGCACGGAGGAAGCAAGAAGTAGGAAGCAAAGTGTTATGAAGGAGAAAGCACCACTTCTTGTTTTGGATCTTAGAAGAAACTTTAAAACTGAAAGATTCAAGTGAAGAAAGTTTAGGTAACATGGCAAGAAAGTCATTTTTTAAGTTCTTATTGAAAGTAATGATTCCCTATTTGGAAGTAAGGATGCCTTAGGTGGAAGTCTGGATACCTTAAGTGGAAGTATGGATGCCCTAGTTAGCGCTAATAGGAAGAGCAAATTTATGAAAAACCCTATCCAGGTAGTAAATATTACCCCATAAGTGATTATCAAGGATGAGATGATTGAGCATGATATAATGGTTTTTAAAAGCAACGGATTAATATGTAAGTTCCATGGATACCGACCAATTTTTGTGAGATTCAAAATTGAATCAAGAAGAAGTGGGTATTAAATTCAAATTACTCCATGACTTTTTTTTTAAATAAATTTTTCTCATTATCTTCTCTAGTTCAAAAATAAAGGATAAAATAATGGATGGAGGCCCTTGGTTTAGGGGTAAAGATGCATTATATTTAAGACCATGGAGTAAGAATTTTTTTATGGAAACAAAGACTATTAAAAGGCTTCCAGTGTGGATTAGGCTTTTTGGATTTTCTTATCAACTCATCAATAAGGAAGTTTTGAAGAATATTGGCAATACTCTAGGCAAGTTCATCCAAGAGGGACCAACTACTAAGGAGAGAAGGCATGTTGTATACACTCAAATATGTGTCACCATGGATATTTTAAAACCTTTACCACAATCTATTAGGATTAAATATAAATCAAGATAATGGGATCAACAAGTGGATTATGAAAACATTGCATTTTGATGTCACAAATGCCATGAAACCAGACACATGGCAAGACATTACAAAGTGAAAATGATGAAAGAGATGGAAAATTTTGGGCATGATGTAAACTTTAATATGAAACCAGAAGCTCATATCATAGGAGAAACTAGATCAAATCAAGGATTTTCCACTTCTAATAAAGTGACAAGAAAACCCCTCTATGTCATCAAATGATAAAGGCTATTATAGTTCACTCGAATAAACCATTAGAAGAAAAAATACACAAAGGATGAAGAAGTACAATATGTAAGTTTAACAATGGAAGGATTTAAAGGTGTGAAGGAAGATGGGGGGTAAGTTTTAAAGCAAATAAGATGGGGAGTAAATTTTTAAAGTGAACAAGGTGAAAGAGGTCAAGGTTAATCCAAGGAAATTATCTACAAGAAAAGAAAAGAAATTGAATCCAAGCTCAAAAATTTACAAGAGATAGTGGAAACTGTAGATTAAAAATACAACGCCAAACAGAAATAAAACCACAATAATGGAATACAGGAAAGTTGCACAAAAAAAACAATTTTTATTAATCAGTGGAGTTTAAAAACTCCTTTTGAGTACAACAGGGCCTGTAACCCTTTTTGTGATACAAAAATTACAATTCGTGCTAGGGTTCTCCGAAACCCTAGCTGGCACAAAGTGGTGGCGTTTTCGAAGACGTATCCTTAATCCCAACAAAGTGAGTGGGTTTTGTTGTATCCTTTGGCTCGGACCACTCCAGCTTAAACAACTACTATCAACACACCAGATCTGCCATTAAAATCCTACACACATTATCACTATCAAGGAGTTAGAAATTAATAAGAGGGCTCCATTGTGTGAGCCCTCAGAAACAATTTAAAACCCTAGAAAAATAGAATGCGGGAGTTCAACAACAGATTAATAAAAGAAAAGAAGTTACTTGCTTTAAACTGATTTATACCTGTTCTCCGTTAACGCGGCTAGACCAGGCGGCATTTGGAAGTAATGTGGCCATCAAATCGGCTGCAGAAGGTGCCCTGGTGCACTCGTCGAATGCCCACGTGCTTCGGATCAAGGTTTCGAGACGCCGGTCCGAGTCGCGTGGCTGCAGTAAACGCCCGCGGGCACTTGCGACAAGAATGGGGGATTCTGCAGAATGCTGCAGAAGGGATGGCGACGAAGTTGGCGACGGATGCGGCGATGGATGCGACGAAAAGGGGCGGCGATGGATGGCTGAAGAGATAGATGAAATAGAAGAGATAGGTCCAAAAGATAGCAAAGATAGCCAAGATAGAAGTAGGGTTTGAGCCATCAAGGTGGCTCTATTTATAATCTACTCTTAGGACACACTTTAGGGTTTTAACGACACTTTGAACGTGTGGCTAAGATTAAAGTGGATCCAAGGGTAGAGAATAAATCTAGGTTGTGAAACAGATTAAGAAGGATGGACGGATGAGATTAAATGAAAGATGGACGGCTTAGATTAAATCACTTAAACTATATTTACATATATATATTAAAATATTAAAAATATATATATATATATATATATATATATATATATATATATATATATATATATATATATATATATATTAATTTAAATAAATTTGGGGATGAAAAATGGCGGGAAAGGTGAAATTGGGCCAAATAATGGCGGGAAAGTGTGGATTTGGGCCAAATAATGGCGGGAGGGATGAATGATTGACATGTGGCTGACAGGAAGGTATAGATGACTTGCAAGTGGTTGGATTTTGGTGTCTACAAAAACAAATGGAATAGAGTAGGATTCTTATATGACAAAAAAATAATTCCTTTATGATTATCATAATGCATTTAAAAAGAACTCAAATTGGTTTCAAAACTCTAGAGAGAAATGACTTAAGGAGATAGAAATACAAAAAAAAAATCATGCTACAACAAAAAAAAATATTTTCATCACATCAAAAATATTTTAACTCTAAATGGAAGAAATATTGAGGAAGAAAAAGATATATGGAAGGAAGAAATTAATTATTTCAAAAAAAATTTGTCAAATACTAAATGAGATAAAGAGGCACATTATAAGTTTTTACAAAATATTCCATTATTATCATACAAGAACAAAATAAAAGTTTGATGAAGAAAATATCTAGGAAGGAGCTACATGAAGCAATTTTCTCTTTCCATCCTAATAAGGCACCTAGCCTTGATGGATTTTCTACAAAATAAAAATAAAAAATATTAGGATTTATTGAAGAGTGATATGTTAATTGTAGTTGAAGAGGCCCAAAAAAGGTAAGGCTATAATAAGTGAGATAAATGCCACTTTTATGATCCCAATAAAGGCTAGACAAAATAGTATGATATTTTTTGTCCAATAAGCCTTTGTAATATGATTTATAAGATCATTTTAAAAATTATGGCAAATAGGTTGAAAGGTATTATAGATTGTGTTATCATAGAGGAACAAGGTGGTTTTGTTCATGGTAAACAAATTCTTGATAGTATAATAATTGCACATGAGGCCATGCATTCTCTTCATTCCATGAAAAAAATAGGTGTACTTATGAAATTAGTTATGAAAAAGCATATGATAGGGTTTCCTAAAGTTTTTTTGATTATATTATCATAAAAAATGGTTTTTATTATGGTTGGTGTGAATGGATTGGTTTTGATTACAGTTGATGTGAGTGGATTAAATATTGTTATAAATATTCTTTTTTGATCAATGGTTCTCTTGTTGATTATTTCAAGTTATTTTGTAAACTTTGCCAAGATGATTTACTATCTCCTTATCTATTTATTATTCTTACAAAGGCATTAGGGAGAGCTTTCTCAAAGGTAAAAGTGGAAAGAAAAATCAAAGATATTCAAGTTGTAAAAAATAGTCCCTTTGAATCTCTTTTCCAATATTGATGACACTTTTCCTTTGGGCCATCCCTCAATCAATGAGACCATGAAGTTTAAATCACTATTATCATGTAATGAGAAGGCTATTGGACGATTAGGTTAATGCTACAAAATCCAAGATATTTTTCATTAACACTACACTTGATTTACAATGAATTATTGTGAATATTTTAGAGTTAAAAATTAAAAAAAATCCATTTACTTGGGTATTCCTTTGTCTCATAAAGAAAATAAAAATGAGCTTTGTGTCTATTGTTTGGATAGAATGAAAGCTTGTTTGGCAGGTTGGAAAGGTAAGTTCTTAACCATAGCAAGAAGGCTACAACTCATAAATAATACATTGCAATACATCCCTATTTATATGATATCACTTTCAAGATTGCTACTAGATATAACATAAAATTTGATAAAATTTAGAAGACCCAAGTTCAAAACACACAGGGTGTGTGTGTGGATACAACAAAAAAAATGATAAAATTCAAAGAGAATTTATTTCGAAAGGATGCAAGGAAAAACTTAGGTTTGTTCTTCATAAGTGAGATAGGATTTGGAAAGGAAAGAATATTGGAGAAGTGAGCTTGTGGAATTGTAGAATTATGAGTTTGGCATTAGGGGCAAAGCTTGGGTGGATATTATTTAGATATTCAGGAAAGACTTAGGCAAAAAATATTACTTGAAAAATATGTAGGTTCTCTTGATCTTGATGCCATGAAATTATCTAGAAAAAGAACCCTACCCAAAGGATCATCACACACGAAACTTCATATCAAATAGGTTGCAATTGATAAAAAAACATATAATATGGTATGTCAATGAGGGGAATTATGTAAATTTTTGGTTTGATGCTTGGTTGAAGCCTTATACTCTTATCTTTGACTCAAAATGGAAACCATTGTCTTAGGCATGCCTATCTTATAAAGGTCAAATTCTATATCAGTATGAGTAACAACTCCAATTCATGGATTTCTATTAGTAACCTAGTTGAAGGAGAGGAACTCAAGCAAATTATAAATGAACTTCAAAATATGCTAAGAGTTTTATTTGTCAATTTTTATATGGAAGGATGAGTTGGTTTGGAATCTATCAAAAGATGGTGGATACTCGGTCAAGTTGGGATATGAGGATTTAGAGCAATCAAAATTTTCTACTCCCAAATATTTTCCTTGGAATAATGTTTGGTCACTAGAGGCTCTCCCTAAGGCCTCAACATTCCTTTGGTTAGTAGTTCAAAGTAAGATTCTTACAGGAGAGAGTCTACAAAGAAGAATATATCATGGACCTTTTAGATATGCCTTGTGTGAGAAGGATTTAGAAACATTAGAACATTTACTTCTTCATTTTCCCTTTGCTCACACCATTTGGGGTTACTTTTTTAAAAATATGAAAATATATTGGGTAGTTCCATCAACATTGAAAGATTTGATGAAATGTTGGATTAATTTTTCAAAGCTAAGCATTATGTATTTTGTGGAGGATTGGCTTTACCATTATTTGTTGAATTTATGGCTTAAAAGGAATAATATAATTTTTAAAAATAAATCTCAAATCATGCCCAAGTTTGGAACTATATTATTGCCTCTCTTGCATAATGTTTACAGATATGGTGCTTATCATGGGAAGTCTCAAGTGCGGAAAAAGAGGTGGTAACAACTTGGTTACAATATTTGAACATACATGGAAGAGTCATCTATGATAATGACATTAAAGCAAAGGATCTACTTTGATCTAGGGTAAAATGAAAATGTCCAAAAATTGGGTTTATCAAAATTAATTTTGATGGTGCTTTTAAAGGAAATCTGGAAAAAGCTAATGGAGGTGGTGTTTTTGAAATAATGAAGGCAAAATTCTCCTCACTTAGAATCATATGGAACTTCAACTAACAACTATGCAAAGGCTAGGGCACTTCTTATAGGGATTAAAATTGCAATAGAAAAAGATGAAAATATATTTAAATTGAGGGGGATTCACAAATTATTGTTAATGCTATCAACAAAAATGGATGTGGGGATTGGGTAAAAAATAATATTATTGTTGATGTTCATCATCTATTATTGGAGGCAATCTCTTGGAAATGTGAGCATATTTATAGAGAAGGAAGTCAAGTAGTAGATAATTTAGCCAATTGTGGTGTTGATCTTCATCTTGGTGAAATTCAAATTTTAGAAGGCAACTGGCCAAGTGAGATTTTATCTCTTAATCAAAATGATTTCAAGGAGTTGATTGTGGAAACATAGCACTTCAAGGAAGTTGAAGAATATATTTGATAGAAAAAGAAAGAAAACTATTTATGATAAAAATGAATGATGGATATTGTTTAATTGACCTAACAACAAATGTAATATTTTGGTATTTTATGGGGGTGGCCCCTAATAGAAGCCACATATAACTTACTATTTTTTTTGTTTGTTTATATTATCCTTTTTATATTAAAATTAAGTATTATTTTTTCTTTTTCACTTTTTTTCAAATGGTTATATGGGATTGAAATGAGTCCCACCCATATTGCATCATCACTACATAGTCTTGTTACAACAACTTGGGTATTATCCATGTATTGCTCGACAATATTCCAACCTAGGTCTCCTCCTTGAATGTTGAGGAATATAATTGGTTGAGCTAATGTCATTTAATAAAATTAAGTATTAATAATTAATATTGAAATGTGAAATATGTATTCATATTTTTCATAATGTAACTATAAAAATAAGATAACAAATACCAATTTAAATAGTATTATATATATATATATATATATATATATATATTGAAAGGACCTACCCATATTACATCATGACCAAATAGTGGTATACAAGCTTAACTATCATGCATATATCACTTGGCAAGAATCAAACCTACGTCTCCTCGTTGAATGCCAAGAAGTTAATGCCATTTGATAAATATTAATGTTCACCCATATAATTTTTACATGGTTTATTTAAATAAGCTATATGTGGCTTCTATTGGGAGACACTTCCATCAAAATGTCAAACTATTACATTTGTTGTTAGGTCAATTAAATCATATCCATTTTTTTTTTATCAAAGATATTTTCATTTATTTTTCTATTTATATGCTTCATCTTCCTCAAATTGTTATGTTTCCATAATCAGTTCCTTGACATATTTTTCATTGAGATAAAATCTCATCCATCCAATTGCACTCTAAATTTTAAATTTCACCAAAATAAACTCAACATTGTAATTGGCTAAATTATCTACTACCCAAGTTTCTTCTCTATAGATATGCTCATACTTTAAGAGGTTACCTCCATTAATAGGTGATGAACATTAGCAATAATACTATTTGTTATCTAATCTCCACATCAATTTTATTGATTTGATAGCATTAACGATAATTTGTGAATCCTCCTCAAGTGAAATTTATTTCCATCCTTTTTTTGTTGTAATTTTAATCCCTATAAGAAGTGCTCTAGCCTCTACATAGTTGTTCGTTAAAGTTCCAAATGATTTTGAGTAAGTAAAGAAAACTTTACCTTCATTATTTTGAAACGCACCACCTCTACCAAATTTTCTCTGATTTCCTTTGGAAGCGCCATCAAAATAAAATTTGATAACCTCAATTTCTAGAAATTTTATTTTACCATTGATTAAAGCAGATCCTTTATTTTAATGCCATCATCACAAACTACTCTTCCATATATAATCAAATCCTATAACTAAGTGGTTAGCACCTCTTTTCACACACTTGAGACTTCCCATTATGAGCACCCTATATTTAAACATTCTACAAGAGAGGCAATAATATAGTTCAAAACTTGGGCATGATTTTGAGTTTTATTTTTAAATTCTATTATTCCTTTCAATCCATAAATTCCAACAAATAATGACAGGACCAATCCTCCATAGAATAAATTATGCTTTATCTTTGAAAGAACTAATCCAACATTTTATCAACTCTTTCAATGTTGAAGGAGCTACCCAGTATATTCTTATTTTTTATATAAAAGTAACCCCAAATATTACAAGCAAAGGGACAATGAAGAAGTAAATGGTCTGATGTTTCCAAATCGTTCTCACAGAAAGAATATCCAAAAGGTCCATGATATCCTCTTCTTTGTAGACTCTCTCTTGTAATAATATTACTTTGAACTACTAACCAAAAGAATGTTGAGGTCTTAGGGAGAGCCTCTATTGACCAAACATTTTTTCAAGTGAAATATTTGGGAGTAGGAAATTTTAATTGCTTTAAATCCTCAAATCCCAACTTGGATGAGTATCTACCATATTTTTATAGATTCCAAACCAAATCATTCTTTCATGTTAAAATAAGCAAATAAAACTCATGAAGCATCTTTTGAAGATCATCTACAGTTTATTTAAGTTCCTCTCCTTCAAAAAAATTACTAATAGAAATCCCTGATCCATATTTGTTTATCACATTAACATAATATTTGACCTTTGGACTTTTACAAGCTAGAAATTCTTGAGCAAATGGTTATCATTTTGAATAAGAGAAAAGAGAATATGAATTCAACTAAACATCAGACCATAAATTTGCATAATTACCCTCATTGGATGATCATTTAGTATGTTTCTTGATCAACTTCAAACTATTTGATATGAAGTTTCATATTTACAATCTTTTGGGTAGGGTTCTTTTCCTAAAAAATTTCATTTGCATGAAGAGAACCTATGTATTTTTGAAGTGATATTTTTACCCAATTCTTTCCTTGATCTCTAAATAATTTCTATCCAAAATTTTCCTCTAAGATCAAACTCATAAGTTTGTAATTTTTCCTCTCATTTTTCCAAAGAAATTTTCTTTAAATTTTATCAATTTCAGATGCTATACCTATTGGCAATCTTGAAAATGACATCAAATAGATAGAGATGAATTGCAATGTATTCTTTCTAATTTGTAGCCTTCCCACCATGGTTAAGATATTACATTTATAACTTGCCAAACAAGCTTTGTTTTATCCAAACATGAGTCCCAAAGCTCATTTTTCCTTCCTGTACGAGACAAATATATACTCGAGTAGGTTAATGAAAAGAATTCAATGCCATGGTTAAGATCTCACCTTTCCAACTTGTCAATCAAGCTTTTTTATCCAAACAAGAGTTCCAAAGCTCATTTTCATTCTTTTATGAGAAAGGAATCCTTGAGTAGGCTAATAGAATTTTTTTAATTTTAAACCCTAAGATATCCATGATAATCCATTGTAAATCTAGGCCAGTGTTAATAAAAAACATCCTAGATTCTATAATATTAACCAACTATCCAATTGTCTTCTTAGAATATTAATCTAAACTCCATGGCCTCATTGACTGAAGGATGACCCAAAGGAAAACCATCATCAATAAATTGGAGATGAGATTTGAAGGGACCATTTGTTGCAACTTGAATACCTTTGATTTTTTCTTTCATTTTTGTCTTTGAGAAAGCTATCCCTAATGCCTCCCTAAAAATAATAAATAAAAAAATAGATAGTGGATCACCTTGGAGGAGTTCATAAGATTAATTAAAGTACATAGTAGGGGAACCATTAATAAATATAGAATATTTATAATGTAATGACAACATATAATCCATTCACACCAACCTTAATCAAAACCATTTTTTGTGAATTTTATGTGGAAAACTCTAGCAAACCCTATCATATGCTTTGTTCATATCTAATTTCATAAGCATACTTGGTTTTTCATGGAATGAAAAGAATGTATAGCCTTATTTACAATGATTACACCATCAAGAATTTGTTTACCACAAACAAAAACACCTTGTTCCTTTAAGATAACACAATATAAAATGTGTTTTAACTTGTTTGCCATAATTTTTGAAATGATCTTATATATCATATTACAAAGGCTTATTGGACAAAATTTATCAAAATATTTTGTCTAGCCTTTCTTGAAAACCAATGTGAAAACAATGATGTTGATCTCACTTATTGTAGACTTCCTTTTCTAGGCCTCGTCAACTATAGCCAACATATCACTCTTCAATAAATCCCATTTCTAAAAGAAAATTGTAGGATCGAGGCCACATGCCTTGTTAAATGGAAAAGGAAAACCACTTCATGTAGGTCCTCCATAGATATCTTCTTCATCAAGCTTTCATTTTATCCTTGTGTGATAATTGATGAAATATTTTGTAAAGGCTTGCCTTGATTGTCCTAATCTTGTCCAACATTTCACAAAATATTTTTTGAAATAATTAATGGATTCTTTCCCAATATATTATTCTTACTCAATATTTCTTCCATCTAGAGTTAAAATAATTTTGATGTGATAAAATGTTAGGACCCCATCCTAACATTATTATGTAATGACCCCCTTTCCAATGCGGGGACCCTATTATAATGATATTTTGTAATGGTATGTGGCACTTGAGGCACCTAGACAAGTGGGGCCATTTCATGTAACCGTTATAAAGAATGTAACTGTTTGTTGGTAGAAGATTCTAGCTCGGGTGGCATTTTGCATGTAAGCCAACTCTTGAGCGTTAGGTTAGGGTTGCATGAAATGTATCTTTAAAAGACAAGGGGGCATAAACGAATGTATCTTTTTGCATATTGAATGAAAGTATTGAAGGAGGTTGCCCCCTCGAAGAGGCCCGTGATTTTGTATTGTGATTTGTGAGATTTTATATATATATATGTATTTACATTTCGTATTGCAATATTTTGTTCTTTCATGAATTACTACTTTTATTGCAATATTTATGTGAATGTGCTTATTTTAATTAGAAGGTTCCTAACAAGTGGTATCAGAGCACTTTCTAGGGCCGTGTTCCACTATGACTGCAATAGTTCTTGCCTTGCCATTTCGATTGTTAGGTATAAATTTTCCATGTTTTCATTTTTTTGCTTGTTTTCCTATTAAAAAAAATCCATCTTTTTTTTTTAGTTTACTAGGTTAGAAACCCTGTGTCAGGGTTTTAAAATATCATGGAGGAGCTATCGTTATTGGCTAAGCTAGATTTCCTATAAAGCGTCTAGTGAAGTGAGGGGCGATCAGGCTCCAATACCTAGGCCTCAGACAACACCCGTATACGAAATTGAGCTCCCACGTATCTTCGGGTATATCGAGAGACCCCCCTAGGATTAGTAGAAACCTTTAGCCCTAGGAAGATTTTTGACCATGTATTTTCCATAGTGCACCAAACACAACATTTAAGAAGATCACCCTCTCATACTATCAGAGAGGCGGGTAGTGTGCTCAAGGGTATGCATGGAATCCTCCTTGAGTAGTGGCCTGAAATATTGGTCCGAGCACTATCGTTTGTTAATGGTATAACAGAGGGCTATGGACAGTACATACACCTTGGCTTAGAGTACCCTATTTTTGTTTATCCTGAATGTCAAAAACCCCACCACAAAAATTGAGCATACTGAGGAGACTACACTATCATAGAATTGACTAAACAAAAACAAATGATAGAAAAATTGGTGGTGAGAATAACAATCATGATAGGGTCTATCAGTAACAATCAAGTATCAATCAATAATAGTCCAAATAAAGTTTGGTAGTGCAATTATCAGTTACAAAGTTAGTAATAGTCCAAACAAGGTATGTTAGTAACAAGTATTAGTCAGAATAGTCCAAATAGAGTTGGTCATGTAGTTACCAGTTACAAAGTCAATAATAGTTAAGATAGAGTTAGACAAAATAATTGTTAGTTTATAGAGTCAGATAGAACAATTATTAATAATGGACATTGTAGAGCCTGCTTAAGGGGTGTCGGACAAAAGTCAATTTTTTGAGTGAACCAAGACTCCAGGAGAAAAACAAACAACACTTGAAGACAACACTTCCTTAGAAAAAAGTTAGGGTGCCAAAAAATATTGTTGTGGGATATAGCTCATTGCGATCATCTCGTCGAGCTGATCATTTTGATATATAGCCTCCATGCACTTTTTATAGGGTGTCAAAAAATGTCATTGTGAGACCTAGCCCATTGTATTCATCTTTTTGAGCTGATCATTTTGATATATAGCACCCAAACACTTTTTCTAGCCCATTACTAAAAATAGTAACTCCTAGAACAACACTTCTATTTTTAGTAAGTCAGTGGGAGTGGTCCAAATCATACATATATGGTTGGAGGGACTAGAGGAGCATAAAAGGAGTTAGAACAAAGCCACTATATGGAGCAATTAAATCATGCACTTAATAACCTACAAGGCCAAATGTCCCACATTGGACAAGAAGTTAAACAAATGAAAGATCAAATGCAAGTTATAAGAACTGACCAGATTAAATCCAAATCTGAACTTGAAGAAAAATTCCTAGAGGTTGAAGAGTGATTAAAGGAAGCCCCAAAGGTGTTTGAGCATCTTAATACTAAAAGGATTAGGTGGTAGTTCAGGCAATAAAGAGAAAGGAGTCCATAAAGAGAAAGAAGTCTATCATTCTATTTTTGACACAAATACCCCATTTAAGATGCCTAAATTAGACTTTCCTAAGTTTAATGGAAAGGACATTGATGGTTGGTTGTGTCGAGCAGATCAGTTCTTCAAACTTCATAATATACCCCGATATTTGTGGGTCACCATGGCATCTTTTAACTTTGAATCTGAGGCCCTACAATGGTATCAATGGTTATAGAACATGACTCTTGGACCCTTCTTGGGAAGACTTTGAGTCCCAATTACTCACTCATTTTGGCCCTAGTGAGTATGAGGACTTTACAGGAGCCTTGACCAAATTGAAACAAACCTCTACTATCCATGAATATCAGACTCAATTTGAGAAATTGGCTAATAGGACAAAGGGGTTGAATGAAGGATTTTTTCAGAGTTGTTTTATCAATGGATTGAAAGATGATATCAAGGCTGAGGTAAAAATGTTCAAACCACAATCTATGATGCAAGCCATAGGATTGGCGAGATTAGCGAAAGAAAAATTTTTGGCCCAAAGGAGATCATCCAAATTCCCACAGGCCAAACCCACATTTCCCTCCAAGTTCACATCAAATACTAGCAATAAGTCTACCCCAATCAAGTGATTGACTATGGAGGAAATGGATGCTCGTCGAGCACAAGGCTTATGTTATAATTATGATGAGAAGTATTTGCTAGGGCATAAATGCATCCAAAAGAAGTTATTTTTGTTGGATGTGGATGAATCAACAAGGAATGAAATACCTGATGAAGAAGTAGAACCACAAGAGGAACAACCTTAGGATGAAGGTGGAATACAAGAAGAACCACAGCCAGAGATCTCTATCCATGCACTTGCAAGAATTTTGACCCCTCAGACGATGAAGGTAGTAGGATTCTTCAAAGGGCAACGTATTACAATTCTCATTGATTTAGGTAGTACGCATAATTTTATTGATCCTCGAGTAGCCAAGCAAGCAAATTGTTACATACATGCTTGCAACTCCTTTGAAGTTATGGTGGCAAATGGAGGAACATTACCTTGTAAGGGTAAATATCATAATGTTAAGTTGAAGATAGGGGACTATGAACTCAAAACTGATATGTTTGCTCTTCAACTAGGAGGATGTGATGTTGTGCTAGGAGCATAGTGGCTAGGTACCTTGGGAACAATAGCCTGGAACTTTGCTGAATTATGGATGTAGTTCTCATAGAATGGGAAGTCCTACACTCTCCATGGTTCACCAGCAAGATCTCCATAGATTATCAATTCAAGTTGTATGGAGAAGTTGTTAAAAAAATCCTCACGTGGGGTAGTAGCTCAATTATTTGCAATTCAACCACAAACTTCAGAAGAAGACAAGCCCCAAGATGATTTGCAACTCATTTTGACTAAGCATGATGCAGTTTTTATGAAACCGATAGAATTACCTCCACATCATTCCCATGATCATGCAATACCATTAGTACCAAGTAGCTTCCCACCTAACATCAAACCCTACCGATACCCCTATGCACTTAAGTCAAAAATTGAGAAGTTGGTACAAGAGTTGCTAAAAGTAGGGGTAATTCAGCCTAGTAACAGTCCTTATTCTTCTCCAATGCTATTGGTTAGAAAGAAATATGGGTCATGGCGATTGTGTATAGATTTTCGTGAGCTCAATAAGCTCACCATTAAGGACAAATTTCCTATCCTAGTGATCGATGAATTGTTGGATGAGCTACATGGTGCAAAGTTTTTCTCCAAGTTGGATCTCCACTCAAGCTATCATCAGATAAGGCTCAAGGAGGCAGATATTCCCAAAACAACATTTCGAACTCATGAGGGCCATTATGAATTTTTGGTCATGCCCTTTGGCCTAACTAATGCACCATCAACATTTTAGAGCCTCATGAATAAGGTCTTCCACCCATTCCTTCGCAAATTTATTCTAGTTTTCTTTGATGATATTTTGATTTATAGTCACTCTTGGGAGGAGCACCTCATACATTTGGATCAGGCTCTACAACTTTTGTCTAAGAATCAACTTTATGCCAAGAGGTCTAAGTGTTCTTTTGGGTTGCAAGAAGTGGAGTATTTGGGTCACATTATCTCCAAAGATGGAGTTAAAGTTGATCCTAAAAATATTCAAGTTGTTCAAGAATGGCCAAAGCCTCACACCCTCAAGGGACTTCGAGGATTTTTGGGACTCACGGGGTATTACCGTAAATTTGTACAAAACTATGGAAAGATAACAACTCCTTTAACAACCATGTTGAAAAATAATTCTTTTATTTGGTCAGAACCAATGGAGAAGGCTTTCAATGAATTAAAGCAAGCCATGACAACCACCCCGATGTTAGCAATGCCTAATTTTTCTAAACCCTTTGTAATTGAAAGTGATGCTTCGAGCAATGGAATCGGGGCCGTTTTGATGCAAGAAGGAAGACCATTGGCCTTCACTAGTAAAGCACTTTTAGGCTAAAATTTGGGCAAATCTACTTATGCAAAGGAGATGCTAGCCATTTTACATGTTGTTAATCATTGGAGGCCATATCTCATTGGGCATCATTTTTCAATCAAAACCGACCACCAAAGTCTCAAGTACTTCTTGGAACAACGGGTAGCCACACTTGAACAACAAAAGTGGGTTTCCAAATTGATGGGCTATGATTATGAAATCACATATAAAAAAGGAAAGGAGAATATCATGGTTGATGCACTATCCTGATAGTTTGAAGATCAGAGTATGTTAAATGCTATCTCTTCACCAATCCCTCAATGGATTAATTCTCTCAGAGAAGAAATGGCCAAGGATTCAGGCTTGCAAAATTTGATCACCAAACTTCAAACAGAGCCTAACTCATGCCCTGGATACACTTGGGATGGACAAGATTTGAGATATCATGACCGACTTGTTATTCCCCAAACCTCACAAATGTGGGAATTCATCTTGAAGGAAATGCATGCCTCACCAACAACGGGACATTTTGGGTTTCTCAAAACTTATGAAAGGACCAAGCGTACTTTCTTTTGGAAGGGAATGAAGAAGGATATTCAAACTTTTGTGGCTGAATGTGACATGTGCCAAAGAATGAAAGGAGAAATTGTGTGTTCCCTTAGAACCCTTCAACCCTTACCAATTCCAGAACAAGTATGGGTAGATATTTCCATGGATTTTATTGAAGGGTTACCCAAGTCGGGAGGAAAATTAATTATTCTGGTGGTAGTGGATTGTCTCACAAAGTATGCTCATTTTTGTTCCCTATCCCATCCCTACACAACCTTAGTAGTAGCCCAAATATTTTTAGACTCCATTTTTTGCCTTCATGGCATTCCTGTTGGCTTTTTAAGCCTTATACTACCACAAAATATCAAAGGTTATCTCAAACTATCACACACATCCCCAAATATAATAGCCACAATAATAAGGTCAAGATAATAATAATATAAGCAAATTAATATGTATATAAAGGCTTATATAATAAATCAAATAACATTCATTTATATGCTGAAATATGAATGTAAATAGCTTGAATCATTCATGTACTATGCATGAAGAACAACTTACAATATTAATTGCTCAAAATGTATACAAGATTTATTGCTCCTCTTTCTATTACAACTTGACTTTGAATCCTTGATTCACTTCTACAATTCCATCTATTCTATATGATCTATAAAGCATTGTCTTAATAATATATCCATAGTAATGTGACTCTTCACATACTTAACTATTTCTCTCCATATGCCAAGTTTCATGACTCTTGGCTTATCAACTTGCCACTTGCATACTTGATGAACACTTGACTCTATAACATTTACACACATTTACATGACTCTTACACTTCTACTTGCACTCATAATCTAGGATACTTGTGCACATATTTACATTACATATTTGCACTCTTACATACAATACACTTGTGCACATTTACTCAACCTACACATGACACTTGTGCATTTCCCTGCACATTCACACTTACATAAAAGGAAATATAAATCACACTCTAAACTATTGACCCAACCTTAATCTATTATTTACAAATATGTCATGAAGGTACCATGGGGATACATTAGCATGTACCAAATAATGTAATATACCTCAACAATACCCACATTTATTGTATCAAATAGAAACCCTATATTTACTAGTCATTTTTGGCAGGAATTGTTTAAGTTGTAGGAAACTCAACTCAAAATGAGTTTAGGCTATAATCCATAAATAGATGGCCAAACAAATATTATTAACAAATTCTTGGAAATCTACCTTCATTACTTTGCATTTGAACATCTTACACAATGAGTGAAGTGACTTCTCTTGGCCGAATGGTAGTATAATACTTCATATCACATTGCAATCAAGGTTACACCTTTTAAAGTAGTATTTGGTCATCCTCCATCAACAACCTCCTCCTACATTCTAGGAAGCTCCAAGGTTCACGATGTAGACAACACTCTTAGCCAACATGTCGTCATCCTCTAACAACTTAATATGAATCTTAAATTGGCCCAAAATTGTATGCATCAACAAGTTGATCAACACTATTCTTAGTGTAGCTTCAAAGTGGTCAGAGATATGGTTTTTATCTACCTACAACCCTACAAATAGACTTCACTCCAGGTTCGCATATACCAAAAACTAGATACCAGATACTATGGACCCTACCAGGTATTACAACGAATTGGTTCAACAACCTACAAATTGACCCTCCTTGCTATGTCCAAGCTCCATCCAATCGTCCACGTTTCTTCTCTCAAGAAGGTTGTTGGCAACAAGGTACAAGAGCAACCCCCCTTACTAGAGCTGGATGAAGAAGGTTTCATCATGCTTGATCCTAAATAAATTTTGTATTGGAGAGCACGCACCCTTCACAACCATGTTATCATTAAAGTTCTTGTTCAATGACATGGACTACAAGCACATGATGCCACATGGGAGTCTCTCCAAAAACTATAGTAACAATTTCCTCATCTCCAACTTTGAGGACAAAGCTTTTTGAAGGGGAAGGGTATGTTAGGACCCCATCCTAATATTATTATGTAATGACCCCCTTTCTAATGTAGGGACCCTATTATAATGATATTTTATAATATTTTGTAATTGGTATGGTGCACTTGAGACACCTAGACAAGTGGGGTCATTTCATGTAATTGTTATAAAGAATGTAACTGCTTGTTGGTAGAAGATTCTAACTCGGTTGACACTTTGCATGTACGCCAACTCTTGAGAGTTAGGTTAGGATTGCATGAAATGTATCTTTAAATAGACAAAGAGGCATAAACAAATGTATCTTTTTGCGTATTAAATGAAAGTATTGAAGGAGGTTGCCCCCTCAAAGAGGCCTGCGATTCTATATTATGATTTGTGAGATATATATATATTTCTGCATTTACATTTTGTATTGCAATATTATGTTTTTCATCAATTACTACTTTTATTGCAATATTTATGTGAATGTGCTTATTTTAATTAAAAGGTTCTTAAATAGCCTCAAACTTACTCCAATGGTAAGGGCTTTGGCCTCTCTTTAAAAGATCCAAGGTTCAAACCACACTCAATATAAGGGGATTGGGACCCCTCATAAAAACCTGTGTAAACTCATTGAAAAAATTAGAAGGTTCTTAACATAAAAAGAAAAAAAATATTTTTATTATAGTATGAAAATTTTTAGTATTGTTTCTTGGCTTTTATTAGCTTTAGTAGAAAACTTGTCCCATTCATATTTTAATTTATCTTAGTAATGTGATCAATAAGAGGTTCTTAATCTATAGTTTGATGACAATACTTCCCACCATCCACGTTATCCCATGCCATATTCTGTCGATGAGTATGTAAAAATTGTAAGCTCGTGATAATAAAACCTACAATTGAAGTTATCTATACTCTTGTTTTGTATGGCTAGTATTTTACTATGAAATTAATGCACAACAAATATTTTTGTTAAAAAAAATAAATTTAAAAGGATTTTATGAAATAAACGATCGTTATCTTTTAGACATAAAATTACTAGATTTTGGAGATAACAAACTTGATAATTTTTTTTGATTGATTATATGGGATCAAAATGGGTCCTACCTATATTACATCATGACTACATAGTGGTTTCAGAACAATTTGGTAGCTATGCACGCATTGCTTAGAAAAATTTAAATTAGGGTCTCCTTAAAAGTTGAGGAATGTAATCAGTTGAGTTAATGCCCTTTGATATAGGAACTATGATAATTGTGACACTTGTATTTTTTAAAATAAATTATGTTTACTTTTATTGTTAGACAAAAGTTTACAATTTCTTTAAAGATAGAAAAAAAAGAATTTTAGAATTATGCTCCATATGCAAACCTTGGATTTCCATGGATATCCCCATATGCATTTCTTTATTATGTTGCTATTGAAACCCTAAAGTGTAGCGAATACGCTCTATATTACTTTTAATTTTATTGCAAGGAGAGGATTTATGCTGCTTGAGGAAAATGAAAATTTACCTAGATTAACTTTGACCTCCTTCAACTCATTCACTCTAAAATTTGCTTCCCCATATTCCTTCGCATCTTTAACTTTTTTTGAATTTGAACTTGTGCATTGTACTTCCTCATCCCTTGTATCACTTTTTCTTTCAATGGTTGATTTGAGTGAATTGTAATGACCTTTGATGCAAGTTTTTTTTTCCACTTTTTTAGGAATGAAATTCCTTGATTTGATATGTTTTCTACTATGATATGATCTCTTTGTTTCATATTAAAGTTTGTCTCATGCCCAATTTTTTTTCTCTTTTTCCATCATTTTTATTTTGCAATCTCTTGCAATATGTTAGATCTCTTAACATTTGCAACATTAAAATGCAATGTTTCATAGTCCATTTGTTGATCCCATTCTCGTATATCATATTTAATCCTAATGGATTGTGTTAATGCTTTTGAAATATCAATGGAAAAACATATTTAGGCATACACATCATGCCTTATATCCTTAATAGTTGGTCCCTCCTGGATGAACTCTCCTAGTGTATTGACAATATTCTATCCTTAATAGTTGGTCACTCGTGGATGAACTCTCCTAGTGTATTGACAATATTCTTCAAAATCTCCTTATTGATGAGTTGATAAGGAAATGCAAAATGCCTAATTCACTTTGAAAGCCTTTTAATATTTTTTGTCTCCATAAAAAAATTCTCATTCCATGGCCTTTAATATAACATATCTTTGCCTCTAAACCAATGACCACCATCCATTATTTTATGGCTCATTTCTAATTTGGAGAAGATAACAAGGAAAAATACTTTTGGAAGAATAGTTATGTAGTGATTTGAATTCAATCCCCACTTTTACTTGATCCAATTTGATCCAATTTTGAATCTTAAAAAAACTTGTCCAATATCCATGGAACTTACATATATATTTTATATATATTTTTAGATTTGGTTAGTGTGATAAACCCCTACGACCAACGTACAATGGTTGAGTAATCTCCTCCCAACCATGATCCCTCGTAAAGTTGAGAGCTATGCTTATCAATAGGGAATTTAACACACACCCACCCCCTCATACACTCGCCCACGCAGTGGTTTGAACCTTGGACCTCCCGAAGAAGAGCCAAACGGAACTTACATATTAACCCTTTGCTTTTAAAAACTCTTATATCATGCTTGATCATCTCAAGTTTGATAATCACTTTTGATGTAGTATCTGCTATTTTTATTGAGTTCGCCATAGATTCTGTCTTCCTCTTAACCTTAACTAGGGCATCCATACTTCCAATTAGAGCATCCTTACTTATAATAAGAAATTTAAAAAATAAGTTTCCTGTCATGTTACCTAAATTTTCTTCATTTGAATCCTTTATTTTTTGAGTTTCTCCTAAGATATGGAATAAGAAAAAGTGGTGCTCATTCCTTAATCTCATTTTGTTTCTTGTTCAAGCTTCGTGCTCGCACCCATAACACACACCCATAACACTTGTTTACTTTCTAAAACAAGAAAAAGGATGAGGTTTACTACTTGTTCGAACTTGCTCAATACTAACTACCATTCCTTTTTGAACAACTGTTCACAGGGTCAAGTAGCATTGCATTTGATCATAGCATTAAATCATGGTGCGACCACTATACCCCTACCTCGCCTCGGTAAACATGGCTCGGAGTGAGGGAGACCCTCGATGACACGGGATTGGTATCGCTGTCATCAAGCTGACGCACACTCAACGGACTCTGGTCAGACTACTACCTTTGCCCTAGATTGAACATGCCCGCGAGGTTTGAACTTAGGTCTCCTCCTCCTCGTAAGTGCCCACCTAACTTAAATATTATTATTTTTTATTACATTTATATTTTATATATAAATTTATAATAATTGGTTGTAAGAGATTGAATCAATCACCCATGTTATATCATGGCCAAATAATAATATACAATAACTTATTATTATATATTTATCACTTCGTAAGATTCATAATAGCTTGGCTTTTTTTTTTTCACTTCTAAATATTCACTAGGTCTCTCATATAGTAGCTTGGCTATTTTTTTTTCTACTTCTGAATATTCACTAGGTCTCTCATAATAGCTTGGTTATTTTTTTTTTTAACTTTTGAATATTCACAAGATCTCCTCTAATTGTATTATATCATCTCCTTTTAACTGTATAATTTTAACAGTTGTTTTGATTTTACAAGCTGAAATTGAAATTTAAAAAATAATGTGATCGCCTCGAAGTAAGTTCCGTTTGCTCCGACTACTTCTCACCCACCCAAGACCATTCGAAACTGCATCTTCGACAATAGAAACCAGAAATTAATTGATAAAGACGGGTATATCATTAGATTTTTTTGGGTGAAAATATATGGTAATAGTGGCAGCAAACAACTGGTATAGTAAAGGTTACTAAAATTTGGGTTTGTTTTTAGAAAATCTAATATTTTTATTTTAATATTTAAATAAAAATAAAATTTTAGAAAATCTAATAAGTAAAATTTTTATTAGAAAATCCAGGGGCTCAGGTTATGCGTGTCTTCTCGAAAAACATTCGCAGCCCAAGTTATCCTCAATTGTACTTCTCGAAAAAAAAAAAATGACATCTAGAAGCGATCTTCGCATAGTCTAAGGGCCTACCAAATAGCTAAGTTAGCCAAACAGAACAAATAATATATTTTCGAAAGATCCTTCGTGGATGGATATGTCCACAGCGCTATTAAATATATATAAAAGTGGGCAGTTACACGGGACACTTTAAACCCTTATCTTAAATGAACGATGGGAATTGACCTGATGCCGAACCTGATACTAGGATTATTTCAAGATTTTAGCTGAACGATGGAAATTGACCTGTAGCCGAACCTGATGCTAGGATTTATTTCAAGATTTTGGCTGGCCTCACTAATGTTAGAGAACACTGACAAAACAACTTAGATTTATAATTCACATGATTAGTAGAAGCAATGCACAAGTTCTTGAGTAGCTTGGGAGCTAGGGGAATTTGTTTCTAATGGCGAGAAGGGCTTTCAATCATATTCAGGCAAAATTAATTTTCATTTGAAGTGTGATTCGTATAATCTCTACACAAACTTTCTGACCCAATAAGATGGCTACTGTCTCCTTGATAACACCCACTTCCATACCTGTGAGCAATTCAAAGGAAAAGGACGTGGGGCAGTGTAGATGCCACAGCCTATTGCATTCAGCAATGAATAATTCCTCCTACAGACACACCCACAAGAAGGTCTTTAGCAATAGCCCCGTGGGTCATGGCCCTGTCATTGAAAGGAATGTGAAGCAGATCAGGCCTCTGAATGTGAGTTCTCGGACAGAACTCTCCAAGGAAGCCTCAGATTTTAGGAGCAGTGATGAATTAAAAATAGCCCTGAAGAATTCTCTTCGAGGTATTTTTTCGTTAACTAAATGGGTATAAGCTAGGTTGAGCGTGTGGTCTTTGGTTGCATTTTTTTGGGTACATTGACAGAAGTGTGTTAAGAATTTAGGCCTTATTCAAATAATTGATTTTGGACTACGTAAGGATTAAAGTCTTCTGCTGATGTAAAGCTATTGTTCTAATGGAAGGCCTGAACAGAGGTGTTTTTGGGGTCCAGGCAACTAAAAAGGCAGAAATAGAGATGCTGCTGCAGTTGCTTGAAGGACAAAATCCTGTACCTAAACCCACCGAAAATCTAGAAATGGTAAGCCAAAGAATGGAATCGGCGTTATTGTTTTTGGTTCAATGGAATGTGAATTTTAGGAGATTGTACCTTTGAAAAAAATGTGATCTGTATAATGGTTGCATTTGTGTATTGGGTACCTAGAATTTTAGGTTTTAGGCTAACAAGGGAGTTGTTTTAAGGGAAACTTTTTGTCAATTGGCCAATGTTTTAGCAATCTTTCGAAACTTAGATTCATCCGTTAGCAAATCACCATCTCCAAATACTGGCCCAAGTGCTAATCTAAATGTACTCAAATTATGTGTTTTTAAAGCTTGTAATGCACATATGTATTATTTTAAAAAATAGAAAGATTTACCAACTATCGCATACTTGCTACAGAAAATCGATACCTTAAATTTATGCCACACCTTATGATTCAACACAAGGATGCTCTAATGTGTAGTCTGTGCCAGGTGGATGGTCAATGGAGGCTTCTTTACAGTACTATATCCATTCTTGGCTCGAAGCGGACAAAGTTGGGTCTCCGAGATTTTATTACACTAGGAGAGTTCATTCAGTCTGTTGATGTGAAAAAGGTGGCTTCGATAACCAATTATGAAGTGAATAGCTGGTGGTGTGTGCTGGAGAGCATACCGAGTCAAATAAGCTTTGGATGATTTAGCCCTTGCTTTCTTTGGCTACCCATATTGAATTTTGAAACATTTTTCTTGTGACTGTAGGGAAAAGCAGAGAACAAGATCAGTTTTAATGTCTCTGGCTTAGGGATGCTCACAGGAGAACTAATTATCGAGGCTTCCTTCCAGATTGCAAGCCCTAAGGTTTCGAGCCCCAAATGATTGTCATGCATATTAGTCAGTGTATTGAATAACGTTAAAATGTGCCCTCTGCTTCCCATGTATTCTACAATGCTGTCAGATATGATTTATATGATTTATTTTGTTTAATTCAATGCAAACCTGTACTGATCAGTTGCTACTAGTTTACCTTTAATGACATGTAGTCAGTACTGTTCGGTTGTTGCCATTGGTGAAGCACCTTAACTAACTAGTCTTTTGCAATCAGCGTGTTGATATCCAATTTGAAAAGTCAATCATAGTGCCTGAAAAGGTAAGCGATTACATGGTTTCAGAAAATTTACTTATAGTCTACATATTGTATAATGAGTTGCCTTGGTTTATTTATCTATGGTGTTTGAGGGATTTACAAATCATGAAATTTTGTTGTGATTGGCAGTTACTAAATTTGTTTAGAAAGAACTACGACCTACTTCTCAGTATTTTCAACCCCGAAGGCTGGCTGGAAGTAACGTATCCTTGGTTCTTGAATTTTTAATTGTATTGAAAGGAGTCCTTACAACAATGTTAAAACTCAAAGCTCAAATAGTATCACTCAATGTTTTTCAGAATGAATAAATGTTATTAGTTGTTTCCCACATTTGCAGTGACTTATGGTCCTTAATACAGAGGAAGATACGTTGACGATACTACCAGGATTGGCAGGGATGATAAAGGAAACATCTTTCTTCTTGAAAGAGTGGCAGGATGAAAGATGTAGGAAAAGATCTAAGGCTTTTCAGCTCCCAGAGGAAAACAATTGGTAGTGAAATACATGAAAGGTTCATTGTCTGCTAAGAGTCAAAGAAGATCAAGGTGCAAGTTATATGTCAGAATAATTTCTCTCATAGCATGATTAATTACTTTTCTAGTACAATTCATATATCTAGGTATGCTAAAAGTGATGTGCCATATATGATTTGATTTAACTAATAGCACAACCACAAATAAGAGGATGACATGAAGGCCTGGCTGTCAAATAAAGTTTGAAGTCATTATTCTCCAGGGAAATGGTGCTAATATCATGGTATTTATATACAAAATAAAATGATAATGAACCTAATGGGTCAGTAAGAGGAACAAGAGCAAACAAACATGCATGAAATTATTGGAATTAGATCACAGAGGCAACCAAGGTAGGGTGGATGTGATTTGATGATGGTCATTTCCCCTTTTCTTAAGCAGGCTGTACAGTAGCATCATTGTTTTTGGCCTCTTGCCCTCTACTGTCCTTACCTTCTTTCTTTAGTGGCTGTGGTCCCTTGGCCACACATCTCTTGGACATAAACAATAACCGTCTCTCTTATGATGGCAATCATTTGTGCTATACTCTAGGCATAAATAGCTTATGAGTCAAGTTCAGTGTGTAATGGTTTAGAGGGGTCTATTCAAGTGCTGTGGATGGAATCAGTATATATATATCCTCAGCAACAACCTCTTGTATCTTCTCTCTGGTCAGGAGAACATTGGGAAAAGCATCAAGTAAGAGTTTGAAAGGAGAATTATCAGTTAATGGAGATACTTATAGAATGTGAGACAAAGGATAGCCTAGAATAAATCACCTTTGAGTGGGTAGTCTAAACTGCAAGCTTCCAGGATCATAAAGCTAGGTGCTATATCTTCCATATAATAATCTGAATGTAATATGTAGTCTAAAAAAAGTCCTGACAATGGTGGTTGCACATCAAATTCTGCATGAACAATTTGAAAGCAGATTGTGTTTTTGCATTCTATGATTCACCGGAGCACAATCATCTACTAGTTCTCACAAATTCCCCTTTAATAGGGCCAAGATTAGGACCCCATACCTCAAAGCCAGAGGTTATCAATCACTATAATAAGTGCATTAAGTTGTTACATGGTGTCAGATTTACCAATACTTTATAGAAACAAATGGAATCAGCACATTACCTAGAAAGAAAGAATAGCTCGCAGACAACCACAATGCAATATGAAGGGTGTCCATAGGCACCAAAGCAATCCCACTAACGAAAGAAAGAGCACACCAACTGATGATGAAATGGTTGGTCTCAAGGGGTATAAATACCCAAATTACATATGACCTAAGGCCAAGGTTAAAGAATCATATTAAAATATTACAATAAACCCGTCTATTCAAGGTGTTTAATGACCCATAGGGCTATACAAATGAGTATAATACAAAAGTCGGTCACGGCCTTAACTGAAACTTAACATTGCATATTCCAACATCCCCCCTTAAACTGAATGGGGGACACGAAGAAAGACCCTAATCAATCATTCCCCCTTATGAGGCGCTCTTCTACTCCAAGCCGCTCTTGCAATCACACAAAGGGCACCTCGGGCATGACCTTGGTGAGGATATTTGCTGTCTACTCCACTGACGACACATAGATTGGATCAACCATCCCATGGACATGAAGCCATCAAACAGATTGCATCCAAACCTCGATGTGCTTAGTTTGTTGATGAAACACCGGATTGCAGACAAGCTTGATGGAGCTTTGATTGTTATAATGAAGGGTCATTGGAAATTGTTGAGGAATACCCAACTACTTCAAAATCATGAGCATCCATTGGAGGTGTTTGGTGGCCTCATTGGCAGCACAATGCTTGACTTCCATAGAAGACTAGGATATAGTGGACTGTTGTCTACAACACCAAGAGATTGGTGTAAAATCAAGATAGAAGAAAAACGCTGTGGTGGAGTGCTGCTGGTCTAAATCATCGGTCCAATCTACATCAGAGAATCTTGTCAAAATTAGAGGTGCTCCAACTGAGTAGTGAATATCCATTTGGTATGTACCTCTGATGTACCGAAGGATTCACTTGGCTGTTGTCTAGTGACTCTAACTTGGTTCCTGCATATACTTAGAAAAATAAGTGATAGCAAATGCAATGTCTAATCGAGTGTGGGTGAGATAGAGAAGTCCCCTGACAAGTGACTGAGGTGGCGTCCACCTAGTGCAGTTTGCTTGATGCTTAAAACCAAAAACAAGTGGAGTTTGGGCAGGTTTGCATTCCTTCATTCAAAACCATCGTAGATGATCCAAGGCATACTTGGGCTGAGAAATGATGAACTTGGAGGGTGATTGATTGATTTGAATCCCCAAGAAATAATGAGGTTGAGCTTCCTATGATGAGAAGATCGTCAACATGCAACACAATCACCAAAATCTGACCATACTGATGCTCGATGTAGACATCATACTTTGCCTCATATATTTGGAATTCACCATTGAGGAAGAAAGAATGAATCTTCTCATACCAAGCACGAGGAGCCTACCTAAGCCCATACAAGGACTTCTTTAGCCTACACACCAAGGGAGTGGGTCCATCAAGCTCAAAACTAGGTGGGTTTCTCATATAGATCTCCTTTTGAAGCTCTCAATGAAGGAAGGCACTCTTCATGTCCATTTGATGTACCTCCTACCCAAAAGAAGTGACAATAGAGAGAATTATCTAAATAGAGTCCATTTGTGCAAGAGAAGCAAAAGTCTTCGAATAGTCAACTCCCTTCTTCCAAGAGAATCCCTTAGCAACAAGGTGTGCCTTGTGCTTCTCCACTTGACCATCAAAAGTGTACTTGGTCTTATAGACCCATTTAAAACCAACAATGTTCTTCCCTTCAGGAAGAGGAACAAGCTCCCATGTTTGATTCTTCATCAAGGACTCATACTCTACTAGCATAGCATCCTCCCACTTTGGACAACACTTGGCCTGAGCATAAGTGGTTGGGGCTTTAGAACCATCAACTCTTGAAATGAGGGCCTAGGAGTGAGCCTTCTTATGATGTTTTTGAGACAAAATGGGATGAGCATCTTGAGAGTCTAGGCCCACTTGGGTATCGGACAATTTGGGGAAGGTGGTGGCACACCTTACATGCAAGTATCATTGGAAGGAAGTGTTGGAGTATCTATCACATGCTCACCATCAACCTTAACATTCAATATTGTCGCACAAGGCATGGGAGGATCAAGCTCATCAGATGCAGGATCCAAAGTTGGAATGGATGTTGAAGGAGAATTTGGAATGGAAACAACCTTATCAACGACTTCCTGTGATGGACTCATGCTGATAGGCTGAGGAGTTGGAACAAGTGGAATGGAGCAAACAAAAATCTTTGAAGGAGCGATAGGAACCATTGGAGGAGCCATTGGTGGGAGAGGCTCATTTTCCAAGAGTATAAAAAGAGATCCCGAAGGAGTGGATGGAAACAACTCATCAAAAACCACATCCCTTCGAACAACGACATCTCGCTTCATGGGATTGTAAAGGCGATGTCTTACAGGTATCAAAATACCCCACATGAATGCAACAATGAATCTTTGCGACAACCTTGTTCCATGTATTTTTTAGGAATGTGACCCCATACAATAGATTTAAAGATACGAAACTTGGAGACATTAGGTTTATCCCCTCTCAACCTCTTAGGAGGATTCATACTTTAAATGACCTGATTCAAAATCCTATTAACGATAAATGCTGCATGAGTGAGTGCTTCGTCCCAAAACTTGGACTCCATCAGCTTGGCATGTAACATACATCTAGGCATCTCCTTGATAACTCCGTTCTTTTGCTTAGCTACCCCATTCTACACCGAGGTATAGTGAATAGTCATCTAAAAAGAAATGCTATGAAGAGCCAAAAAATCACCGAAGGTATGGTTAACATACTCATCTCCTCCCTCAGTCCCCAAACACTTGATCTTCCTCTTGAGTTGATTCTCCAAAAGAGCTTTGAAGTCTTTGAACTTTCCAAAGCTTAATCTTTGGTGCAAATGGTGTAAAGTTGTACATGCTTGTGAAAGTACTTGTTCTTGGAGAGAGATGGGCAGCCTATTGGCCCACAAATATCACTATGAATGAGCTCCAATGGTCACATAGCATTCCTAGCTGTCCCTTTCGGAAAAGACTCTCGATTATGCTTCCCCAAAATACATCTCTCACAAACACCACTAGGAGTAATAGGAGAAAGATCATCTGCCATTTGAGGTTGGCTCATATATCTTAAGGATCCATACTTAATGTGTTCAAACCTATGGTGCCACTGCTTGCTAGTGTCATTTGCATGAGCCACCATAGTCACAAAGTCTCTCTTCTTAGAGGAAGAAGAAGAAGGGCACACACCAAGCTTATACATTTGATCAGACTCATCACAATATACTGAGGCAACTGTCTTAAAGCCATTATCAATGTTTTTAATCACCCATCTATCAAGCCAAAATACCACCTTTTTGTTAGTATGAGTGATGCGATGAATAGAAAGGAGATTAGGGCCCACACCTAGTACATGAAGAACTTCTCCAAATGAGGAGGAACCACTTGACACCTTACCACACTTGGCTACCTATAAAGAAGAATCATCACCAATAACCACACGCTCACCATGATGTTGGCCAATGTAGTCATTAAAGAGATGGTGATACTTAGTCATGTGTCGGGTTGCCCCTGAATCTGCAATCCACTCTTTTGTGGAAGTAGACAATCACAATGCAATATATAAAGGGTATTTGTAGACACCGAAGCAATCTCACTAACGAAAGAAAAAGCACACCAACCTATGATGAAATGGTTGGTCTCAAGGGGGATAAATACCCAAATTACATGTGACTCCAGGTCAAGGTTAAAGAACTGAACTTAAGGTTTATTATTAAAATATTATAATAAACACATCTATACAAGATGTACAAAGGCCCATAGGGATATACAAATGAATATAATATAAAAGTTGGCCATGGCCTTAAGTGAAGCTTAACACCATATATTCCAACACAGTCCTCATAGTCGAACTAAAAAAATGCCCTTTCTAGTGAAAAAGGTAAAACATATTCTTTGGAGCCTAGGCTGGAAGACCAGATACATGCTAATGATGGGTCTTGTTATTAGAGTCTTGATTAATTATAAGAAGTGGAACGGTGAACAATCTATTTGCTAAAATATGAAATGGAGTTTTGTGACTTCCCAATGGAACAAGATGAGAAAGTGCCACCTTTCTAATTACAAAGAAGGAAAACTTGCTTAATCTGTTACAAGTCTTAGCTTAATTTTACAAGGAGAGGTGGCAAAATTTACAGAGAAAGAAGGATTACCAAATGAAATTAATATCCAGATTTTGAAAGATTCTCTTGATCTTCTCGACCAACATTAATGACTTCTGGAATCAAAAAGCACATTATTTTAGTCCAAGATTTTAAGTACGTATCTGCTACCTTGGACATATTAACAAATATCTAAAATACCTAAGGACTATGGTACAAATACTTAAGATTTATAGTAAGTGGTTAGCACACATAAAATCCTAATGCCCTAAACTAAATGGGGCTTCTCATGTCACCCTTGCTTGTGGAGAAATTGTAACCAGTTTTTGTTGTAAATAAGGTAATTGCTGATGACAGAATATGTCATCAACTTCTAATCCTGCTTGCTTAGCTTCTTCCACCAAAGAACTTAAATATATCTATAACCACATGATTAATTGCAACTGATAATCGAAGGGATGCCAAACTGACATAAACCTAAAGACATAGTTGCAAAAATCATAGAATGTGTGTGCTGATGGGATGGGCCAATTTCACCATTATGATGCACAAATCATGCAATTGATATGAACTCAGCAACTGTGCAAGCATAAAGGTGTTTAAAGTATTAAGGCGATATAGGATTTTAAAGAAATAACTTGAAAGTTGAATTTGATGTCCATCATTATTGGTGCCCACTTTTAGTACTATTTTTTTAAGGATGGGCCCATTCATGACTTGACCATGTTGATGCCCATAAAAGAGCTTTATGCTTTGGTACTATGGGGGCCTCAAATTTTATAATTCCTTGTGCCTGATCAATCATGAGTTCAAATCTTAATTTAAAATACATGAAACCATGACCATTTATCTTAAGGGACCATATTAATGTGATGTAGTTTTCAACCTAAAAAAATTGTTATTATTGTAAAATATTTGAACAGAATGATTTCATTCCAGGGGTGCCCAAATTTGCTATTAACATTGACAATCTTCCTTAGGGATTTGGCCATGGTGGGTCAGGACCCCATCTTCCTCTTGTTTCAATTGGTTCTATGTCCATTGGGCCACAAAGTCACCATCATCATTCCTATGTGTGATGTCAGCCTCAATGGGAATCACAGGACTATCAGAACTTGCATTCCCATGACCGTTTATCTTAAGGAACCATATTAATATGATGTAGTTTTCAACCTAAAAAAATTGTTATTTTGTGAAGTATTTGAACAGAATAATTCCATTCCAGGGGTGCCCAAATTTGCTATTAACGTTGACAATCTTCATAAGTGATTTGGCCATGGTGGGTCAAGACCCCATCTTCCTTCTGTTTCAATTGGTTCTATGCCCATTGGGCCACAAAGTCACGATCATCATTCCTATGTGTGATGTCAGCATCAATGGGAACTGGAGGACCATCAGAACTTGCATTCCTTCCACAACTGATAATCCAACTAGCGGCTTAAAAAATTGCCTTTCCAATCGCTTAAAACTACGTACAATTGGCTAACCAGATGGCATGTAAATTGTTAAGAGGATACTTGCAACAGTGGAAGCATTACATTTGAGGGTCAGATCACCAGAAATTTGTCATTGTACTCTGCTTCAGATCTTGCTGTAATGTTGTGTGCCTATTACAACTGGCCTGTACCTGATATGTACATTTTGTCATTAAGCAAATACCTTTCAACTTTCCAAAATATCTTGAATTGGATCTATTCTATTGAACTGTTGCGGGTAATTGCAAAAGGAACTGTTATCACATCTTGGCCTTTCTTTTCCTTTCTACTATAGGTTATTGGTTATATACATAGTTGACTGGTTCACCGAATTTAAGCAATAACATCTGAATTTTGGCAATTTTTTACCCTATGCAAACAAATTTGACAAACATAGTTGGACAAATAACAGTTAATGACAAATGGGATAAAAATAAATAATTAAACCTAAGACTATTTTTTCCCACTGTCTGCACTCCGCATAATTCATTTCCACATCTACTTGAATCCCTCTCCTTGTTGGAATGCACAATATTATCCAGAAACATTCGGAAACATACATTCACCACAATCATATGCAGATGGAAGAGCAAACTAAAAAGAGCAATTAGATGAAATAGAGAGAGGGATAGATGAAACAAAGAGAGAATCGATAAAAATTGTAAGGGGTGGGTGCTTGTAGCACCCTCACAATAAGATATTACTCATTGATACAATAGATCAGTCATTGGTGGGTATTTATAGTG
Organism: Wollemia nobilis; assembly: GCA_028583015.1. Taxonomy (NCBI): domain Eukaryota; kingdom Viridiplantae; phylum Streptophyta; class Pinopsida; order Araucariales; family Araucariaceae; genus Wollemia; species Wollemia nobilis. The sequence goes on from JAQPPZ010014788.1 coordinate 13,774,346, forward strand.
ATACCTAATCCCCAATTAAATGCTAACCTCAAGCCGACATAACCTGACTTGAAGGTTAAATTACAATATAATAAATGTATTAAACCCTTTAATCAAGGTTAACCATAGAGGTGGTTTAACCAATATTGCTAAGGGTGAATACATCAAAACTGCCCATAGGCTTACATAAAGATGATGCCGGTAGGCTTACACAAATGATGTGCGTAGGCTTATATAAGTGATGCTTGTTGGCTTAGAAAACACTTGCCGCAGGCTTACATAAATGATGCGCGTAGGCTTACATAAGTGATGCTTGTTGGCTTAGAAAACACTTGCCGTAGGCTTACATAAATGACGCGCTTAGGCTTACATAAGTATGCCTGTTGGATTACAAAAGACTTGCCCGTAGGCTACATTGATAGTGCCCATAGTCACTTCATCACTATCGGCCTTGTCCTGATAAGATCAGATTACAAATATTTGAACACTCCCATCTACAACAACCAAATGCTGAATATAAGCAACCAAGGGAGAAGTTAAAAATTAAAATGATCTTTACAAGGCAAAATGATTTTGAGAGGCGGTATCAACTCAACCTCTATATTGGATGAAATGTGAAGTTCTTTAAACATAATTATATTTATTTTCTATTTAGACATTCAAATTTGTAAAAATATTTATTTCTATCTTTTGAACATAATGGTAAATTTTATAGTTTATTTTCTCCGTGTTGAACATTTTTCTCTTTTTATCCTTGTTGAACTTGATCAAGGAAGCTTTGCTTGTAACCATGTGTTTAAAATCTAAATTACCTCATGCATAAGCATATGCATGCCACTAACCAGTCCACAAAATCCTGCTTGGTTCTTCAGTATGTTAATGACCTATAAATTGGGCGCTTAACACAGAGTTTACTACACCACAGCCAATTTTCCTAGACCTTTTGACCTTATTGCCTCTCCATTTGCAAGCATCTGGACCTTTTAGCATGCACCTTATATTTTTATGTTGCATACAAATTTTCAAGGCTATTAAATTTTTTTTCTTAGATCATGATCTTGCCTTGTGAATCTCAATCATATTACTCTACAGATTAAAAGTGATAAGCAAGAAAGCTTTGATCTTGAACAACTAGTTTGAGAGTCAAAAAGAGAGGATACCTGTAAGGAGTGACCCTTACTCATGAACATGACAATATTTGAAGCAGAATGTTTGTGTTCAATATGGATGTTCTGCTTCATAAATTACGTACCCTAAATATAGTGCATTAGCACAAAAATGGTCAATGATAAGATTTTTGCATTCATTAATGCTGAAATCCTTAGGTTTTTAACTTTTTTACAAAATGAATGCATAAGAGCTTATATAGGTGTATAATGCTTGTGCTTATATCGCTATGATACTCTTGTGAGAACAACTGCTGGTTTATCAAAGCAAGAATGTAGTCCAAATTCATATCACATACAGATGAAAACTGCAAATTTAAAACATTCTGAGATTGAAATGAATAAAAAAGAGTATCCATTTAGGACAACCGACTTAAAGAATGTGAAGCTATTTTTGTAAGTTCTATATTTGTTTAAATATCAGAATTGTCATTAAAGAAATGAATAACAACCAGAAAAATGTCCATCATCCATTTGATGAGGATTACAGACAATAAAGGCCCAGAAAGAAGGCCTGATTCCCACTATTAGCATGAAGTCCCCATCAAGGTTTGTTTTTAAGAATTTGTAAAAATTAGACCATAGCAGGTTGTGCCAAGTGATGGTGGTTAAGTTGTCAACAATGGCTACCAACCAGCTTTCTTTTTACATCCCAGTAACTTCTGGCACACACCAATTTATGTTTAATTCATAAAATATGTGTGAAATAATAGGAGACTCACATTGACTTGCCTGAAATGGTGTGGTGTGCATGCCAAGATCCTTTATTGCATTCAAAAGGTTTTTTGATAATATAATGGGGTGGTTAGTAGTTGAACAAATACTAATAATTGTAACTGATAGATGGAGTTGTTCTACCTTGACCTTGTGATCCATTAAATTTTCTGGGACGTTACGTAGGAAACTGGTTATGTCTATAACATTATTATATCAACGGGGATCTCCTTTAATTAAAGTGATTTAATGCTCAGGCATAACTCGAATTCAATGCCTATAAGCATTAGTTAGGGATGCACTGTTAGCACCATGACTCTAAGGATGACCCCCATTAGTGACCTGATCATGTTAACACCTCAAAATAACTTCATGTCCTTTTGTGTGGGGACCTAACATTTAATAACTGCATGTGCCTATGTCAAATTGTAAGGGAACCTATATGAAACATTAATTCAAATATGTATATTGATGAATATTTTTCTTGTTGAGAGTCTGGGCTGCTATTTCCAGCAATAATCTTCTTGCAAAAAAATAAAATGCACCTGAAAGATGTACCAAAAAATATAAACAAATTCATTTGCTAAAGAAATAAAAATTAGCAGGGAGCAATGTGCAAATGAAAGTGCAAAAGCTTCAGATTTCTTGTAGTCTGAGAACATGCATACAATAAATAAAATAATTTGAGAATTGAACTGTAACTTTTTACATTCGTATAAATACCAAGAAAAATTGGAATGGAGGTAATAACTACTGCTACTGGGTGGATGTAGAATGATAAGAATCACAGCATCCCTTAACCATGAGGAGCTATATTAGTATAAGGTACCTTAGTACCTAACATATTCATTACTATTATGAAGTATTTAAAAGGATTGTTTTGGTTTTTCGGAGTTCCCAAAATCCTCGTCAATAGAAATTACTGTTTAAAAGTTGATTGGACAACCACTTTCATTGCATCCTGTTGATTCATCATGTGCTTCATAGTTTCCTAGACAGCTCATAGACTTTAAGACCATTGAACTTAGAAAATCCTCCACAACCTTCGAACCCCCGTAGTGTCTTTTCTTGCTTTGACAAATTTTCTAGTGTAAATTGAGCAACATCCGTCTCAACATTAGAAGGTTGTCAAAATCTCTAGAAGAGCAGTCACAATTGCAAGTGATAGAGCATCTTTTAATTATTGGAATGCTTCATCTTTGTTTGAGGCGCATGCAAGTGCCACATGACTTAAGTAGAGCTATACATTTACGAGCTTAAGGGGAAAGGGTTTTGTGAACAGAATGGACCATTTACCCTTAAAACATATTTATACACCTTCACACCAAAAATTATGTCCAAAAGGCATTAGTTAAATATTGCCCTATGTTTGTGATCCAAATGGAGTAGGGATCGCTTGAACCCTCATGATCACTAGTGCCAAGCTTCATCAAATACTAGTACAAAGACAACTTCTTGCACCAAGGTGCCACATTGCGACACAAAGCCATAAACTAGCACAAAGTAGCGTCAAGCTTTTCATCCAGCAGTTGGTGCCAAACCCTAATCTTGCACTAATGTGGTACTAGGCAACACTAGCACCAAGACCAACTCAGCAAAAGGTGTCGATGCGAACACATAGCTAGACTCCAAGCACCAACGCCAACGTCTATTGCCACATGTTGAATGATCAACACCAACTGTCAGTGCATGTTGTTAGCCATCATACCACCTAGCTCCAAATGAATACATCCAAAAGACCATCCCAAGAATCACCATAAGTGTCTTGATGATCGTAATTTTGCTTAGATATATCAACTTGTGGAAGGCAAGCTCGTTGCCAATCACTACCTCATCGTTGTTTTTTTCTTTTGCATGGGACATCTCTACGTCCCATCCAACATGCCTCACCAAAACTAGGTGTAATACTCTAAAGTAGCTGGACACTTCTTAGTTATCAAGACCCTTTTGGTGCTACAATGGCATTCCTACGTGCCTCCCATGTGTAGGAGCTAGAGCTCCAATCAAATCCTATGTTCATTGCAACATCACCAAGTTAGCGAACAAGAAGTTTAGACTCTACACACAACTATCAATTCCTTCCAAGCCTTGGGAATCCATCAATATGGTTTTTGTCTTTTTTTTTTCTTCAACCGAAAAAACAATTGCATCTTTGTCGTGGTTGATAAGTTTTCAAAGATGGCCATTACGGTAGCATGGAGGAAAGGTTTCAACATAGTTTTGACCACATAGATGTTTCTCAAGCTAAGGGTTCATTTTGGCATTTCAAAATCCATTATATCAAATTGTGACTCCAAGTTTGTCAACTTGTTTAGGCATTCATTTTGGTATGTCGAAATCCATTGTATCAAATTATGACTCCAGTTTTGTCAACCTATTTAGGCAACACTATGGGATTTGCTTGACATGTGCCTAAACTGCTGGACTGCTCTCCATTCATATGTAGATGGGCATATTGAGGTGGTTAACAAAATGTTGATACACCTGTTCTTGATATACAATCCCAATCATCCTCGCACTTAGGATGACAATATTCTCTATATTCAATACTTTTACAATAGAGCCTTGCACAACTCCATAGGTCATAGTCCTTTCCAAGCATGCCTGGGTTTTTAGTCTAGTGCTTCCCTCGATATAGCTTTTCAAGTGGTTATCAACATGTACATGCCTCCTTAGGTCAAAGTGATAAAGCTAAGCGTATTTTTGCAACACATTCAACATATTCACCACTAGGTCCAACAAATACTTGAGTGCCAATAGTAGAAGTAAAAGGAATGCCATGATTAGCATTGTACCCCTCGCACTTTTTCAAATTGGAGATTGAGTTTGGATCCATATTTAAAAGGAATGCTTCTTTGGGCCACGTTGAAATATCAAACCACCATGTTGTGGTCCTTGTACCATTTTGTTAGGACCCTCCTAACGTAACTCTTAATCATATTATATATTATATTGTATTATAAAGGGACACATCCCTTCACCATTCACACCTTTTAGATAGATGTAAATAGGACAAGGAGGATGCTCCAAAGATCATCCAAGAACATTAATTTATTATATTGTGGGTTTCTGCCTTTCAATACAAACTGCGATTCTATTCAAACAACGATTCTTTTCTGCATTCAATTCATATTTCAAGTTGCAGGTTCATAACAACTGGATCAGAGCTAAAAAGACCTGAAATTTTTTCCCCACCCCGCTCTAGTTACTTGACAGGCCATTACTCGGCAACGTTTTCTTTTCAGCACACATTCTAACCATTACTGACGGAACTGTTACACAGTAGGCCACAGTCGCCAACAAAGGTAGCATACAAAATTTTTTGGACAGCATCACGCATTACCGGAGTTAGAAAACCCCAACAACGAGTACAGGCGAGGAAAATATCATTCGGTGTGAACAAAGAGCAGCAAGTACGCAAAATTAAACGCGACGGAGACAGACAATTTTTTCCGACAAAACTAATTTTTGCATATTCAAATCACTTATAAACCAACCACACCCTAAATGGCCGAGGGAAGATGATCTCAAGACACAACGAAGGAGATTGCGAAGGAGGTTTCAAAAGAAATTATGAAAGAACTCTCGCAGTTTTCCAAGGAAATGAGAGACATGATGCAAGGAATGGCATTTTGGAAGGACAATTTAGAAGATAAAATCGCTACCAAAATAGCAGACCTAACCATAAACATCACCAACTCGAATACAGATATATCCACTAAATTGGATGCTACAACCCATTCCATGGACTTAGTACAACAAAATTTGTTGCTCATGCAAAATGGACAACAGAACACTACGCCACCACAACAAACATTAATAGGGGGACCACATACATCAATCCTTCCCCGTACCACAAAACTAGATTTTCCAAAATTTGATGGAGGCGACCCCACAAATTGGATATATAGGGCAGACCAATATTTTGCCTTATATCAAATTCCGGAGATTCAGAAAGTCCGTATCGCATCATTTCACTTGGAACAAATTGCTACCCAGTGGTATCAATGGTATGAGAAAACAAAAGGTCCGCCCACATGGATCGAATTCACAAAAAACTTAATGTTGCGATTTGGCCCCACTAAATTTGAAGACTTCACAGGAGCCCTCACTAAACTGCGGCAAACCTCCACCGTAAGGGAATACCAAGCACAATTTGAGAAATTGGTGAACCTTACAACAGGACTAGATGCATCATTCTTCCAAAGTTGTTTCATTAGTGGCCTAAAAGAAGACATTAGAATGGAGGTACAAATACAAAATCCTATCGATATGATGCATGCAAGTGGCATTAGCACAAATGATAGAAGAGAAGAACAATAACCAAAGGCGAATAGGAAGAGTTTTTTAGGAAAAACACCAAATACCTACACCAGCCAAAAACTGAATAAGGTCATGCCAATTAAATGAATTAGCCAAGAAGAGCTAAAAGAAAGACGAGAAAAGGGCCTATGTTTCCACTACGACGAAAAGTTTACCCCCAACCACAAATGCATCTCACCGAAATTATATATTTTGGACACAGTTGATTGCACTCCCAAAGAGGAGGATGACATAGAAGTGGAAGTAATAACTGAGGTTGCAGAAGAAAACCAAGAAGATAAAACAGAAATATCCTTTAACGCATTAGCAGGATACTCGATTCCACAAACAATGAAGGTAAAAGGGTATTTTAAGAAACAAAACCCTATTGTGCTCTTAGACTCTGGTAGCACTCACAATTTTATAGACCCCAGTTTGGCCAAACAAGCTAATTGCTTTATATATCCCTGCAATAACTTCGAAGTCATGATTGGCAATGGAGGAAAAATTGCATGTAAAGGCAAATGCAGGAATATCAAACTCACGATGGGGGAATATAACATGAAAGCAGATATGTATGTACTACCATTAGGAGGATGTGATATTGTTTTGGGAGTACAATGGCTACGAACGCTCGACAAAATTCAATGGGACTTTGAAGAGTTATGGATGCAATTTATACAAAACAACCAAACATACACAATTCAAGGTTTAAAAATAGGTCCCACACAAATCGTAAGTTCCCATAGAATGGAAAATATTCTTCGAAAAGGAGGAAGAGGCATGGTTGCCCAACTATTTTCCTTGCAAAACACCACCGAAGAGCAACCAGAGGCACCCGAATTAATAGAACTCCTAGAGAAACATGATAAAATATTCAAAGAACCAGAGGGATTACCTCCACAACGAAGCCATGATCATGCTATTCAATTACTTCCGGGACACCAACCTCCAAATATTAGACCTTACCGATATCCATACTTACAAAAGACGGAAATAGAAAAATTAGTACAAGACCTACTAAGGGCAGGGGTCATTCGACCTAGTAGAAGTCCCTACTCTTCGCCAATCATACTAGTAAGAAAAAAGGATGGATCATGGCGCCTATGCGTGGATTTTCGTGCTCTCAACAAAATAACGATTAAAGACAAATTTCCTATTCCAATCATTGATGAACTACTCGATGAACTAAATGGAGCCGCATATTTTTCTAAACTCGATTTACGATCAGGTTACCACCAAATTCGAGTTAAGGAAAGCGATATACCCAAAACTACTTTTCGCACCCACGAGGGACATTATGAATTCTTGGTGATGCCTTTTGGCCTCACCAACGCTCCATCCACATTTCAAAGTCTTATGAATAAGGTATTTTCTCCCTTCCTTCGAAAATTTATTTTAGTTTTCTTTGACGATATTTTGATTTACAGCAAGACATGGGAAGAGCACTTAACACATATAGCGCAAGCACTCAAAATCTTGGAAGAAAATCAATTATACGCAAAGAGATCAAAGTGTTCCTTTGGGAAGCAGGAAATTGAATATCTTGGACATATTGTCTCCAAGGAAGGAGTTAAAGTAGACCCCCGAAAAATTGAAGATGTGGAAAATTGGCAAATTCCAAAAACTCTAAAAGGGTTGCGTGGGTTCTTAGGATTAACGGGCTATTATCGCAAATTTGTTAAATATTATGGGAAAATAGCAGCACCCTTAACAACCCTACTTAAAAAGAATGCCTTCATATGGTCTCCAAAAGCGAATGAAGCTTTCATGACTTTGAAAAATGCCATGTGTACCACCCCCATCCTAGCTATGCCAGATTTTTCCCAACCATTCATTATTGAAAGCGACGCTTCCGGATTGGGAATGGGAGCGGTGCTCATGCAAAATGAGAAGCCCTTAGCCTTTACTAGTAAAGCATTTTCCAAAAATAATTTAGCATGTTCCACTTATGAAAAAGAAATGTTAGCTATGGTCCATGCTATCCAACATTGGAGACCATACCTTATTGGAAAACATTTCATTATCCGCACCGACCACCATAGCCTAAAATACCTTCTTGAACAACGGATAACCACTCCAGAACAACAAAAGTGGGTAACAAAACTATTAGGCTATGATTATGAAATCATCTACAAAAAAGGGAAAGATAACATGGTTGCGGATGCACTTTCCAGAAAGTTCGAAGAAACTTCACAATTACATGCTTTTTCCTGCCCCATCCCTACATGGATCGAACAAGTCAAGGATGAATGGTATGCGGACCCTACTATACACACCATAATTCAATAGCTACAACAAAATCCCATGAGTAAACCCCACTACTCTTGGCAAGGTAACATGCTCCGTTACAAAGAACGTCTGGTCCTCTCACCTACATCGGTTTATCGTCCAAAGCTTCTACATGAGCTACACGCTACACCTACTGCAGGCCACTCTGGATTCCTAAAAACCTACAAAAGAGTGACTAAATCATTTTATTGGTGAGGGATGAAAAATGATATCAAGAAGTTCGTCAATGAATGTGAAACATGCCAAAGAAATAAAGGTGAAACAGTGGCAACACCGGGCCTTCTTCAACCTCTACCCATACCAACCAGGACATGGGAGGATATTTCAATGGATTTCATTGAAGGTCTTCCAAAATCCGTAGGAAAAATGATGATCCTAGTGGTGGTAGATCGTTTATCTAAATACGCCCATTTTTTTCCAGTAGCTCACCCCTATACCGCTAGTACTATTGCTCAAATCTTCCTTGACAATATTTTTAAATTACATGGCATGCCTTCTACTATCGTTAGTGATCGTGATCCCACTTTCACTAGTAATTTTTGGAAGGAATTATTTAAACTCCAAGGTACGCAACTTCGGATGAGCTCCGCTTACCACCCACAAACGGATGGTCAAACTGAAATTGTCAATAAGTGCTTAGAAACCTATCTCCGATGCTTTATTTCCACCAAACCCCTTCATTGGGTTAAATGGCTTCCACTAGCTGAATGGTGGTATAATACCACATATCACACAACCATAAAAATGACCCCTTTCGAAGCATTATATGGCCGATCACCCCCATCTCTAACCTCTTATCTTCCAGGAAGTACAAAAGTACCAGCTGTAGAGATGGAGCTGGTCACTCGAGATAATATCATTCGCGCTCTGAAGGACAATCTACATATCGCTCAACACCGCATGAAGCAACAAGCGGACCAACATCGGACTGAAAGGGTTTTTCAAGAAGGGGATATGGTATTTCTCCGCCTCCAACCATATCGTCAAACTTCATTGAAAATAAAAGGGTCGCAAAAATTAGCACCAAAATTTTATGGCCCTTATAAAATTCTACAACGTATTGGACCTGTTGCATATAAACTTGAATTACCAGAATCTTCCAAAATCCATCCGGTATTTCATGTTTCTTGTCTTAAAGCCGTAATAGGCACTAACATCGTTACGCAAACTCAACTTCCAGAATTTTCAGATAATGGAGCTCTCATGGTTGAACCAGAAGCTATCCTAGACCGACGTATGCGCCGCCTCCGTAACCGCACCATCACCGAGGTATTGATTCAATGGAAAGGTCTACCTCCAGAGGATGCTACGTGGGAGACGCTCCACCAGATTCAACAACAATTTTTGCAATTCCAGCTTTGAGGACAAAGCTTTTTCAAAGGAGGGTGGCATGTTAGGACCCTCCTAACGTAACTCTTAATCATATTATATATTATATTGTATTATAAAGGGACACATCCCTTCACCATTCACACCTTTTAGATAAGATGTAAATAGGACAAGGAGGATGCTCCAAAGATCATCCAAGAACATTAATTTATTATATTGTGGGTTTCTGCCTTTCAATACAAACTGCGATTCTATTCAAACAACGATTCTTTTCTGCATTCAATTCATATTTCAAGTTGCAGGTTCATAACACATTTTGCACCTAGTGGGTGAGAACACCTTTGTTTTTTACTTGCCACCCTACTTGAGAATGCATCCAATTTTCCACATGGAGCTTCTCAAGCCATATATTTCACCTTTGTTTGACCCAACGACTGAACATCTAACAAAATTGGACTAGAAAAATTGAGTCCAATCTGACAGGCTTGGTTGATAGACTTCTCCTCCAAGCACACCTGCCAAGAAATTCACATGATTCATAGCTGTGAAACCTGTTTAGGTTGCTACTCAGGCAACGCGGTAGACACTTAAAGAAGGAGAACTGTCAGTTATCTTAGTTGAATTTAGATGCAATAGGGACCATCACTTTTCAAAGGGGAATGAATGAATTGAGTAGAGTAGGGGTTGTGCAAGTCCTTATGACCTTTGGCACCAAGATTCAACAAATGCTAGTGCAAAAACAAGTCCTTGCACCCTGGTGCCACAATAAAACACAATTCCACAAGTTTGTGCTAAGTAGCACCAAGCCTATCAGCCAGCTTTTGGCATGAGAATAGAGTTGTGCCAACTTGATGACAAGTGCCAATAGTAGCCACTAGTGCTAGTGCCAACTTAGAGTCAACACTCGCGCATAGCTAGATGCCAAGCACTAACACTAGCGTCTAATGCCATGTGTTGGAGGATCTTTGCCGACTATAAGTGCAAGTTATCGATTGTCATACCACCTAGCCCTATAGGAAGACATGCAGAAAAATGTTGCATGACTCATCATAACTGTCTTCCTATAATTGCTAGAAGCTGAATCGTTTTTGCTTTCATAGGGTTCTTGTACCTACATTATACATTCTGTTTATAGCTTAGACATTAAGTATAGAGGGATCTTTTTTCAATGATATTCTATTTCTTCAAGTAAGATCAGTCTTTATAGTTAGACGCTCAATAGTCAACACACAACATACCTATATACTTAGGTGCTAACTACCCCACATCTAGCTTTAGCCTAAGCTTTGGTGTGAAAGCAGGCTGGACCACATAAGGACCCTGTATTTTGTTGTTTATCTAAATCTGCACTATCTCTAAATAAAGCTTTCCATTTGTTTACATTGCTTTTGTTTTTTTTTCTCTTTTCTAATCAACATCTGTTCTTTATCATTTCTATTTTCCATCTATTGCCTTGTTGTATCAGGAAGCAGTATAATAATCGCATTCCCGAATCGAAGGAACAAGAAAATATTCAGGAAAAAACAAACATTAACAAAAATAATCCACACATGCCCAATAAAAGAACCACAAAGAAAAAGAATTATCAATAAGAATAGAACATCTTCATTGATTTATGCAATGTGACAGTACAACAATATTTCATCACCATAAAACATGATCACAACAATGATACTCAATAGATGTTCAAGTATTCTCTTCTAGCATATGCTATGCTATCCTCCCTTAGAATGTAAGGGGTCTATAAATAACAAAATTTGGTAGGTGAGGTAGTTGCGTAACTACACAACTGATCTTGTATATGTTTTCCAACTAACAACTACCCTTTACTTGACAAATGAATTACATATATGCATGACACTAAACATGTGCCATGTATGCTCTTACATGGAAAATTTCTACAAACAATTTGTGCACATTGTAATTCAATGTTTATGTAATTTGGATGTACATGTAATTAGAGTGCCGAGGTAGTCAGGGTCAGGTATGAGGAAGTTGTAGAAGTAGCACAACAATGGTATTCCAAATGTAGCACAACAATGGTATTCTACGATTTGAAGGAACAGAGTAATGCATGACAAGAAAAATTGTAGGCGGGTGAATTGACCAATGAATAAAGTTTTGTTATTGTATGTTATTTTGTAGTTCGTATGCAAAGTATTTGACACGTATAATTAATAAAATCAAAGTGAGTCATGAAATGAAAAGTAAATGTAAGTCAAATGCATGTCAAATGTAATTTAAGAAATGATGAGGTGTTGGGTAGTTAGTTGGAGGAAGTTGAGGATGCAACTACCTCCTTAGTTGTATAAATAAGACCCCTCCCTCATTCATTTGAAGGTTGGCATGGTATTGAGGGTTGGTATCGAGGTTGGTGTTGTATGTTGGCATTGCACGTGGTAGTAGAAGTTGGCTGTAATTAGACATGATTTCGTGAGATACTTGTGCCGAGCAGTCTAAATTGTTGTGTTGGGTCGTCTGATATAATTTATATTGTATTCCATTTCTACATTTTGGTGCCATTGCCTGTTCAAAGTTGGGTCAAATTTGGTGACATGGAGTTGTGACGAGCAAATAACTTGGGAAGGTGCGCAATGATAACATTGGAATGATCACAATGCAATTGATGAAACAAATGAAGACGCAAACTTGTTTGTTGACGTTGACGAAGGGCCAAGGCATGAAGTAGACGTGCAAGTGGATGCGCAACCAGATATGCATGTGGACACGTATGGAAGAGACGTGCAAGTGGATGCGCAACCAGATATGCATGTGGACACGCATGGAAGAGATGTGCAAGTGTTTGTGCGGAGAGAGTTGCGTGATGGCGGTGGCAAAGAGTTGCATGACCATAAAGTATGTATGGTGCTGAAGCAATCACAAGTCGTCGTGTCCAATGATGAGTGGGATGGGAGTCCAACATTGGTGCTAATGCAAGATGGCGTGTCTGACAATGTGCGAGACGTGAGTCTGACACTAGAGCAACTACCAGTTGGTGTGCTTGATGGTGAGTGCGATGGGAGTTTGACGTCAGAGCAACTGTAGGTTGTTAGGAAGTGAAGTCAGTATCCAGCTTCCTGTCAGCAGATTCTAGACTGCAGCTAACGTCTGGGTTGCTAGACGTCATAGTCAGACGTCTAGGCAGCAGACCGGACGTTTGGGCTGCTAGACGTCTAGGCAGCAGACCGGACGTTTGGGCTGCTAGACGTCTAGGCAGCAGACCGGACGTTTGGGCTGCTAGACGTCTAGGTTAGACGTCTAGGCAGCAGACCAGACGTCTAGGCAGCAGACGTCTGGGCTGCTAGACGTCGAGGTCAGACGTCTAGGCAGCAAACTAGACGTCTGGGCTGCCAAACGTTTAGGCAGCAAACGTCTAGGCTAGACGTCTGGGCTGCCAGACGTTTAGGCAGCAAACATCTAGGCTAGACGTCTGGGCTGCTAGACGTCTAGACCAGACGTCTAGGCAGTGGACGTCTAGGATAGATGTCAGTTTGCGAAATACGAACCATTTCTGTTTCGTATGGAGACGAACAGTTTTGCGGAGGCCTCCTCGGGGAGAGGAAACGAATGGTTGGGGTCTTCCTTATCTGCTCTATAAAAGGGACTTGATCCCTTGCATATTTATGTATGGTTGAAACGTGAATGTAACGAAGTGCTGCTGAAAATAATAAAGAAAGAGAAGTTGCCATTGCCCCGTGGTTTTCCTGCACATTGCAGGTTTCCACGTAAATCTTTGTGTTACTTGTGTTGCTGTTTTTGTTCTCTGTCATTGTGTTTCCACTTAGCAGGTATAAAATTTGAATTTTTTTCTTAACATTTGGTATCAGAGCCCAAGGTTTTGTGTGAGTGGGAGCTGCAACAATGATAGGAGGTGTAACCAAGTTCGAGATTGAGAAATTTGATGGCAGGAACTTCGCTCTATGGAAGATGAAGGTGGAGGATTTGTTGGTTCAGAATGACCAAACTCAAGCCTTGAAAGGGGTCGCGAGTAAACCGAGCAGCATGAAAGATGAGGAGTGGGCAACGCTAGACAGGAAGGCGGTTTCTACAATCCGTCTTTGCCTAGCAGACTTTGTCTTGTTCAATGTAGCTAAAGAGAAGACCGTGGAAGCCCTTTGGCAAAAGCTTGAAAAGTTGTATGAAACAAAATCAACAACAAATAAGGTTTTTCTGAAAAAGCAGCTTTATAGCTTGAGGATGAAGGAAAGTTCATCCGTGGTAGATCATTTGAATGAGTTTAATACTCTTATCAGTAAACTGGTTTCAGTTAATGTGAAGATGGAGGATGAAGATAGAGCTATCACCCTACTTTGTTCCCTCCCGGACACTTGGGATCATATGGTGATGACCATCAGTAATTCATCATCAGGAACTCTCAAATTTGATGATGTGGTAGCCGCTTTGTTGGCAGAAGAGTTGAGGCGAAAAACGTCTTTGGAACCCTCAACCAATGAAGCCCTATCTGTGAGAGGTCGATCTTTCGAGGGGAGTAAACAAGGTAGAAAACAGTCCAGATCTAAGTCTAAAGGACATAAGTAGAAAGGGAAGTGTTGGCATTGTGGGAAGCCAGGACACTCAAAGGATTGTTGGCAATTAAAGAATGGTGAAAAGCAAAATCAGCCATCAGCTGAGGCCAGTGCAGCAGATTCAGGAGAGACGACAACATGTGAAGCCTTCTGTATCAGTAACAGCAGATCTGTTTTATATACCTGGGTTTTGGACTCAGGTGCATCTTTCCACATGTCTCCCCACAAAGACTGGTTTGACAAATATCAGCCATATTGTGGTGGAAAGGTCTATTTGGGTGATGATCACCCTTTAGAAATTGTGGGAAGAGGGGATATAAGGATCAGGCTGGACGATGGTAGAGAAAGGATGTTATGTGATGTACAACATGTGCTCGATTTGCGGAAGAATTTACTCTCAATCAAAATGATGGATAAGCTAGGGTATTCTGTCACTTTCAACAACTACTGCAAAATTACCAGAGGGGCTCTTGTAGTAGCTAAGGGAGAATCTTATGGAACCCTATATCGTTTATGCGGTGATACGGTGACAAACCATGCAGCAACAACAACTTCTGTTCAGGATGCAGTAATGCTATGGCATCAATGCCTAGGCCATATGAGTGAAAAAGGTCTGAAAATTCTGCATGACAGAGGTATGCTTTCTAGGATTAAGTCTTGCAATTTAGACTTGTGTGAGCACTGTATTTTTGGTAAACAAAAGAGGGTTTGGTTTACTGCAAGCCCTGGTAAGAGTTTTGATTTTTTGCAACTTATACATTCGGATATATTTGGACCAGTCCCCACTCAGTCCTTAAATGGTGCCATCTATTTTCTGACTTTTATAGATGATTATTCTAGGAGAGTGTGGGTTTATTTTCTGAAGAAGAAGTCGGAAGCTTTGCAAAAATTTAAAGAGTTCAAAGCATGGGTAGAGAAGAGTTTGGGCAAGTTGATTTTATGTCTCAAGTCAGATAATGGGGGTGAATATTGCTCCAAGGAATTTGATAAATTTTGTATGCATGAAGGTATTAAGCACCAAAAGACTGTACCATACACTCCACAACAAAATGGTGTGGCTGAGCGGATGAATCGCACAATCATGGAACATGCAAGAAGCATGCTCAGCGCAACCATGTTGGAGAAAAAGTTCTGGGCAGAGGCTGTTAATACAACTGTTTATCTTATTAACAGGTCACCTACAACTGCGTTGGATGGATAGATTCCGGAGGAGGTATGGTGTTGTAAGCCAGTTGATTACTCTCATTTGCGTACCTTTGGCTGTGATGCGTTTGCCCATGTACCCAAAGACAAAAGGTCCAAGCTTGACCCAAAGTCAAGCAAATGTGTTTTTTCTCGGCTATGGAGATATAGTGAAGGGGTATAGACTGTGGGATCCTACTGCCCACAAGGTAATTATTAGTCGGGATGTAATTGTTGATGAAAAATCCATGCAAAGGAAGGAGGTACAACAAACTCCTAATGTTGTACTAGTTGAAGTAGAAATGAATGAAGATGAATATGAAAATCAGCATGCTGAAGTTTTTGATCAGCATGCAGAACAACAAGTAGAACAGCAAGTAGAGCAGCCACAATGGTCACAAGACCAAGAGCCACAATCAACAAATCATTGGGTTAGAAGATCTACACGTCCACAAAAGTGTCCGGAAAGGTATTCTCATGTTTATCAGTCCTCTTTTGCTTTGTTAACTGATGATGGTGAACCTAGTTCATTTCAGGAAGCTAGAGAGTCTGAGAATGCATAAAAGTGGAGGAAATCCATGGAGGAGGAAATCGAGGCACTTCACAAGAATAAAACGTGGGAACTTGTGGATCTCCCACCTGGAAGAAAGACTGTTGGAAACAAGTGGGTGTACAAAGTGAAGAAGAACAACGATGGGTTGTTGGAACGCTATAAAGCTCGCTTGGTGGCAAAAGGCTATGTGCAGAAGTCAGGTATTGACTTTAATGAAATTTTCTCTCCAGTTGTGAAGATGACTACTATTAGAGTTCTACTTGCACTTGTAGGTGCACAGGATTTAGAACTGGAGCAGCTTGATGTAAATACTGCTTTCCTGCATGGTGATCTCGAGGAAGAGATTTATATGGATCAGCCTGAGGGCTATGAGGAAAGAGGCAAAGAGCATTTGGTTTGCAGACTAAAGAAATCACTATACGGGTTGAAACAGGTGCCAAGGATGTGGTACAGGAAATTTGACACCTTCATGAAGAGCCAAGGTTTTAGCAGGAGTGAAGTTGACCATTGTGGATACTATAAGAGGTTTGATGATGGCAGTTTTATTATTTTGTTGTTGTATGTTGATGATATGCTAGTTGCAGGCCCCAACATGAAGAAAATCATTGAACTTAAGGCTCAATTGGCTAGGACATTTGAAATGAAGGATTTAGGAGCAGCAAACCAAATTTTAGGGATGAAGATACACAGGGACAGAAAAGGAAGAAAGATCTGGTTAAGTCAAAAGTCATATATAGAGAAGATTCTGCAGCGCTTCAATATGCAGAATGCAAAACCAGTTAGTACCCCACTTCTTCCACACTTAAAGTTGTCTTCCAACCAGTGTCCTAGAACGGAAGCAGAGAAGACAAGCATGTCTCGTGTACCATATTCATCAGCAGTAGGAAGCCTCATGTATGCCATGGTGAGCACCAGACCGGATATTGCCCAAGCAGTGGGAGTAGTTAGCCGGTACATGGCAAATCTTGGTAAGGAGCATTGGAATGCGGTGAAGTGGATATTCAGATATTTAAGAGCCACTTTAGATGTTGCCATTTACTTTGGATCGATAGATTTGCAAGTTAAAGGTTTTGTGGATTCTGATTATGGTGGAGATAGAGATGGGAGAAAGTCCACTACAGGATATACCTTCACTCTTGCTGGTGGAGCGGTGAGTTGGGCTTCTAAGTTGCAGTTTGTTGTGGCTTTATCAACCATTGAAGCAGAATATATTGTAGCGACTCACGCCAACAAAGAGGCAATTTGGCTAGAGCGATTGTTGGGTGACTTCAAGGTAATGCAGGAGAAAATTACGCTGCATTGTGATAGCCAAAGTGCTATTCAACTAGTGAAGAATCCAACATTTCATGATCGCACGAAACACATTGATGTCAAGTACCACTTTATAAGAAATGTGGTGGAAGAAGGTAGGATCCTGTTGCAGAAAATCGACACTGAAGTGAATCCTGCAGATATGCTTACAAAGCCGGTCAAAGGTAGAGAAGTTTGAGTGGTGCAAAACTTCTCTGGGCTTGCTGAAAAAGTAACAAGGGCAGCATTGGGCAATTGGCACTGGATGAAGATCTTTGGTAGAAGAATTCTTGAATATTGACTTCAAGTGGGAGAATGTTAGGAAGTGAAGTCACTATCCAGCTTCCTGTCAGCAGATGCTAGACTGCAGCTAACGTCTGGGCTGCTAGACGTCATGGTCAGACGTCTAGGCAGCAGACCGAACGTCTGGGTTGCTAGACGTCTATGCAGCAGACGTCTAGGCCAGACATCTAGGCAGTAGACGTCTAGGCCAGGCGTCTGGGCTGCTAGACGTCTAGGTCAGACGTCTAGGCAGCAAACCAGATGTTTGGGCTGCCAGACGTCTAGGTAGCAAACGTCTAGGCCAGACGTCTAGACCAGACGTCTAGGCAGTGGACGTCTAGGATAGACATCAGTTTGTAGAAGACGAACCGTTTCGGTTCCGTATGAAGACGAACAGTTTTGCGGAGGTCTCCTCGGGGAGAGGAAACGAACGGTTGGGGTCTTCCTTGTCTGCTCTATAAAAGGGACTTGATCCCTTGCATATTTATGTATGGTTGAAACGTGAATGTAACTAAGTGCTGCTGAAAATAATAAAGAAAAAGAAGTTGCCATTGCCCCGTGGTTTTCCTGCACATTGCAGGTGTCCATGTAAATCTTTGTGTTACTTGTGTTGCTGTTTTTGTTCTCTGTCATTGTGTTTCCATATGCGAGATGTGAGTCTGACACTAGAGCAAATACCAGTTGGTGTGCTTGATGGTGAGTGCGATGGGAGATTGACGTCAGAGCAACTGTAAGTTGGCACGTTTCATGGTGTGTGGGATGGGAGTCCAACACGAGAGCAATTGCGGTGGGGTGTGCCTAATGATGTGCATGAAGAAGGTGAGACATGCGAACAACCATTGCCAATGTCAAGTCAACCTATCACAACAAAGACCAATTTTGGCATATCGTGTAAGTGTCCAATGTTTCACGGAGGGGAAATAAAAGACCTAGTTAGGCATTGGAAAATATGCCTCATGATGTGGAAAGTGAATGGGCAAAATAATGATGCAGATTGGAGGAGGTTATTCCCTGTGACATTTCATGGAATCATAATGGATTGGTACATGAGATTGCTAGAGGGTGAGTACCAAACTTGGGATGAGTTGTGCAAAGCATTCGTGAAGGAATTTCGATTGTTCCACAATGATGATGAGGTCATTGCTGAAATTTATAGAATGGAACAACGTGAGGGGGTTGTTTATCCATCTAGAAGATGTATTAGATGCATTAAAGAAGAGGTCCTTCGTGTTGGGGTCATGTTAATGTGGATGAGAGTGACCTTGAAGATGAAAGTGAATTTGGTGTTGAGAGTGATTGACAATGAGAGTGATGATTTAAAAAATGAGTGTAGTTCATTGTCCAAGTGTTGGGGTCGAGAAGGTAGTGAAGGAAGCGAGTTTGAAGAGAAGAACAATGACTCTGAGGATGAGTGTGACTTGGAGAGAGCAAGATAATTGCTTTAGGAATATGCAACACAAAGGAATATTGTACCTAGGGGGATGCCATCGACGATGCGGTTTGTAACAACTGCTAGAAAACTAGAAGACACCGAATTGAGTATGATACCGAGGGCAAACCCATTGTGCAATGTTGGCGATGCTATATGTGGGGGCACTTCGCACGTGAATGTCAAAGTGCTGTAAGTTGAGACGAACTAGTGATGCCTAGAGGGTTTGAAGAGCCAGAGAAGAGTGACAACCTTATACGGGAAACAAAGTAAGTGAACTTGATAAACTTGATTACAATCGAGGAGGCAAAAATTGAACAGCAAGAGGGCGTTGCGCAAGTGGTTGATGCAAACGACGAAGTGAGTGATGCAGACGACAAACAAATATTGTTCTACGTCTGATCGTCTACAAGGGTCATTTGGCCATCTGGACTTGGGTCGTTTAGACCCAAGCCTTGATTATTAGAGCTTAGGTTGTTTGAAGCTAGGCTGTTTGAGTTGGGACCCTGACTGTCTAACAGGAACAATAGGTCCCTTGACAGTCCTTTGGGATGTCTATCCCAAGGGGAGGGTCCTGTGGACCCTTCCTAGGCCGTTTAAGCCTCACACTACCCCTAGTTCGTCAGATAACACCCCAAGCTATCTGAATATAGATCATGATCATTTGGAGAACATGTAGAGCCGTCTGTGGAAGAGGATGAGCGATTTGAAGTTCGAGATGAAGACGGGCTGTTAGAAGAACGAGTGGGGCTCTTTGAAGAAACACACGAGTAGGGTGAAATTCATGACAGTGTTAGAAGACACGGGATAGAGCCGTTGAGACGTCCAAGTAGGGTGTCTAGCTGCCTGATTCGAAGAGCATGTGGTGCGGACCGTTTGATGGGAGAAGACTATATGAAATTTTGTATTAGTTGTTTGAGTGAAAGAGTATGCTGTATAGACTGTTTGATTACAGAGAAGCCATACTATCCAAAGTAGGGCTGTTCGAAGTTGGGTTGTCTGAGGTTGGGCCGTTGAGAGTTGGCTGTTTGGAGTTGGCTGTTGTGAGGCAGGGTCATCTAGCCTAGGGCTATTTGACTTGGGAGGTTGGCCATATGACCCAAGAAGTTGACCGTCTAAAACCAAGAGAAGTCATCTTGAGCTAGAGAGAAGTCGTTCAAAGCTCAAGGGAAGTTGTTTAAGAGGGTTGAGTGAAGGCTACCAACATGCAGGCGATGAGAAAAATTCAGTTCAGATAGTGAGGGTTTTAATGGTTTCACTGTTGAGGTTTTGGGGCATTGCCTCAAACCCTAAGGGGACTCTGTCCCTTGATCCTCGACAAAGGTGGCAATGGGCATTGCTTGTCATGTTGGTCTTGTTGATCATGTATATGATGCGACTAATTACAAAAAGTGGAGTGAGCATTCATAGAACAATTTGTTGTAGGTAACAATTTGAATGAGTCTGTTGCAAAAGATGTTTCGATTAGAAGAAAGTGGAAGGAGTGTGATAAGGGATTTTGTTCAATGCTTTTATCCCCAGTGTTCAGTTCATGTGTCATCGAGGACGTCGACAAGTCTAGAGGAGGGTATAGATGTAGGCGGGTGAATTGACCAATGAATAAAGTTGTCATTTTGTGTTATTTTGTAGTTTGTATGCAAAGTGTTTGACAAAATGTGTATGTATAATTAATAGTCATAAAGTGAGTCATGAAATGAAATGTAAATGTAAGTCAAATGCATGTCAAATGTAATTTAAGAAATGATGAGGTGTTGGGTAGTTAGTTGGAGGAAGTTGAGGATGCAACTACCTCCTTAGTTGTATAAATAAGACCCCTTTCTCATTCATTTGAAGGTTGGCATGGTATTGAGGGTTGGCATCGAGGTTGGTGTTGTATGTTGGCATTGCACGTGGTAGTAGAAGTTGTCTGTAATCAGCCATGTATTCGTGACATACTTGTGCCGGGCCGTCAAATATATGTTGTGCGTATTGTATGTATTGTAATTTATATTGTATTCCATTTCTACAAAAATCATCAGTACACAACATTCACAATGTACAAGAAAAGAAATACCAAAACTGAAATGGAATGGAATTGCAGTATATTATTTGCGTTATGTATGGACAACAATGTACATTCATTTATAATAGCAATATGTTTGTTCACAATCACATGCAATTACATGCACAACATATATATGCTTCGAGGCACAACTAAATGGCTGAATGAATGATATCACATTATTTGTAGGATTTGAAAATATAAGGGGGTCTAATTTATACTTTTCCTGGAAATGGGGGAGTTGTTGCCACTTCTGCAACTTCCTCGTACCTAACCCTAACTAACTACCCCAACATTCTAATTACATGACATTGTAATTACATGAACATTGAATTAGATGTACATCCTAATTACGTAAACATCGAATTACATGTATGTTCATTTTGTCAAATACTTTGCATACAAACTACATAATGACACAAAATGACAAAATTGTATGTACAATTAAAATTGTATTTGTGTACTTGGTTCCATACATGCTCCTTCAGAATTCAAGTGGCAGGTTCCTACACGCATACATAATTATTTATAATTCATCAATAGAAACTATATACAATCAAAATGTATGTGTGTACTCATCTTCGTATGCTTCCAACTAATCAGGAGGCGGTGCTTGGGACAATGCTGTGTCAAAAATGGTTGCTACATTTGCCCTCACCTCTAGATTGGTCAATGCCATTGTTGCCTGTCTGCTTCTCTTCAGCATTAGGCTGCTAAACATGGTTGTTGGACTTGGACAGGTTTTGCACCCATACCACATATTTGTGCCTTAAGTGCATCTGTCTCTGTCTTCAATTTGGTAGCATAAGACTCGTACCATACCCAGTGAACTTCGTGATGATGCACCTGTTGTACACAAAAATCGGCAAGTGCGATTTGGGCCAATGACCACAGTTTAAGAAATAGATGGGGAGGTTTCTACTCTCCCCAACCTCCAGATCTTGGGCTGGTTCCCTTCTACCTTCTATCTAATGCTGAAAACAAAGAAAGAAACTACACAAAAAACAAAAATAAGCAATCTGATCTAAGAATGCAGAAAACAAATCTAATCTACTTTGTTTGAGGAGTGTAAGAGAAATAACATACAAAATACGACCGAGGCCATAGTGAGGTTTAGATTTTGTGCAATTAGCATTCTCAGCAAAAACTGAATAACTTCATCGCGTAAGATCTTCAAATACCTACAACAACAATCAAAGAGGACTAACAGGGGAAAGGAGGGCAGAGCCACTGATTTCACACATTCATAAAGCAAAGGTCAAAGACACAATCAAATATGAATGCCACGTGCAACTCTTTATTGATTTTGCAATTTGAGTTTACAATTCTTACTCCAAAGAGTAGCTCTGGTATTGCTTCTAAGGCCAAAAGACCCTTACAATGAACATACAGCTCTTATTTATACATCAACTTGCAGCTACGAAATGGACTACATACAATGTATCTCAATGATAATTATGAGGTGATTACATCATCCTTATTTGTTTACTAAAGATAGACATGAAGCAAGGTGCCTTGGTAGGAGGTCACTTTGAGAGTGGGGTGCTTGGAGAGCAGGATGCCCGGAGAGCAGGTCGTTCAGAGCAGGGCGCTCAGAGTGCAGGTTGTTCTAAGAGTGAGGTTGCTTGGAGATTAGGGAAACCAAAGAGCAGGGCGCTTGAAGAGGGGGTTTCTTTGAGAGGGGTGCTTGGAGAGCAGGTCTATCTAAAAAGGGGGTTCCCTCTTCCAAACACATCCAATTCTAGATTTTTACCTGCTTTGTCTTCTGCCTTAGCTTGTGCGCCAAACCTCTGTTCAGGTGTAAGGTAGAGATTAAGGCTCATCTCAAGAATGGAATAGCCTGATTTCCACTTCAATATGTATATTTTACATCTGCTTGTTGTGGTGTAGTGGTAAATGCCCTGGGTGCTGGTAGAGGCCGACCCAGGTTCCATTCCCCTTGTCTCCATCCTGCAGATATATGGTATAGTTAGGAATGTCCTATGTGCTGGTAGAGGCCGACAAGGCTCCATTCCTCCTATGCCCAACCTATTGAAAGTGGCACCTCGAAAGGGGTGTTTTCCACTATAAATTAGTTTTACCCAGGTGTTGTAGGTGAGTTGGAGAGGAGAGGGAAATCCTCCAAGAGAGGTCCCAGGTTCAAATCTCCACCCTACCAAAAAGCTGAATTGGGTATCCAAAATTCAATTGATAATGTTGGTGCGGGCAGGGTCGGGTGCGACTCCCGGGTGACTTTGACAGTGTAGAACCCCCTGTTCGTGGTCTCTCAGACCAAGGCGGCCCCACAAAGGGTTTTTCGCTTAAAAAAAAAAAAAAAAAAAAAATGTATATTTTACAAGTATATGAATCTTAAAACTATATTTAATGTGTAAATTTAGAAAACACCTCCGTTTGTCACCTAGGACTCCTGAACTAAACCTTATTGGCCTAATCTTGAATAAAATGCAAAAAAATAAGATAGTCAGGCAGACAATAATGTGGAAAAACAATGGCTATGCTAAATGATATAAAATATAATATATCTTTCCTTTTCAAAAGATAAAAGAGACAAAAGACACATGCAACCGGACAAACTAGCATAGTTGCAACTACATGCATTTATGGTTTTCTTGCCTAGACAATGAGAACAACTTTATCTCCTATGATTAGTTTCAATGCTTCATTTCCTATTGAATTAATGATAAAACAGAAAAATAAGACCTAAATCAGAGATAACAACACATAGATTAAGTTACAAAACTGAATAGAGATCTCAAGGTATATAGCACCTGGTTGGGCCTGGAGTGCAGATCTGTTACAGGGTGTTCAAATCTGTAGTACAGCCGTCCTTGCTTAGCCACTGATGACACCGTAGAATCCTGCAAAACAAATAAAGAGAACAACAGGCTAAGATGATGAAGATTAGTGTAAAGCGGCCTGCCTGGTCTGGGGAAGATATGAAGCTTCCCTGATCTGTTGGTCAGGCCCTTGTTATTTTAAGGAAGTGTGAAAAATTAATAATACACAAATACATAAGCATAAGGGACCTGATCTGTAATCCTGCAGTAGTTTTGTTGCTGCGAACAGAAACAGTCAGGCAGATAGTGTAGATTTGCTGGGATAGGCTATCAAATGTGCCAAAGAATTTTCAGAGAAATAAATATCATGCAAATGCAACAGGAATATGATAACAATTGATAGTGAAATTAAGCTTCCATACAACAATTATGCTAACAAGCATGAGAATGTGCAATATAAGGGTTGACTGGGTTGAATAGTGATACAGGTAAGCTAAAGTTACTAGAGACCAATAACTACATGCAACAATGATCAATAAATTCAGGCAGACAAAACATTAGTTGAAACAGGTCTAAGATCAAGGGAGAGAAGCCAAGAAGGAACAAGGAAGGTACAATCTCTTCCCCGGCTGCAGGGTGCCCGTCCACTATACCTGGGAGGCTGCTCCTTCTGCAACCTCAGGATTTGCAAAACAATCTGAAACGGGGACACACTATACATTGAAGAGCTAAGAACGGCTATATAAATTCAGGCAAACAAAACATTAGTTGAACCAGGTTTAAGATCAAGTGAGAGAAGCCAAGAAGGAAAAAGGAAGGTACAATCCCTTCCTCGGCTGCAGGGTGCCCGTCCTCTATGCCTGCAGGAGGCTCCTCCTTCTGCAACCTTAGGATTTGCAAAACAATCTAAAATGGGGATGCGCTATACGTTGAAGAGCTAAGAACGACTATGTAATGGAGTTGGGTATGGATGGAATTTGTCCTTGTTGAAATGGAGAGTTCAACAAAAACAACTTCAATGAACTGTACTTTAATTTGCAGCAATTGAGAAATCATGAATCATCAAAATTTTAGCAGAGTTTTGGTATCGTATGATTTCCTTGTTGATATGCTTTTCATCAAGAGCTGTATTTATAGGCTTCGAGGGGCGGGGGTGGACATTTGAAACGGTCGTAAGTATAGCAGGTTTCGGTAAATGGCTCTTAAACAAATAGGAAATCATGCCTATGTAATTAACGAATGGAACCACGCCAGCTCAGGGTTGATCGACGAATGAGACAACATGTTCACCCTAGACAACAAATGAAAATACATGCAAGCGGGGCACGGTTGACTTGAAGGGCGTTGAAGGAGCAAGCATGATCTAGCTAGAAAATGTAATTTCTATTAAGCGTGGTGCAGTTGACACACTATGTAAATGCAGCTGCGTCTGCTCGGGGTTCATTTGATTTGCCGAGTAATTGCAATCACACCTAGAATGCGATCAGGCTAGTTTGCAACCCAAATTACGTGATCAGTTGGTGAGGGGTATGCCAGACACATGTCATGCAAATTAATCTCGCTAGGTTGGCCAATGAGATCATGCCAGGCAAGGCGTGCTTGGCCGAGAGTGTGTGCCGAAATGGAAGATGCCAGGTGCAGGCTTCGAACAAGGAGGTAGATTGATCGTAATTCGCGAGGGACTATAGAGAAAATAAAATTTGTAGCTTTGTCACTGCAGACGAAGGATTCCTAGTGATTCGACGTGGAAGGAGGATCCACAGTGCTTTGTTGCGAAAGGAGGATTGCAACGTTTCAAGTTGTGAGCATTACAGATTGGGCTTGTAACTCCTGAGCTAATTCGTCACAACTTTGGGATATCGATTGCTATGGGAAGTATAGGTGTGTGTATACTCGTTGGAAAGATCTTTTCGAGATTGTTCCAATGGAGGCATTTGTTTGCAGATTTATGGAGTTTTGTGGTAGATATTAATGCTACAAAAGGTGCCATTGCTTTTGAGAGCAATAAATGCTCTATACTTGCGCATGAGGAAGATGGATTTAAGGCTGTTGGATAAGGGTTATAGTGGATTGGGATGCGCAAAAGTAGGTGTCTACATTGGGAAGTGAGGTCACTTGGGGAGCAGGTTGCTCGAAGAGAAGACGATTCCACGAGTAGGGGTCTTATGGAGTGGAAAACGTTCAAAACGTCTATGAAGTTTGGTTTGGTCCCTTCACATTTTTCATATTGATTGTGTGACAGAACTTGTTCTAGAAGCAATTGTATTAGTTAGCTACTACAATTTTAGCGACTTGCAGGGACATTAATCCTGATTGATGGGAGATCACAGATGGGTGCCTTATCCATTGAATCACAAAGTCTTTTGCTGGATTTCTTGTGCCCTGCTTAATTTGGTTGAACCATTGTTCACAGGATTTCCCAGTCTGTGTCGGAGGGAACCAAAGAACTGTTCAATGCATTGACGTCATCGGTTAGTTCCTCATATGTATCTCTTCGAAGATCCTTTGCTTCTGTTGCCATTTGTTCTTCCCTCGTCTTCAATTGTTCCTATAGGGCCTTAATCTATTGCTTTGCTTCTTGTCTCACATGACTTCTCATAACCTCTCATTGCTTCGCAAGTTCTTTCTCTTGTTCAAGCAATTGTACACGTTCCTATTGGGACCTTTCTTGCCTTGCCTACTTTTCAATATTTTCTTTTTCCATTAGGGTAGTTTGTAATTGGTTCCTTAGTTGAGCCACTACTTCCTGCTCATGTTCAACGATCATTTGTTTTTGCTTTGGCATGCTTCTTGTAGTGTTGGGCTTCATGATTTACCTATAACACTTTGGATTTTAGGATATCTAGTATGTCTATGGTCAAGACTTGGTTGAAAACTAGACGTCCAAGTGGTATTTTTGGTTTAGGTTGATGTGTCAGGATATCTAGAATTATGGTGACAGGCAAAGGGGTTGTGTTGAGATGGACAGATGAGGGGGGTAGTGAGGCAAAAGTGGAGGGATTGATGGCTTCTTTAATTTGCATAAAAACCTTGGCCCATGCTAACATCAGTGTTAGTCATTGTAGGTTGCAAAACATACCTCTTTTTCCATGTTTTTTATATTTTATAATTTCAAGGATGATGGTTGTACAATTGATGCAGGTCTATATGGGGAGGTCCATGGGCTTCAATTCTAAGACTGGTTGCGCTTAGTGATGGTTAATGGAGCATAATAGAAGAATGAAGAGGAATATTGGAAGAGGGAATTGAAGAAATGGGTGGGAAAGAAGTATGGGGAATAGAAGTGGGTGGAGTAGGAGTGAGTCATGAGAAAAGGGGTCAGGATAATTTTGAGCCTTTGAAGTAGTTGTTCCTGCTTCAACCACTTCTTCATTGGCAAAACATTGTATAATCACTTTTGTGTGAAAAGGCCCTATACCTTGGAAATCCGTGTCGCCTTTGCTTTTTGAGTCAGCTCCTTTGCCATTCCTCATTCTCCTCATACAACGTATGTTCCAAATCATACTCTTCACGGTCAACATCAACATCTTCATCTTCATTCCTGTGACTGGCTTCATTCATCATTGCATCTTCCATTTCAGTTGTTTGAAGCACAATTCCATTTGCCTGAGATGATGGATTGTGTTCTGTGATGGCATCCACAACATAAGCTTTCACATCTTTTGCCACTTCACCCATGGTAGGTGGATCATATGCATAATCATCACCCTTAGGGAGTTCTCCCTCTTCAACTTCTTTTTCAAATGGTATTTTGCATTTTATTTCTCTTACACCGTTACTCAAACAAAGTAGATCAGATTTGTTTTCTGCATTTTAGATTAGTTTCTTTCATTGTTTTTCAGCTTAGTTAAAAGTAGAAGGGAACCAACTTGAGATCCGAAGGTTGGGGAGAGTAGAAACCTCCCCATCCATTTGTTGAATTGTGGTCATGGGCGCAAATCACACTAGTCGATTTTCATATTCAACAACACCTTCTTTCTTAATTCCGGATTGTTGTCTTCTTGTTTTGTAACCCTTCATTAGGCATTTGTCAACTGAGCTTGCAATGTTGTTATCTATTGATCCTTTACTAATTTCTCTTTCTCTAAACGCTACATATTCTCACTATGCTCCTTTTTCAGCCCTTTCATCTCCTTTCGTCATCTTTGGTCTCCACCTTCAATTTCTGAAGTTCTCCTTATACTTCTTTTACTTAGGCTACCTGTTGCTCTACCTTCATGCGCAAAGTGTTCACCATTTCATGAAATGTTTGTAGTCTTGCTGTTAGCCACTGAATCAGGCAATCAAGGTAGTCTCAATTGGCATATGTTGGCTCCATCTTGGGTGAGAGATTGAACTTCTTTATTGTTGGTGGGGTAGGTTATGTATAAAACTTATCTTTTGAGTCATAGATACATGGTGGATGATGGTATAAAACCCTTGTACCCTCTGGAAGCTCCATTGTGTCGATCATGGTCTGGATGTTGTCTTTCCCCAATTATTAGGGTTGAGTTTGCACCATTTGGGCCAATTGTATCATCCTTGACTCATCCTTGCCTAGTTGGTTAGTTTAGTTACTTCACTCTCCACCTTGCTTATCCAAATTCTCCATTCACAAATAGCGCTGGAATCAAACTCTTTATGCATCCTATCCATCACTCCATTATGAAGTTGCTCATTAATCATTTCACCCATCAAAGGTGGTTTATTCAACTTAGAATATTTGATCAACATATATTCACTATTGCCACTCTCATAATTAGCCTCTTCTTCTTCATCATTATCCTAGTCATCATTCAAAGCTTCATCATCCTCTTTCTTAGACTTCTCAAAATTCCCCTTAATTACCTACCCTTTCTATTTGTTTCCACTATGTAGATGCTCAACTTCATGCATCTTTGCATCTGCCACCAATGGTGCTTTGCTTGATTGGCCAACTTCCATTACTTATGGTGTGGTGCTTCTTTGGCCAAAACAACACCCTCTTGTCTGGTCTCCAATGACACTTCCATAGGAATTTTCCCCAAGGGAGGGGAAGATATAAATTGTGTTGCTTCCTCTTCGTACTTGCAATGGTGTTTCAAGACCATCCAAATTAATTGGTTGAGATACTGTTCCCACCTCAACTCCTAAACATGTCACAACATCTTGTTGACCCATTTGATCGATAGATTCAAACACTCCCATTCTTGGTGTGCCCAAATCAAACCCTAGTGGGCCAATCTCCTTCATGATCTTTGGTGTTGTATTTAGAGCTTAAAAAACATCAATTTGTACGATTTCTTGTGTCACTTTGTCCATTGTCATTGTCTCCTGAAGTGGTTGCACTATGCATGCCTCTTGTGTAGCTTGATGTCGTGTCTTTTTATGTTCTGGTTGTGCTTCCTTTGTAGTCCCTTGTTCCTCCATCTTTTCCTCCCTTTGCGCAACACCCACTTGCTCAGTTCCACCAACTTGCGCAAGGGTAACCTCTTGAACCTCATGTGTGACTTTTTTGTGCCACTTTCCACATGGTCATCAAGGTTGTATGTATTGCTATTAGTGTTACCCTTTTGGTGGAGTGACCTATAACTGTATAATATGCTTTGGGTTATATAGATCTTTGTTGCACATTGCCTACCTGTGTAGACTACTCTAGTGGGTACATCTTCCCAATGCTTCCAATATTTATAGATCATCTTTTTGGTTGAATTAATGTCTCCCATAAAGGTATTATTCTTATTACCTACTTTGACAACTAAGGTTGCTACCTATGCTCCTCTACTAATGGCCCCTCTTCACTCTATGCTTTCTAACTCGCCCATCAATACAACTATCATTATCATCTTCGTCCTTGGAAGACTTTGCCAACTCCACAATTGGTGTTGTTTTTGTTGTTGCTTTTTGCTTCTTTGTTGCTTTGTCAAGGTACACTTCTTTGGGATAGTTGCAACATATGTCCATTGGAAAGGAATTGGTACTAGGGCCCTCATTCCAAGTATGGGAACCCTCACCATTGCACTGACATCTAACAACAATCCAATAGCATGGAAAGCCATGGAAAAATTTTATCGTCCTTAACATGAAGTTATGGATTCACTCTTGCCAAATGTGATAATCAAACTTTACTCCTTTAATGATTCCTTGCATATAAGGAATGGGCCACATGGTCATTTCTAAGGCCCACTGTTCGCTAGAGAATCTTGACATGACTATGCACATAGTGCATCTAGGTTAGTCAATGCTCAACTATGGATCTTCAATCCTCTATTGCCATGCTTCATCAGCTTCTTCACTTCCTCCTCTAATAGATTTGAATCCTCTAATAGATTTGAATACTTGTTGGCGAACTTCTTTAGCTTGAAATGTTCCACTTCCTCCTTGCGAATTGGTTTACTGTTTAGACTAGGCACTTCTAATACTCCGTGAAAGTCATTCGCATCGAAAGTCACTCTAACCTCATGCTTCTTGATCATTATCTTGCTTCTTGTCTTGTTCACATCATACCTTTACATTACCTCCTTATTACATCATTTGTGCAAAGATAGTTATGGAAAAATTCAAACTTGTTTCGACCAAGTATCTTTGTAAAAATATCTGGAAGTTGATCTTTAATGAGATGTATTTAAGTTGATTATGATGATTTTCAACATGTTCTCGAATAAAATGACATTGTGCTTCAATATGCTTAGTTCTCTCATGAAACATTGGATTTTGATTAGTTTCAAAACTCCTTGATATGACAAAATGTACTGTAACCATGGTGCCTCACATATAGAATCTTTCACAACATGATATTTTGCTTATGTGGAGGAAAGTGCCATTACATGTTTTTTACTATGCCATGAAATAGGACCTGATCTAAGATGAAATACATACCCTGATGTCGATTTTTTGTCTTCAACTGAACCAACATAGTTTGAGTTTGAATATCCCTATAAATAGAAATTTTCATTTTTTAATATTCTAGACCATATTTGTAGAATTGTTGATGTAATGTAGTATCCTTTTTATAGCTTTCCAGTGACTTTCTTTAGGGTTTTGCATGAATCAGGAGTGAGAGTTTACAACAAAAACAAGTATAAAATACTTCCAATCAATTGATGATACAAGGTATTAGATACTTGAGGTGATTCATCATATCTTGATAACTGTAGCCCTTGTTCCATGGGTGTCTCTTTAGGTTTGCAGTTTATCATTTCGTATTTCTTTAGTGATATTTTGACATAGTTTGAGTGAGTATGATATGATTCTTCTTTTGCCAACTTCTAAACCAAGACAATAATGTAGAAGTCCTAGGTCTGTCATTTCAAATTCCCTTTTGAAATCATTTTTCACATTATCTGTCAATTTTCTTGAATTCCTTGTAATTACTAGATCATCAACATAGACCACAAAAATCACTATATCAGACCCAATTTTCTTAGTATAAAGATTTGGATCATAATAACTCCCTTTGAAACCATGTCATAGAAGATGGTCATTGATCTTAATATACTAGGCTCTAGGGGTTTGTTTCAATCCATATAGTGATTTTTTAACTTACAAACCTTTTGTTCTTGTTGGAAATAAAGCTAGTAAAAAGACCAAAAAGGAGTAAAAAATTTGTTTCAACTGTAAGCTTTGGATCTTACCCCTTTTACGTCCTTGGACGACAGTTGACTGGACAGGTAAGTTTGACTTGGACGACAGCTGACTGGGCATGATTGGACAGCAAGGGCATCAAGGCGAACCAACTCAATTTCCTTTTTCCCTTTCCTCCCTATTTCTTCTATTTCCCTAACTTCCCTATATTCCCTAAGTTCGGTTAATACTACGAGTATATATTCCAATGTAATTGAGGTTTTCGAAGGTTGAATATAATATTGATTATCTAATTTTCGCTCCTAACTTCTCTCAAATCACATCTAGTATCAGAGCCGAAGGCGAGGGAGGCTCGAGGCGAGGCCAAGGACAACACGAGAATCGAGGCGAAGGAAGCCCGAGGATCAAAGCGAGAGAAACCCGCAGAGCACAACTTGTAGCTAGACCAAGTGGGGCCCGCAGCGCAAAGCTCGAGGCCAAAGAAGCCCGAAGGCACGCAGATCGAGGCGAACACCGACGCAAGCCAGCACAGCAAGCCAACGGAGACAGGAGCGACACAGAAGAACCGATCACAGAGCGACACGTGGCGACAGGAGGACAAGTCAGGAGCTGACGCGGATAGACAACGAGGCACAAGGAGCTGACGCGGACAGACACGTGGCACGCGAAGGGAGGAGCAACGTGGTGGACAAAGGTGGGCGGACAGAAGGCAAAAGGGGCGATCGAGTGATTGCCCGAAGGCAATCGAGAAGCATACTGCTTCTCTGTGCTTTTAAAGCACAAAATCCCCTCCGCATAGCGGATGTGGGATTATTATTTTTTTTAAAGTTGTTTGCGCGGCCGACGAGATAAAGGAGGCAAGCCTCCTTTGGATTCCCGTCGGGCCACACAGCTCAACTGGCTCGAGGAGCCATCCATAAGTTGCCCGACCCCCTGCAGGTCGCGGGTTCGAAACCCAGCGACAATGAAATTCTTTTTGTTTGAAATTGCCACAAAACTCCATAATAAATATATGACCTTCCTCCTCCATACCCAGTTGTGGGTGTAGCTGGATCGATGAAGGCGAATTGTTTGTGAATCGCATGTCCCGGGTTCAAATCCCGCGAGGACAAGTTTTATTAGTTTAAAAAAAAAAAAAAACAAAAGCTAAAAAGGGTTCGAATTAGGCTTTGTAAGGAAGTTGGACTTCCTTAGCTCACGACAGTTGAGCTACTGTCGTGGCAAACGCACACGCTGTAAGGCCCAAGGCCATCATATGTCAAGGGTTCGAAACCCTTTGCCCTCATTTCTATAGTTGAACTTTTTTTTTAAATTATTATATTAAAAATATTTATATTATATTTAATAAATTAAAACTTAATTGTTTTTTAAAAAAAGAATTTTTTTTAAAAGCAATTTTTTATTTATTAAATAAGAAATATAATTTTTTTTTATTATAAAAAAAAGGGGGGACATTGCCTAGGAGGCAATTCATTGTAAAAGCAAAGTTTTTTGATTCAGGGAATCATAAAGAGTGTGTAATAAGCCTAAGAGGCTTAGTTTTTTTTTGTAAAAGAGATAAAGGATCAAATTGTAAAATTGTAACAAGGCATTGATGATAAGACCAAATGGTTGTTATCACGCCTTATGTGCAATTTTAGCATGAGAAGGTGCATAGAGTTTTGATAACAAAGTCAGAGGTTATGGACTCAACATTGTGTTTAGTCAACTTCAAAATGCAGTGATAGCACATCAAAGACATCCTGACTCAGGGTACGAGGCAGACTTTGAAGATAACTCATTTAGGAGTGAATTTGAACAATAAGAACCAGTACAAGTTGAAGCACAAGAATCAGAGTATACACACCACAGTAATTAAGTAGAAAATCCTAGAACCAGAATCACCGGAAATCATATAGATAAGTGACGATGAAGAAGTGGCAGATAACTTTGTAACTCAAGAGATCGCATCCCCACATCAAGAGGACCAAGCAGTCCATGATAGATTAGAACAAGTCAAATTTGACTTAAATTTGTAATCTCTTCCTTCTTCCTTCTTCTTTCCTTCTTTCAGCAAAAATACTTTATTGTAACCGTGAAATAAAGAGAGTTTTTTTGGTAACTATGGCCTCACACAATAGCTTACCTATACCAGAATTTAACGGTTATGACTATGAATATTGGTCTATAAAGATGAAGACCTTGCTCATAGGTAAAGGTTTGTGGGACATCATAGAAGAGGGCTACACAGAACCTTCATATTGGACAACACTAAGTGCCGCAGACAAGAAAACACGAAAAGAAGAACAAAAGAGCAACTCTTCTGCTCTTTCTCATCTCCAAGCTGCATTGGAGAAAAGCATATTTCCCAGAATTGTTGCCTATACGACTGCACAAGCTGCATGGAAAGCATTGAGTGATGGATTACAGGGTAGTAATCAAGTGAAGCAGGTAAGGCTTCAAACATTGAAGCGAGATTTTGAAAATCTCCGAATGAAAGATAATGAAAAGGTCGGTGATTATTGTGTTAGAGTAAAAGCAATTGTAGATAAAATGGTTACACTAGGCGAAGAAATCAAGCCTGAGATAATTGTAACAAAAGTGTTGAGAACACTCACACAAAAATGGAACCATATTGCCATAATAATAGAAGAATCCAAAGATCTTTCCCTTTTAACATTCGATGCATTTATTGGATCGTTAATGTCACATGAAGAGAGGTTTCCTGAAACTCCTTCAACCAACTACGGAGGCGATGATAAGGCCTTCACTTCCAATGAAAATAATGGAAGAGGACGGGGAAGAGGTCAAGGTCGAGGCAAGCAAAGAGGTAGAGGCAGAGGCACCTACAGAGAGGAGGCAATTCCAACAGAGGAGGCAACCAAAACAGAGGAGGCAATTCCAATAGAGGAGGCAACTCATACAGAGGAGGCAACCAACAAAGAGGTGGAAATCAGAATCGAGGTGCAAATCAAGGACAAAGTGGCAATCAAGGGCGAGGAAGTGATAAGTCCAAATCAGGTTGTTTCAACTGTGGCAAGCTAGGTCATTTCGCTCGCGATTGCTGGTCAAAATCTTCACAAGACAGCAGCAGTCAATATGGAAATTGTGGAGAAGAAGATGATGCTTCTAATATTTTTTCTATCATATGGACAATCAGATCAGAATTTAAATGACACATGGATTCTAGATACTGGTTGCTCAAACCATGAGTGGCAAAGAAAAACTATTTGCTACTCTAGATTCCACTTATAAATCCCAAATCAAATTAGGGGATAACAAAGCATTGCAAATAGAGGGTATTGGAGCCATGGCAGTTCCAACCAAAGGACTAAAGAAAGTGAGTAACATCTATTACACTCCAAAGCTCCAACACAATTTGCTCAGCGTTGGACAAATGATGGAGAACAATTACAAACTTGTCTTTGATGAAGGACAATGTATTATTTTTGATAAAAATAATTGTAATCGTGTCATCACCCAAGTCCCCATGACCAAGAACAGGTTATTCCCTCTCAAATTTGGTGAGCCAGGGGGAGATCAACTTGCAAATGTAGCAATAACAAATCCAAGTGTGTTGTGGCACTTGCGATATGGTCACCTTAATTCCGCTAGCTTGAAATTGCTCACTTCTCAAGCTATGGTGACAGGACTTCCAAAAATCAACAATCAATAGGAGGTCTGTGAAGGATGTGCTTTGGGAAAGCATTCCAGATCAAAGTTTCCGAGAGGACAAGCGTGGAGAGCCAGCTATCCACTTCAGTTAGTACATTCGGACATTTGTGGTCCGATGCAAACACAGAGTCTCAGAAACGATTATTATTTTCTCACTTTCATAGATGACTTCTCTAGGATGTGCTGGATTTATTTTTTAAAGCACAAAGATGAAGCATTTGATTGCTTCATAGATTTCAGAAACAATGTAGAGAATCAAAGTGGGAATTATGTAAAATGTCTTCGGACAGATCGAGGAGGTGAATGCTCCTCAAAAGAATTTTTAAACTATTGTAAAGCAAGTGGGATCAAAAGGTAATTCACCACAGCCTATAGCCCACAACATAATGGTGTGGCCGAAAGAAAGAACCGCACCCTAGTTGAGATGGCGAGATCGATGCTTCAGACAAAGCATCTCACTAATATGTACTGGGCTGATGTTGTAAAAACAAGTGTATATATTCTAAATAGAAATCCAACTTCTAGTTTAGATGGCTATGAGGCGTGGTATGCAAAGAAACCAAATATAAAGCACTTCAAATTTTTTGGTTCTTTAGCATATACCCACATTCCTGATGAGAAAAGGAGGAAGCTTGATCCAAAAAGTCAAGCTTGTATATTTGTCGGGTATTGTGAGTCTACAAAAGCATATAGGCTCTACAATCCCAAGACTCATAAAATTGTACTCTCCAGGGATGTAATTTTTGATGAAGGGGGAGAATGTGGTCATCAAAGAATTTTTGTTGATGATGAGTCCCAAGATGTAAATTCTTCATAGGTATAGCAGGTGTCTCCAAAGAACAGGAAAGACACACCACCCCCTCCAAGATCAAGCAGTTCAAGTACTTCAACCACCACTCCAAGTCCTTCTCCATAGAGATCAGCAAGTTCTTCACCAATGGACATTGACTCTCCATCAAGGGGCATAAGCACTTTACAACATCATCCATCCTTTCAGATGCTAGATCAAAATTTCCAGAGAATATTCACTAGAAGCCAAGCTAGTGAAATGAATACAATTTTGCAGCAACTTGAAAATTTGCAATTGTATGGGGATGATGACTCCCAAGAACCTAGAGGAGATGAAGTCAATTATGCTTTATTGACTAATGCACAACTAGAGCCAGCTAGCTATGAGAAGGCATGTACTCAAAATATATGGCAAGAAGCCATGAAAGAGTAAATAACCTCTATAAAAAATAATGATACATGGGAGCTAGTAAAGCTACCCAAAGGTAAAAAATGTGTTGGATGTAAATGGGTCTACAAGACCAAGTACAATGCTGATGGTGTTAGCATATATGTCTTACATTATTGAAGCAAAAGGGTAGCGCACGTAGGCGCTCTCTAGGTTGGTTTAATAACCACCAAGTTGGTTTCATAAACCAACTTATTGTAACCACATTGTAATCTTTATAATTGATATCAATCGGAATGAATCAATGCTTCGTGAAACTCTACATGGTACCAGAGCATGGAAG
Organism: Wollemia nobilis; assembly: GCA_028583015.1. Lineage (NCBI taxonomy): Eukaryota > Viridiplantae > Streptophyta > Pinopsida > Araucariales > Araucariaceae > Wollemia > Wollemia nobilis. The sequence goes on from JAQPPZ010014788.1 coordinate 13,810,924, forward strand.
ATCGCAGGCAAGCGTTGGGCGGACGCAGACAGGAAGATGAGCCATGAGCCAACCACTAATGCGCAGGACGCAGGATGCAGACAGAGCCAAGAGCCAACCACTCGACGCGAACAGCAAACACACAAGACACATACAAACAAACAGACGCGACATGCAGGTAGGAGGACACGCAGACAACAAGCAGAGGATACTGGAAGGTGGCTGCGGAGGCAAAAGGGGTGGGGTGGTTGCCCAAAGGCAACCGAAACATCATATGGCCTTCGTCATTTTTAAACAATCCTACAATGGCAGCATAGGCCATGTGGGATTATTGTTTTTTAAAACAAAATCCTTTGCACTCGACGTGATAAGACCCACTATTTTCACAGAGGTTCTCGTCGGGCCCTCTGGCTCACGTGGTTCGTGTTGTGCTTGACCGCCGCGAGGTCGCGGGTTCCATTCGCTGCGGGGAGGTATAAGGTTTTTTAAAAAAAAATTCCTTTCTTCTCTCCATTGCCGAAGGTATAAGATTTGTTTGGTTCTTGTTTACTCTCGTCGGGCCTTCTGGCTCACGTGGTTTGTGTTGTGCTTGATCACCGCGAGGTCACGGGTTCCATTCGCTGCGCATGTATTGACGGGTGGTAGTGTTGTTTGACACCCTATTTTTTTTTGACGATGGTGGAAATTTGTTGACGACGGGTGGGGTTCTTTTGATGCCCCAAGCTATTCAATTGATGCTTCTCCTACAATTGATGCCTATGCTGTCCAAAATTGACACCTTAAAAGGCTTCCATCAAAAATTTTTGGAGTTAAGGTACAATTTTTTTTTTCTTCCTTCTCTATTTTGCCAAACGAAAGGGGGACAGTCTTCACATGATTCATTTGCAAAATTGTCAGATAAAGGGGGGAAATCAAAACATTTGAGAGTAAAAAAATCTGCTAGATTTGTAATAGGTGTTTAAATTTGTGGGCATTTGTGATTTGTTTTGCATTTAAATATTCTATTTTCTTGCATTAACAATCATAAATTACAGATAAAAATAAGACCCCAAATTTATACCCTATTTGTGCAATTTATTGCACAGCAGCGTTCGGTATTTGAGATACCTCTGGTCCACACTTACAGGTAATGTTGTCGTGCTTTGGACTACTGTATTCGCCGCCTAATATAGCTGCAACAACGACGTCTGAGCTTGTTCTCTATTAATCATCGAGGAGAAATAAGGCAAACCAGATCTATTTTTTTTCCATTTCATACCCACATCGTGATTGTTGTTAGGCGTAAATCCTGACGAAAGTTTTTTTTCCAAAGTGTTTAGGGGAAGTTACGCCCCACGCATGAGGAATAAAACTTTCTATGGTAGGTGTCATTAACAACACGATGCCCTTTCAGTATCGCCTATGTTCAATATATTGTGCTTCTCATATGTACTTATAGTCTCCCTCACGTAAGGGCGGGTACATATTGAGTAGTATACTGTTCATATATACCTATAGTCTCCCTCACGTAAGGGCGGGTATATATTGAATGGTTACGATATAAATATCTGGCAGGTATAAAGAAAGGGAGACCAATTGGTGATATAAGGAACCTTCATAATGGCCACAATTCACAAGTATCTCTCAGATTCACAGTTGTTGAAAGGTCCTAACTTTGTTCCATGGAAAACAAAGATGAAAGCCATTCTTCAGTTGGAAGATTTATGGGATGTAGTGATTGGCACTGCAAAGCGCCCTCAGACAACAGGAACAGATCAAGATGCTTGGGATAAGAAGGACAAGAAGAGTCTCGTGTTTATCTTGCTTGCTACTACAGATGAGGTGCAACCTCATATTTGTGATGCAAAAACTAGTAAGGTAGCTTGGGATGCCTTGATCACGAGTATATGAAGGAAAGAATCAATCCACTATTCTAAACCTTCAAACTCAACTACATACTCTCAGTATGAATTCTAGGGAAACAGTTGATATATTCCTTTGCAGAGTGGCTGACTTGAAAGCCAAATTGAATGCCATGGGAAAACCAGTGGATGATGATATCTTGAAATCTGTCATCTTGAGAGCATTGCCAGATTCCTACAAGATGTTGATCACTTCTCTCAATGTTTCTGGTAGACAAGTATCATTTGTGGAGTTGGTAAATTTGCTTCAGACTGAGGAGGCAAATCAGGTTCAGAAAGATGACGTGCCAGATAATGCCCTTTCCATACAACAAAGTGGTAAGAAACAAGGTCAGTTTCAAAAAGGGGGTCCTTCTTCCAAAGGAAAAGGGAAGCAAAATCAGCAGAAGGATAAAAAATATTGCAAGATTTGTGATATGAATAACCATGACACCAACAGGTGTTGGTTCAAAAACAAGCAACAAAATGATCAAGGTCCTAAGAAGAAGGGCAAAGACAAACATAAATACAACAAGAAACATAAGCAACCTAAAGGCCATGTTGCTTATGCTGACTCCAACTCAGACTCAGATTCTCCTGGGTCCGATTCAAATTCTGACTCTGAAAGAGCACACAAGGTGCTCATGACCCATACTTCGTCTTCCCAGATAGATGTTGTATGGTATATTGATTCAGGAGCTAGCAAACACATGACTGGGGACAAATCATGGTTTGATACTTTTGCGGAGAAAGAAGGTAAGCCAATCACAATTGTTGACAATCAAGTCTATCAAGTAAAGGGAGAAGGGGATGTTTCTGTGTCCCTTCCTGATGGTAATTGTCAAATTGAGAAGGTTCTCTATGTTCCAGGATTAGCCAATAATCTGCTCTCAGTCACACAAATGTTGGATAGAAACATGGATGTCGTGTTTCGAGTTGTCAAAGGCAAGAAGAGATGTTTTATCACCCATAGTGGTAAACATGTTGCAACCGGATCCTACAAACATGGCTTGTTCATTCTAGATGCTCTTTCAACTCCTCATGTTGCTCTGGCTGCAACTACAAAGGAGGCCACCTCTCTCTGGCATAGACGTTATGGGCACCTCAGTTCAGGATATTTGCTTGAATTACACAGATATGGGATGGTGAAAGGTCTTCCTCCACTCTCATCTATCTTACCAGTGTGCTCGGATTGCTTAGCAGGGAAGCAACACAGAGTACCTTTTGAAACTAGCTCCTCTCGAGCTACAAACCCTTTAGAGCTGGTACATACCGATCCGTGTGGTCCTATGCCAACCAGCTATGGTGGAAAGAAGTATTTTCAACTATTTGTTGATGATTACTCACGGAAGATGTGGGTTTTCTTTCTTCAGTTGAAATCAGAAGCATTTCTCTACTTTCAACAATTCAAGAAACTTGTCGAGAAGGAGTCGGGATGTTTCATAAAAACCCTCCGCTCAGATCGAGGGGGGAATACACCTCTGAAGAGTTTTTAGATTTTCTTAAGAAACATGGGATCAAAAGACAACTGACTACAACCTATACACCTCAGCAGAATGGAGTTGCAGAAAGGAGAAATCGTTCCATTATGGAAATGGTTCGATGTATGCTAAAGGGAGCACATCTTGAGGATCAATATTGGGCAGAAGCAGTAAACACAACATCATACCTCCTAAATAGAGCACCCACTAGAGCTCTACAAGGGAAAACACCACAAGGAGCTTGGAGTGGTAAGAAACCCTCCATTTCTCATTTAAGGGTGTTTGGATGTAAAGCATTCATGCACATTCCAAAACAGAAAAGGAGGAAGTTGGATGAGAAAACCCTGCAGTGTATCTTTCTTGGCTATGATGAGTATTCAAAAGGTTATCGATTGATTGATCCTAAGACCAAGAAGACACACGTAAGTAGAGATGTTGTATTTGATGAAGCTTTCACATCAAAAGACACATCTACAACTGTATACCTAGATGAAGAAGAACCTAAGAAGGAGGTTCAACTTCCACAACAACAACAGAAAGTCCCAAAATGGTATACTAGCACTTTGAGAGATGCTAAGTTGAATTCCCTTCCAGATCTATCTCTAGATAGGCCATGTACTCGCAGTATGACTCAACAAATGAGAGCAGAGGAATCTACTTCAGAGGTTGACGAACTTTGTCAACACTTTGATGATTTGTCAGTGGGTACAGAAAATGATAGAGAAGAAGATGAGGATGAAGAAAAGGTTTATATGTCTACATTGAATGCAAATGAACCCACAACGGTTCAATATGCACTTGATAAACCACAGTGGAAAGAGGCCATGGATGTAGAACATAAGTCTCTCATAAAAAATAATACTTGGAAGTTAGTCGATCTGCCAACAGGAAAGAAACCCATAGGCTGCAAATGGGTGTTCAAAGTGAAGTATAAGGCAGATGGATCTATTGATAAGCATAAAGCCCGACTTGTTGCGAAGGGTTATGCTCAGAAAGAAGGCATAGACTATGAAGAGACTTTTGCCCCTACTGCAAAAATGACTACCATTCGAGTACTTTGTGCCATGGGAGCTCAGTTTGGGTGGAAGTTGCATCAGATGGATGTTAAAAGTGCTTTCTTGAATGGTGACTTACAGGAAGAAGTATACATGACTCAACCGGAAGGATTCATGGTCGAGGGGCAAGAACAAAAAGTATGCAAGTTGATCAAATCCTTGTATGGGCTCAAACAAGCTCCTCGAGCTTGGTATATCAAGATAGACAGTCACCTTGTGCAGAATGGATTCAAAAGAAGTCCTTCAGATGCAAATCTCTATATTAAGAAAAATGGTTCTGATATAGTGATTCTTGTACTTTATGTAGATGATCTGATCATAACAGGAAGCTCGGAAAGAATGATTGACTTAGTGAAAAATGATTTGAAGCAATCCTTTGAAATGACAGATCTAGGACTTCTGCACTATTGTCTTGGTTTAGAAGTTACTCAGAAAAGATTTCATATTAGAGTAACACAAAAGAAATATGCCAAGACTTTAGTAGAAAAATATCGGATGACTAACTGTAAGTCAAAAGCAACTCCAATGGAGCAAGGACTTAAGTTATCACGATATGATGAATCACCTCAGGTAGATGGTACTCTCTATCGCCAGTTGATTGGGAGTCTCCTATATCTGACAAATACCAAGCCAGATCTCAGTTTTGTTGTGGGCTATCTTTCAAGGTTCATGCAAGAGCCTAAGATGAGTCACTGGAAAGCAGCAAAAAGAGTTCTTCATTATGTTCATGGTAGTACAAATTATGGTCTGGAATACAAAAAGAATAATAAGTTTTTCTTACTAGGATACACGGACTCGGATTATGCTTGGATCCATTGATGATCGTAAATCCACTTTCGGATATGTTTTTCATCTAGGATCTGGACCTATCTCATGGCATAGTAAGAAGCAGACATGTGGTTGCTTTATCTTCTACAGAGGCAGAATATCGTGCAGCCAATGAAGCAGTCTACGAGATAATGTGGTTAAGTCGCATTCTTACAAACATGGGTCTTCCAAAGAATCTTCCTCTTCATTTGTTTTGCGACAATCAAGGTGTTTTGAATCTTGTCAAAAATCCAATTTTTCATGAACGTACCAAACATGTTGATACCAGATGTCATTTCATTCGAGATGAAGTTCCAAAGCACCATATACAACTTCAATACATTCCTACCGATGCGCAAGTTGCGGATATCTTTACCAAAGCACTTGGACGTATCAAATATGAAAAGTTTCGAGATACTATTGGAATTTGCCAATAATGTAATAAGGGGGGATGTTAGCATATATGTCTTACATTATTGAAGCAAAAGGGTAGCGCACGTAGGCGCTCTCTAGGTTGGTTTAATAACCACCAAGTTGGTTTCATAAACCAACTTATTGTAACCACATTGTAATCTTTATAATTGATATCAATCGGAATGAATCAATGCTTCGTGAAACTCTAAAGATGGAAGAATTGAGAGGCATAAGGCGAGACTAGTAGCAAAAGGTTTTACTCAGAAATATGGCATTGACTATGAGGAAACCTTTGCTCCTGTTGCAAGACAAGAGACAATCGGATCAGTTCTTTCCTTAGCAGCCCATAAAGGATGGAATGTTCAACACATGGATGTAAAGAGTGCTTTTCTGAACGGATACTTGACAGAAGAGGTGTATGTTCAACAACCTCAAGGTTTCCAAGAATAGGGAAAAAAGAACCTTGTTTACAAATTGAAGAAAGCACTTTATGGCCTCAAGCAAGCACCAAGAGCTTGGTACTCACGCATTGATGGGTATTTCAGCGAGTATGGATTCACAAGAAGCAAAAGTGAACCAACTATGTACTACCTAAAGCATGGAGTAGACATTATCATAGTTTGTTTGTATGTGGATGATCTAATATTTACGGGTAGTAACAATAAAATGAATACGGAGTTCAAAAACTCCATGATGAAGCAATTCGAGATGAAAGATCTTGGTCTAATGCGATACTTCCTAGGCATGGAAGTGCATCAATCAAACAAAGGGATCTTCATATGTCAACACAAGTATGCTCGAGACATGATCAAGAAATTTGCCATGGAGCAGTGCAAATCGGTTGCAACTCCAACTGGACATGGGATCCAATTGAGCAAGGACGACGGAGCATCAAAGGTTGACATGACCACTTACAGAAGCATGGTTGGGAGTCTGATGTTTCTCACCAACACAAGGCTCGATATTTAATATGTTGTTTCTCTAGTCTCAAGGTTTATGGCTAGTCCTTCTGAGTTGCATCTACAAGCAACTAAAATAATATTGAGATATATAAAAGGTACATTGGATTTTGGAATCCATTACCAAAAATGTAAGTCTGTAAAATTAGTTGGCTTCAGTGACAGTGATTGGGGCAACAATATAGATGACAAGAAATCTACATCAGGGAATTGTTTTAGTCTAGGATCAGGACTAATTACATGGAGTTCCAAGAAACAAACTATTGTAGCATTGTCATCAACTGAGGTTGAGTATATAGCCATCACACATGCTAGTACTCAAGCCCTATGGTTGAGAAAAGTTCTTGAAGAGATTGGAGAAAGTCAAAGTGGTCCAACTCGATTGTATTGTGATAACATAAGTGCCATTCAGTTGGCATACAATCCAGATCCACCATAACAGATCAAAGCATTTCGATATGAAGTATCACTTCATTCGAGATATGGTGGAACAACAAATAGTTGAGCTTCAACATTGTAACACTTTGGATAATATTGCAGACATCTTCACCAAAGGTATAGCTAAAGCTCAATATATAAAGATGAGAGACTGTATAGTCAGTCCTCTCAACTTTAAGGGGGAGAACGTTGGAAATAAAGCTAGTAAAAAGACCAAAAAGGAGTAAAAAAGGTGTAAAAAATTTGTTTCAACTATAAGCTTTGGATCTTACCCCTTTTACCTCCTTGGACGACAGTTGACTGGACAGGTAAGTTTGACTTGGACGGCAGCTGACTGGGCAGGATTGGACGACAAGGGCATCAAGGCGAACCAACTCACTTTCCTTTTTCCCTTTCCTCTCTATTTCTTCTATTTCCCTAACTTCCCTATATTCCCTAAGTTCGGTTAATACTACGAGTATATATTCCAATGTAACTGAGGTTTCCGAAGGTTGAATATAATATTGATTATCTAATTTTCACTCCTAACTTCTCTCAAATCATAGTTCTTGGACTTTAATAACAAATTCTTCTGGTTGAGTCATGTATACTTCTTTTTTCAAGATCACCATTGAAGAATGTACTTTTAACATCCATTTGATGTATTTTCCACCCAAATTGAGCTACTAGTGCACAAATTGTATGAATCGTAGTCATTCTTGCCGTAGGTGCAAATGTTTCTTCATAGTCAATTCCTTCAGTTTGTAAAAAACCTTTTGCAACAAGTCATGCGTTATATTTGTCAGTAAAGCCATTTCCTTTGTATTTTGTTTTATAGACCCATTTGCATCCTATAGATTTTTTTTTTCCCCTTGGGTAAATAAACTAGATCCCACGTTTTGTTATTTATTAATGTTGTGTATTTTGATTTCATTGTTGTTTTCCATTCAGGTAAGCTGATTGCATCCTGTACTAAAGTTGGTTTTGTATTTTCCATTATTGAGGTCATTAGTCACATATTTACTTCTCGTCATACTGTGAGTTCGGGGTCTAGTAGTAGTAAGGTCAAGTAGTTTTTCTAACTTTGAATGTTTGAGAGTTTGTATACCATTTTGCCTCCCCCTTTTCTTTGGATGGAGATGGAGTTACTGATTATTCAATAGGTCCATCTGTTATTTCTAATTCTTCTACGAAAGATTCTTCATGAATTTCTTTATCTGACTCAATATTTGAAATGGGATATATAGTATCCTTAGAATGTTCAATAATTTCCTTGCATCCTTCATCAAATACTACATCTCTACTTAGATTTTTCTTGTGATTGGATCAATTATTCTGTAACCTTTTGATGCATCATCATATCCAAGGAATATACCACATAAGGTTTTGGCATCTAACTTTGTCCTTTTTTGTTTTGGAATATGCATATATGCTTTACATCTAAATATCCTTAGATGTGATATTGATGGTTTTCGTCCTGACCAAGCTTTAGGTATAATATTTTAAATAATTCTTCTAGGTGACCTATTTTGGATATATCCTATAGTTTTAATAGCTTCTGCCCAATATTGTTATTCAAGATTTGCTTCTTTGATCATACAACAAGCCATTTCCATAATAGATCGATTTCTTCTTTCTGCAATACCATTCTAATGTTGTGTATAAGTTGTTTTATTCCATTTTGGTTTAGGAATGTTTCAAATTTATTTGAAAAATATTCTCCTTTGTTTGAATAAAGAGTTCAAATTGAACGTCCAGTTTTTGTTTCCACAAGTTGTTTGAAATGTTTGAAGTACGTAAAGGTATTTGATTTGAATGTCAAAAAATATACCCACATTTTGTGTGAGTAATCATCAACAAAGAGTTGAAAGTATTTGTGTCCACTAAAGTTGACTGAAATTGGTCCACATAAATCTGTATGTATCACTTTTAATGGTTCTTTAGCTCTGTATGAGCTAAGTTCAAAAGGTGCTCTATGTTGTTTTCTTGTTAAGCATTCTAGACAAAATTGTGGTATGCTAAGGTAAGTTGGGCAATCCTATCACCATTTGATATTTGTTTAATTTATTTAAGGATGAAGCACCTATATGCCCAAATCTCTTAAACCAAAGATCATTTCTTTTGATGTATTGACAGATAAAGCAACATTTGGTGATGAGATAATATCAAGAGCAAACATACCATTTTTAAAGGAACTAGTGGCTATAAAGTTTTCTTGTTTGGTGATGAAGCATTTCTTTTTTCCATCAATAATTCTAAATACAACCATCTTATCTTGGTCTAACATTTGAGAAATTGATAATAAATTATTTGTTAACCCAGGTATTGTGCATTTTCCATTAGGTAGATTGATTGAAACATTTCTTATGCCTTTGAACTCATATGTTTTATCATCTACAATTGTAATAGGTTTCCCATTGCCTTCTTGAAAAAAATAAAACCATTGTTTGTTTCTAGGTATATGTTTTCTTGTCCTTGAATCAATAGATGAATAATTTCCTTTTGAATTTTTTAATGTTCGAGTCATTAATACTTTGTCTGTAATTGTCATGATGGGATCTTCAACTTAAATTTTTTTTTTTAATCACTAAGTAGAAAACCTTTTGACTCCCTAATTAAGTTTCTTTTAATGTTCCAATGATCTTTGAAGAATATAAGCTGAGATAAAAGTATTTCATACCTTATGGAGCTTGCTCAATAATCTATCCTTGTCTTTGAAGCCTTCAATGTCTTTGCTTTGAAAATATTCCTTCAACAATGTACCTTTCAAACTTTTCCTTTAGAAATATCCTTTGCAAATCAAATGCACTTTATAAAACAAATGGACTCTAGTATTTGAATTTTTTTTTTGAATGCATTTTCCTTCTTAAAGTCAAGCCAATATTTCCTTTCAATAATTTATCCTTTTTTTAAATTTCTTTCTACCTTGTCTTTTGTTAAAAATCTTTCTTTATTATCAAATCTTCTTCAATCTTATTTACTAAGGCAACAAATTTAAGATCTTTCTCTTTTAACTTCTTTGGACAAATCACATTTTCTCCTCTAATATTTTCTTTAATCTCTTCTAAATTTCTTTTTCTCAAATATTTCACTTTAATTTTTTTTCCTTCCAATACTTTTATCTCTTTTATAAATTCATTGACTTGTTAAACAAAGTTCCTTTTCATTGTTTAATTATTCTCCTTAAAAATATTGCCCTCTTTGCTTTATAACATACCCCTTTCAATCAAATCTCTCTTAAATATTAGGCATCCATTGTGCACTTTTTAAATTAAATGAGGAAATGTACCTTTGCGTGTGCTTAAATTTTAACTCTGAGATTTCACTCCAAACTTTAGATAAAGCACCTCTTTGAAACTCATGCGTGTTCCTTGCTGGCATGCCATCGTGCATTATGGATGCACCCTTTGATTGCTCCTTCCAGCTTTGGTCCATCTAGTTATGTTCGTTATGATCTTAAACGTCTTCTAGTTCTGAATATCCTCTTGTTACAGTGGCTAATCTTAGGTATTTAGCCTGACGATCTTCAACAACCATTTCTCATGTAATAGATGATTTCTCCATTGGAAACTCACATTAAGAAATGCTCATGTTACTCAGGTTATCTCACAAAAATGGGCAAGAGGCTAATGTTCTCCTATACAGGTTGTAAATAGGCTTTAAAGAATGAGACTTTGACTTCAATTTTGCAGCAAAGGATAGGGACTTAACATAATGTTCTCTCGGGTTGGTCCAATAAATTTGGACTGCATCTAACAACAGAAAGTCTAAATAGCAACATGTTGCTTACTTCTTCACACAAGACCTCACTTTCAGAATCCTCTCTCTACACTCTTACTCCACCTCTCTCGGCTTACTGGTATGAATAACAAGGTGACTCAAACAAAAAATGGACCCACATACAATAATATCATAGGATTAACATGGCTCTTCTTTCCTTGACTGACCAACTGTACCTCACTTCCCTTAGCTCACTAACTATAGCTCTCTTCCCTTAGCTTGCTAACTATAGCTTTGATACCATTGTTAGCAAATGTGCTATATTCATCAATCAACTTTGGACACAAAGGTTAAAGATTTCTCATAGTATAATAGAACACAATTCACATATAATCAACCCATGACTCAAAGTAAAATGAACACACTATATTCACAAAGATGACAAGATTACAAAGTATTACAATACAAGAATATGCATTGCAATTTCCTATTACAAACAACCTCATGTGCTGCTCCTACAAATAGCCTTTACAAAGAGGCTTTTGACATTTCATCTTCAACTATCTCTTCATCTCCTCAAACTCCCAGGAGATATGACTCTTCATATTTCTCATAAGAGAAATATATTTATTGACTCCCTAATAAATACAAACATCTAATAATTACTAAATGCCAAATATTTACAAGATACTTGCAGGGTACCAAATACTGTAATGTTCTCCAACAAATAGTCCATCTACCTATCATTATGGAGACATACAAATAATCCATCTAATTATCATATTGGGGACATACAAAAGGCTAATCAAACAACCATAATTGAGATACATGCACTATCCATGCATTAAAATCACCTTGTAACCTTACTTCCATCATAGAGACACATGTATAATCATTTAACTATTTACGTGTAATAATCAAGAGTATCAAATCACAAGCATACAATAACACTCATAAGTTTTGCCATGGGTCTACTTCTATGCAAATGAATGACAATCTCCCAAATCTACCAAGACAATGAGATAAAACATTTTCCCAAGAATTCCAAGTACATACATATGTGAAAATGCTTTTGAACAATGAGGACACTTCCATGAATAAGTTGCAATGGTGTGCAATGACCAAATACCAAATCTGATATATATACCAACTCAAAAATTTATTACAAGGGCAACTATTTATATCTAGCTTCAAAAATGGAACTCAAAGAATGCACACTATCCAACATATATAGTAAATCAAAATGGGATGACACTTGCTATTCATGAGTGCAATGCCCATTAGGGATTCCATCAAACAAAATAAGTGGAAATTTTAATGAACGCCCAACACTAAGCATGATGTATAGTCAAATAATATGCCACATAGTTATATAGCATCAAGCTCAATAAAACAAATCTATGGGCATAATAAGGAATGAATAGAAGACAAAAAATGGTATAGTTTCATTCAACAATCAAATCAATTTTTTTATACATTATGATTTAGGGCATAAAACACAATAGTTCCCAATCATGGTGGCTAAAAGTTTTCGTTTGCTAATAACAAATGATTCAAATGCCATATGGAAAAATTCTTGTCCAATTCCAGCTCATCTAGGGAATGTTTGATCCATTCAATCATCTTCCCTCTAATTTATAACCCAAATACAAAACAAAATCTACCAAATAACTTAACATTAAATAAAAGCAAGTCTAGGGCGTCATATACAATCATTGAAGAAAAATATGATAACATCTTATATGCAAGTATTATCATTAATAAATGAGGAGTGAATCTAATGCATAACACCTTCCTTCAAATATGCAAATGATAAAGTAGAAATAAGCTGGGTTTGCCTTTCTTTTACTGATACTAATTGTAACAAGCAATACCTTCCAATTACCTTCTCTAGTGCAAAAAGTTGGTAATGATAATAGTCATTCCCTCATTTGAACCATTATTCAAATAACATCATGGATTTCAAGGAGATGAGAGTAAGACTTTGGAGTTGCTTCTAGTTCCTCCTATCAAACACCTGCAAGTATTATCCATATGATGGTCATACTTGGGTTCCCAAGTTGATCGTCATGGTGTTTGATGCTTCTTGTTTTCTTGATATGTTGTTCTCTTGGGAAAATGTTATGCATAACACTTTCCTTCAAATATGGAAATGATAAAGTAGAAATAAGATTGGTGTGCCTTCCTTTACTGATACTAGTTGTAACAAGCAATACCTTCCAATTACCTTCTCTAGTGCAAAAAGTTGGTAATGATAATGGTCATTTGAACCATTATTCAATTAACATCATGTATTGCAAGGAGATGAGAGTAAAACTTTGGAGTTGCTTCTAGTTCCTCCAATCAAATACTTGCAAGTATTATCCATATGATGGTCATACTTGGTTTCCCAAGTTGATCGTCATGGTGTTTGATGCTTCTTGTTTTCTTGATATGTTGTTCTCTTGGACAAATGTTATATAGAGGGCAAGTGTATAAAGGACTGTCGATAGAAGGAATCCATGTGAAGGAGAAAGTGCTCCTTTTATTCTTCTAACCGTCTCTCCTAAACTCCCTTTGCATGCAACCATCCTCCTTTTATCTTCCACCTTCCACTTCTTGTAGATAGCAACATATTAGTTGGGCTTTCCTTCATCTCTTAATACTTTTTGAATTGCTATTATTTTTATAAATTCTTAATTTTTTAACCGATACAAATTTGATATTCCAAAGATACATGTTCATACATACTTTCCAAACAAACATAATTACATAGGATTATAACCACCCATCCTCACCTTGAGCGACCTTCAATTGCATGAACAGCAACATTCATGGACAAGGTAACAAATACTTCTTTCTTCCATTCATTGTTAGCACATATCAGAATAAATCCAATAATAATTACAAATTTTCTTTATATCAATTAGAATTTGCAAGTTCTCACACATTTTTAGTCAAACCATACAGTTATTAAAAGAGAGAACATTTCCATTCATAAATACACTAGTGCTAAATCAAAACAATAATTCTCAACTTAAGAAACACACAAAGCCATATTAAAATTCTATAGATGTTAGGCTACCAAGGGGATAGGTGCTACATATTAAAAAATAATATCACATTCATATTGAACAAGATTGAAAAGTCAATTGGAAAGTGAAGGTGATGGTATTTTTATAATTGATGCCAATTTTTATTTTATATTCAAGGAATGATGAATATCATACAATTGTTTTTTTTTTTTTATCTATGGTTATGAAGAATGATCAAGATTGAAGGTTGTTGAAATAGTAAAATTTTCTATCTTTAGATTTGAAGAGAAATAAGAAAGTGAAAGGTCATTAGAAAAGAGGCTGAAGAGAATGGGACATGATTGGTGGTCTTTGGTGCTTGACTTTCCTTCCCCATTGCTAGAAAAACATAAATTGAGGTGTTGGTACATTTTCCAACCATGGGCAAGGCAAGAACTTTTATTCAAATCATATGAGATTTTGTATGCTCTCCGCTTTTCTCTAGGATATATTTATTCAACTCATGCACATTGTACTCTTAATTGCATTTCAATAATATAAGTTACAACAACATTTTATTATGGGGTTTTTTCCATAGAGGGCCTCCCCACATAAATCATGGCGTTCTTGCTATTTCATCAGATCTAATTTCCTTGCCAATGGTGGTTTTAATTTATTGCTTTTTTTCCATGCAATTCCCAACTATGTTTACACTTATTTTGATGTATTGATCAATTTTTCTTGCGTTGTCCAACTTTGTATGAAGAAAGATCTATGTGAGTAAGCCAATTGAGGGATGCCATAGATCATATGGTATCAGAGCAAGTTTTCCTTAGGCTTGTGTAAGGTTTGCTAGCCCTTTGGATTTTTTATTTACAATCAAGTTTGCATACCAAGTGCTTGACAAAAGGTATTATGTACCATTTTGCTAAAACATGGGAAAATCTAGCAAAAACCAGTAAACCTAATTCAAAGAGGAAGAAGGCAAGATTTGAGACTTGTTACATACTACCCAACAACAATTCCAAGAGATTCCCAAGTTAAGAAAAGGAAATACATAATTGAAGTTGAAGCTTAAAGAGAAAGAGTAGCTACTTGCTATAGGCTATCAATTCCAAGGGCTTGGCAAGTATGCTAAGGAATGAGGGATCCTATTGAGGTGTTCTCCTAGCCTCAACATATGGGTCTTGGATACTATAGAAAAGAGTTTTCCATAAAGTACGCAGACATGCATTTGAATGTGCAATAGAAGAAGCCACTATCGTCCCACACTTTATATAAAAAGGGAATTGAAATGATCAAACAACTAGTGCAACAAAGATGTAATTTGATCTCGAGGTACGAAAACCATAAGTATGCACCCACAAAAAGAGGTATAAACATCAACCTTCAATTTTTTAATTTTGCTATCATTGTTGTGGAAGGAAAGGGCATATATCTTAGTTTTGTTGGGACCTTTGATCTTGTGAATATTGTGGCAAAAAAAATCATTACAACATTTATAGGAATCTCTTGGTTTCTAAATGCATGAAAGAGATCTATAAAGGGAAAATAAAGGTTTAAGAAGATTCTCATAATTTCACTACAAAGTCCATGAGGTTGAAATATGATTGGACGAATATGAGCAAATGGAATGTGATAGTTAGGTTTTAAAACCATGTTTGCATTCAAATCCTTCATTGCAAGTAGTTTATGATAATTCTCATGTTGTGCAATTACTATATATGAATGAAAAAGTTTGTCATGCATCAAATGGGTCTAGTCATTCATTAAGTCTGTGACAACCAAGTATGTTATTTTTTTTACATAATGTAGTTGATGTTAGTCGTGAGTTTAAAAAGTACACATAATTTTTTGGTAAAAGAAATGTCAATCTGCATTTGATGCAAGGAAGTATTTCAGCGAAATCATTTCATAAGAGAGCTAGGAAGATGGTAGTTAATTGAAACCATTTGTACCTTTCAATGAGAATTCCTTTGTAGACAATCATTTCATTTGGAAAATCCAACTATTAACTTATTTGTTTAGATTTTACATAGATAGGTAGAAATGAGGTTGTGTTGATTAGAATCAAGTTTGGTCTTCATATTGACAATTGAAGGCAATTTACTCATAGTGTTTTTGAAAGAGTTAAATCTAGTAAAACATGGGATCCAACACCACATTTGCACTAATTATGTTTGTCTTATAACCTTTGGTATTCCTTTCATAACCAATGAGTTTTCTCAATTGGCATGTTTACTCTTTTGATTTGCTTGTAGAGGAGGAGGAGAAAACTAGGGGAATAAGAGTCAATTGGAAATCTATCTATAGATATTTTTGATAGGTTCATTTTAGATCATGATTTAAGATTTCTTCAGAGCGGAGTTCCTTGTAGATTAAAAAGCGACTTTGAGAAGAGAAGAATTTATTTCCATCTTCACAAGCTATTATTAGAGTGGAACACAATTAATTGTTCATATTTCTTGTAAGAAGGAACACTTCAGTTAACAATGGAAAAATAGACAAAATTTGTAATGTGGAGAAGCTCTTGACATTTATCTTCATGTAATTAGATTGTACAATAAATGCATTTTGTACTTGACATTCTTAGTTATGTTATACTGTAACCACTCATCATTTTACTAAATAAGGATAAAATATGGGATGCAATTTTCTATGAAGGATCAATTTATTTTGGTCCTCTTTTCACCATATTGGTTATAACTAGTTTGTGTTTCTAGTTATGGGGGTTATTTTGGTGCTCGTATTTTTGAAGGAAACTTTATATTAACTCATACTTATGTTCTCATTAAAGCATTTTCATGCCAAAAAAGGGAGTCTTGTTGAAAAGGATGCATTTCATAGCACACTTGTGTTGTTCGTAGTTTGATGTATCATCCACCTTCTTGTGGACATATACACTATTTTATTATGATATATGTGATACTAGAAAAAAAAACAAAATTTTGGTATTTGGATTTGTTTTTCATTGAAGAATGATAAATTGTGGGTAAGTTTGATGGATTGACACATGATATTTGTATTAGTTGTAGTTTCATCATTTTATGGGAGGAATATTGCATTTGAATACAATTCTTAGCTCTTTATTTTTGCCATGTATTTTTGCTTTGGAGTGGGATGAAGCATACTAATAAACAATATTTTCCACATGATAAGAATCATTCCTACAACGGAAAATGTTTTGGTGAAGGCAACACACGTGTTTCAGATTCTGCCCAACTATGGTTTCCTATAGGTTTTTGAGTATTGCTATGAATTGTTTACCTTTTCTTAGAAGCATGTCAAGTTTTATAGTAGTGTGGTTGTGGATTTGATATCATTTGATGTCATTTATGTGGCTATTGGTAGACTAATTACATCATTTTGGTTTGTGCTACAATTTACTTTATAGGCTAATATGAGGTCATGCAATGTTAGCATATATTGCTAGTTCTATGGCTTCATTAGAGACATTCACTGTTGTGTTTATATCAAGTTTTCATATTCAACATGAATTTAAATTGAAATCTATTTGTCTAAACTATTGAGTAAATATCAGTTTCTTTGAATGAACTTTTGGGAATGAAATTTCATTGGGGAAGTGTGATCGAGATTGAAGGCTAATTAAATAGGACAATTTCTATTTCTAGTTTTGAAGAGAAATGAGAAAATGAAAGGTCATTGGAGAAGAAGTTAAAGTGAATGGGAAATGAATTTTGGCTTTCCATTGCCCACTTTCCTTCTCCATTTTTGGAAAAATATAAGTTGAGGGTGTTGTTGCATCTCCTAACCACTGGCAAGGTAGGAACTTCTGTAAGTAATTTGGAGTTGTATGAGATTTTGTGAGTTCTTCTTTTCTCTAGGAGAGACTTTGTTCAACTCATACACATTGTACTGTTAATTGTATTTCAATACTATAAGCTACACTGATATATTATTGTAGGTTCTCTTCCCTTAGAGGGTTTTCCCCACATAAATCATGACGTCATTCTTGTTTCGATCAATTTAATTTATTTGCTATAGTTGTTTTAATTTATTGCTCTTTTTATTTGCAATTTCCATATATGTTTGCCCTTGTTTTGATGCATTAATCAAAGTTTCTTAATTTGTCAGACTTTTTATGAAGAGAGATCTACGTAAGACAATTGAGGAGTTGCCATAAACCAAATAATTAAATGCTTTTACTCTTATCACATCATGATGGACATTTCAATAGCTATGCATGTATCATTTGAAAAAATTAGAACCTTGTTTTCCTCCTTAAAAGTTGAGTTATTTGGCCAATTTATCTAATGCCATTAGATTTGGGCTTATATTTCCCCATCAATATTTTTGGTGATATTATCATCATCTCCATTATTAGCATAGATATTTTTTAAATTGGTTTATTAGCATAAATGTTATATTGAATGTTCTATATTTTTGCCTTAAGGATTCTAATATTATTAAGTTGTAGTCCTCTTACTTTTTTTAAACAATAACTTACGTACACTATTACCAACATTATTGTATCTTTATTTATTTATTGGGTAAAAAGGGAATTGTTTTTATTATTGGAGTATAAACAATTTATAAAAATATATTTTACCTATCTTGTACAAACTCATAACACAATAAATATATATGACAAACCCAAACCAAGTGGGGTTTAAAGATTTACCACCTGTTACATTCCAAAGTCTTATGGAAACAAAAAAAGGATGTATAACCAAAATTTTTCCTTAAAAGATAATCTTGAGAAAATGGCAGAGAAAGCTTGGATAGTCTTTGAAATC
The DNA here is from genome assembly GCA_028583015.1 of Wollemia nobilis. Lineage (NCBI taxonomy): Eukaryota > Viridiplantae > Streptophyta > Pinopsida > Araucariales > Araucariaceae > Wollemia > Wollemia nobilis. The sequence goes on from JAQPPZ010014788.1 coordinate 13,829,386, forward strand.
CTCCTAAAGTTTTTGGCAATAAATTAAAAGAGAAAACACGACCTCATGTATAACGAAGAGAAGAAAAGTTGTTGGGTTTCAAAATGATCTATTTGTTTCCTACAAAGTAACTATGGTGAATTTTCACTACAATTCAACCAAAGAGGGGTGACTGCGGCAGGTGCTGACCACCACAAAGCTACAGGGCTAGGCTAAATACCAAATCTTAACAATTAGTGACCCATAATTACTCCTAATAGCCTTTTCGGTGATAACTAAATTAGACCTCACTATTAGTAGTAGCTCAAGAGCCATTTTAGTGATAACTAAAATGACTCTACTAATAATGGAGGTTGAATCTAGACAATGATTGTGGGTAAGTTAGCAAACATGGCTATCATCCACATTTGTTTGGGTTCTTGGCTCTTGACCACCCATCCATCATCTCTCCACAACATGCACATGAAATATTCATTGGGAGAGTTAGTTGGAGGAAAACCAATAGTTGTGGGAAGTAGATGAAGACTCACAGGAGCTCATAATGAAGAGATTTTGTGAGACATTTACTCTAACGTATTTTGTCAAAGGAGCCATTGGATTAAGCTTCTCTGCACTAGTGACTCCTTTAGGCAGGAGACCAACACTTGTAGGCAATAGAGTTACAAGCAACATATTGGGGCACTTCAAATCAGAGGCCCGTCAAATTAACAAAATGTCATCATTTGCAATTCTCATCCTTCCAATAGAATTCGGTAAAAAGTTTCCTTAAAATAACTTGGAAGAGGACTAATAACCAAGAGGCAAAGCTGACAAAAGCCAAGGAAAGAGGTTTCAAACCTATAAGGGCAACAAAGTTTTGATCTATGGGTTGGCACTACTTTTCAAAAGTTTTGGCAATTTGTACTACTCAAGCTTCCAAAAAGAAAAAATATGGCCGAGTTTTGAGAGACACAAAGGGAGGTTGAATATTTGAAGATTGATGGTTCTCAAAAGTTTCGACCAAAAGAAGAGAACAAAAGTTCTTACAATCTACTTGGCCTAAGGATATTAAAAGGTGGAGAACGATGGAAAAGTGTAGGAAAGGTGAAGTACTCAAAGATAAAAAGTTTTGAATGATCCGAAGGCAGGAGAAACCATTTTTTTTTTAAAATCAGACCAATAAAAAAGGTTTGACAACAAGAAAGAAGCCTCTCACAAAATTTTTAGATAAAGTCTAGCCTTGAAAGTTAATAATTAAATCATACATGAAGAGATATACAAAAGTTTCGACAAGCTTCTTTTGAAAAAAATAACGAAACCTACTACCTCAGAAGATAAAGGAAATATGAGAGATGAGCATAAGTTCTCTAGGAAGTAAAGTACAATGCAAAAGTGATCAACAAAGAATGAAGGATTAGATTGGGATACAAGAGATCGATGCTAAGGCATGAGCTCTAAAGAAGAGTAGATGAGTTGAATTAATGAGTCACCCATGAGGAGAATTAGAGACTACCTACTAATCTTACTTGGGTTTTGCAATTCAAGAAAAGTTGGTGGCTATTAAAAATAGAAGTATGATAACTACAATGGCAACAATCCCCAACTTGACAAATATTAACTACAAAAGGTGTTTTAATTCAGTTTTTCAAGATCCTTGGGGAGGATAGATGAGATTGTCAAAAAACTTCTGCATAGTTTTGGAGGGAAAATCCTCACAACTGTATCTATATATAGTAGTTGCTTCAGCACTGCAAAGCATCGATAAGTTGTATAACTTCCCTTTCATTTTCTTCTGTATAGCAACACTTAAACCCTAGTCATTTTGTGGATATGTTTTTGAACCCTCACTTTTGGCATGGTATTTAACTTGCATAATCATATATATAAAAGAGGTCGTGACTATTGGGCTTTTTCTATCCCATTTATTTTGTTTATATATGCTTATGTGCATGTGTAAGAGGTCGTGACTACTTCATTTTCTATCCCATTTCCTATATATGTAAGTGTTCCTTGAGTGTTGTTCGTGACAATTTACTCGTTTGTGCATCTTGTTGTTATGTAGAAGAATCTTATTTTGATATTGGTGCATCACCCTCTATTAGCTTAGGTTAGCTTAGGAAATTTTTCCTTCTTGCTATATTTGTTTCTTGTGTTATCTCTTTTCATTTTCCCCTTGAAGTTGGTTAGAGTAGGAAGAGCATTAAAGATCACATTTTAAAAGGATTCGTCCTTGTAAAAAACATCAGAGGAAGTCTAATTGAGCCTCTCATCGTGATCTCAGAGATGCCTTGATCTGTCGCTCTATGCGAGATGCGATAGTCCTAACCATCTAGTCCTCGCATCTGGTGGTTAAGACAATCATAAAGGACAAATTTATAATGGAATACCCGATGGGACCCAATTGATCCATATTTATTGGTCCTACAATCAAGATACCTCTAATAGGCTAAGACCTTGGTGAAGGTACATGCCTATCTACTTGCTTGAAGCATTTAAAAATCTCACCTGGCGACTCCACTCAAGATGAATATCCAAAAGTAGCCACTTAGAAAGACATTACAATTAGATTTTGGTGAAGGTCTTAATCTACCAATTTGAAGAGAAAATGTTGTATTCACCTAGCGACTCCACTCAAATCAAAAGATCCTAAAGTTTATGAGTGAAAAACCTATGAACAAATCCTTTGTTGCTACTAATTTGCAAGTGCTAGTACCTTAGCTCAACACAATTCCAAGAAGAAGAAGAGGTCGAGGTCAATATATGGTCACTCAACCACTTGGAAGTTTCCCTACATGGAACGATAGAGGTCCTCTATGACCTTTGATGCTACCAATAGTATGGGATGACATCCTGACGTCTACACTAAAGTCTCTCCCATACTACATTAGGGAAGATTTGACCACTTTATTGGAGCATTTGCAAAACGGTTAACCTGTGTGTTGCACAATGTGGCTCTAAGACTATTGGAAACAAGGCTAGAGATTGGTACATCTCTCTTCCTCCTCACTCAATCACTAACTGGGACTAGCTTCCTATCTTGTTCGTATAAAGATTCAAAGAGAAGGTGGATGGAATGTCTCTCTTGGATTAATTGTCAATCATAAAGAGGGCATCAATGGAAACTATGAATGACTTCAACGTCTAATTTCATAAGGCATGGCATAGAATACCTCAAGGGGTTCATCCCTTCATACCCTCCTAGGAAATGTTTCCAAGTAGGCAAACAAATGGAAAGCTGCTTATAATTTGAAGAGGTGATTACATTGTGTTGAGAAAGGAGCATTTCTAAAAGAAAGGTTGGACATCAAATCAAAATTCTAAGAGATATGAGTAGTTGGATTGAGTCATGGGAATGGGATGAGTAGCCTACAAGCACATGAGCAAAAAATTCCCTGAAAGGTGGTAGGATTCCCATGTGCATTAAAAGAAATGGCTCCTAGGGATTATAACCAAACAATTAAAGATCGTCTAGTTGATGATAGTATCAGGGCCACGTCATGTGAAGTTAATGCAAAAGATAATGATATGCCCTGCCCTTTATCATGAGCGCAAAGAGAAAGTAACTTTGCATCATGCAAATCCAACACTGAAAGGAAATATGAAGATATTGTGTCACCCTGACAAAAATAAGATAGGCTCAAGTCGAGCAAAAATATGGCAAATAAAGGTGAGCATAAATTTATAGAAGAATTTGATGCAGTATGCACCCCTTCGCCTCAATGAAAATGCTATGAGAAGACCACCTTACTTTCTTTTCCCTCAATTCAAATAGCTACCTAAATTAAATTGGTCATTTCTCCATTATTAGAGCTAACTTCGAATGCTTTGTGCCTAATAGATAAAGCCTTATTTTTTGGGATCATCTCCTTCTACAAGCAGAAAACCCTTGTGAGCTACCAAAGCTATAGTGAATTTTTACTAACATCCAACCAAATATGGGTGACTATGATTGATGCTGATTAGGAACCTTAGGAAAAATGAAAAGCCCTTAAAATGTTGCTAACCACTAGGAAGCTTATGCTGAAGAATAACCAAGAAGCTATCACCAAAGGCTGATTATGGATGTAAAACCTTAGGATCTAATTGTTGTCGTTTATGAGTGCACCTCATCCCAAAAAGGGGGGATGGTGTTGCGCCTACGCCTCAGGTAGAGCGAAACAATAGGAAACATTACAGGGCAGACGAGAGGGATCGCCTATGGGGCAACCTTTGGGGGTTTTAATCGAGGTTGGCTCCTCATCGGATTTTAACTCCTTGATGCGTAGTGACCTCCACGAGCTGAGGTCAGGGTATGGGTGCCTAAAAAAAAAGAATTGCAATGAAATTAAATAAATAATAAATTAAATGTACTAGAAAAGTAAAGCCCTAAGCTACAAAGGCGATGTGCCAAAGAATAAAAAAGAACCCCTATTTCTAACTACAACAAGTGGCAATTGAACACAAAAAACGTCACCTATGGCTAGTGAACACAACCAAGCAAAACACACTGCCAGGAATCGAGATCAATCAATAGGAGGACATAAATTATTCATGACTTCCATTAACATGTTGAAATGATTACAAGACAAGGGTTCAATGCTCTTTAGGCATGATAAAAAGCTCAGGCTTCCCTTGTTATAGTAGGAAATAAGGGTGAAAGAAAGAACCCACAAGGTCGGGTGTTGGGCATGAGCAAACAATATGGATGAAAGGAAGAGCCTGCAAGGCTCCTCTTTGGTTGGAAGGATTTCATGGGCCGTTGGATTGAAAATCAACGAGTCGTGAGCCTTGGTTCCTTTGTTGGTTTGATTTGGATGGTCATGGAGCATTGATCGTAGATGAAAGATCTAATGGTTGGCATGGTTTTTAGCTCACATGATTTTCCTTGAAGCTCCTTTCTCCTGATTGAAGGTAGGAAGTACCTTTTCGACAAGAGGTATGAAGCACCTTCTAACTACGAAGCCTCAATTGGTCCCACTTTCGATTAGTCTGGTTTGGAGTGAAAGAGAGCTATAGGAAAAAGTTCCCTATAGCTTTGGTGGCTCTTAGGGCTTCTCAACCTATTGAAGGAGTGAACCTATAATCTTCTTGCCTTGTTTATTGGGTGCAGAATCAAAATTTGGAAGCTATATTTATCAAAGAAAAAAGAGAAAACAACAAAAAAACACCAATGAAAGGAAACAATAACAAAAAAAGGGATGGGAAACAAAATCTATGGGGAACTGCATGGGAAGGTTTGGTGATATGGGAACTTGCTCATTTGAGCTCTCACTTCCTCCCACTTTGCCATGGAGGATGCACAAGTTTTATGGAAGCAATGATGACTCCTTTGGAGTTTGACCTGTTTTAAGCGTGAGAAACCTATTGCTCCATGTGTAACTTCTCACGTTTAAATTTCAAGCTCTACCATAGGACCAATAGCTTTTATGGTGTCGTAAATCGTCAAGACCTATAGCCTTTTTTGTTAGAGTTACTATGCTACAGTAACTATAATTATGACCTCATTTGGTAATTAGTAGATTCTCCTAGGTAGATTTTACTTACCGCACAATAAATTTAGATTATTACATTATTACCCTAGTAAGTTAGATTATTACTATATTTTTCTACTTCAACCATGAAGATATTCATTGTCGAATATCTTATGGTTATTTGATTCACACGCTATTATTTATTTAGTGTTGTTAGTTGTTAGCTACACTTACTCATTAGGTGTTAGTCATTAGCTACACTTACTCATTAGGCTATTTTAGGCCTAAGACATTGTATATAAGCTTTGCATTATTAATATATTAAACCAATGTTTGCCCATGCTCTTTCATGGTATCAGAGCGGGCAGGTTCCACCATAGGTGCACAAAACTTGAACTTGGGCGAGATTTTCTTGGCAAGGTGTTTGTTGGTGCCTAGACAATGGGGCATAATTCCCGAGATGGGATCCCCTCCAGCACCTTGCTGCTCGAAACAGATCCCGAGGTAGATCCTGAGCAACACGCTTCCCGAGATGTTGCACAAAGTTTTTTCACAATTGTAGAACACAGATACCGAGGAGATCTTTTGCTGGCCCTCACGAAATTTGAGGCATTGTTCCAACATTTTGGAATTTATTTTTGATCACCTCATTGGAAATTTTTTTCTGCAACGGATTTGACTCTAAGTCACTAGCCTGCAGATCTGACAACACTAATAGCGCTATCGTGCTGTCAGCCCTGACATCTTGTAGGGCAGTAGTCACCCACTATTGGGCATGCACTAACGGTGGATCCAATCCTACAGGCGCTCAATCTAATGTCAATCAACACACCTGCTTCGAACACCTGCTAGAGTCTCGTCCCTACAGTGCACTCGAAACACCCTATCGACTCGCATGAAAATCCAGATGTCTTTGACAACATGGAATATGTAGTTGCTGACAACACACTTGGCAACCCGATCCCGAAGCATCGTTGACCTACACGTGATCTGAGGTACAAATCCTGACACACGTGGTTGTGAATAGGCGATATTGATTGGCATGCTGACCTGACATCTATCTAATGGATAACACCCCGAGGCATCTAACGTGGCAAATGACGTGGTGTTCCAACTGGGACTACTGACGTGGAATGATAGTTGTAGGACTGAATGCGTGGTGTCTTTCTGTTCACTGGTGAGATGACACTTGGTGAAGTTCTACTCATTTCTTAGGGCAACAAAAGTGGGCGTCGTCTGATTGCCCGAAGGCAATCATAATGAAAAAGGAGGTGAGTTGTTTTTAAACAACTCAAAATGCAGTCGTGGGTTGCATGTGGGGCAATTCCCATAGGTTTCTTTTAAAGAAACTAAAGCAGCCGCATGACTACTTCAAATGAGAGGTCCTCCCTCCTATTCACATTGGGCGTCGTATCCCGACTGGTGGCTAGAACCCGTGTGAAAACTCCTGACGGGAGGTCGAGAGTTCGACTCCCATCGAGAACTAAATTCATTTTTTAATTAAAAAATTAACAAAAAAAAAGGGCGCAAGGTAGTTTTTTATTTTATTTTTTAAATTAATTTTTAGTATATTTTATTAATAATTAAATCTTTTTTTGGTTAAAATCATATATTTTTGACAAATTATAATGTTTTTAACCAAATTGATTTTATTATTAATTAAATTATGCTTAATTAATTAAATTTATGCATTAAAATAGAAAAATAAAGGACCTATTTTTTGCACCACCAAACAAAAGTATGCTTTTTTTCTCCTAAAAAGGGGATATAAGACATTTAATAGCACTATTTTTTGCAAAATTAGGGAACCTAATATCTTCTCAAAACCTTGTTAATTTTGCAAAAAAAAAAAAAAAAGGATCAAAGTTGAATTATTTTTTGTCAAATTGTAACACAAGGAGGCACAAAATTTTGAAAAATTCAAAGGCAAAGAATGCATTTGTTTTCTCCAAGGAGGAATATAACAAAAGAAATTGCACATTATATGTTTTTGCAAAACCGCTGAGACGTCACTCACAATCTCGCGACGAGAAGAGATTGAAGACCTTGGGTCCACTATAACCAAGTCGTGTGTCGAATGGTTCTGGAAAGCCTTTCAAACACGGGTCGTGTGTCGAATTGACTTGAAAGGAGTGCTACTTTGTTAATTTTGCAAATCAAAGGGGGGAAGACAAGAAATTGTATTTCTTTGCAAAATTGTAACACAAAGTGAGGAGCACTTAAAAATCAAACCTTGTTTATTTTGCAAAATCAAAAGGAAAGGCAATTGTTTTATGCCACATTCTTTGCAAAATTGAAAAACAAGAGGAGACTTTGAATATCAATTTTTTGCACAACACAAATCCAAATTTTGTTGCAAAAAATAGTAAATAAGGTGCATTTTCGATATTACTCGACACCTTTTAAAATTGGCAAAATAGGTGCATTTTTGGCAGTGATCGACACCTAAGTGATAAAAATTTTGTGGGCACTTTTTGATTGATTATTGCATTTAATTTCTTGTTCTTTGCAATTATAAGTCATCAAAATCAAGAGCACTCAAAACCCCAAAATTTCACAATAATTTGTGTAATTCATTTGCACAAGTATAAGCCATTTTAAAAATTGATATTCTCTCCATACTACCCTAAAAATTCACTCTTATTTGTTTGGATCAATATCCTCAAACTGATTATTCCTCTTCAAGAGGATTTTCAGGTAGGTACCATTAAATATCTTTTTGAGTGAATTATCTTTTGGTACTCTTTTAGGGTATATCGAAAGAAAGAACAAGTTTTTGTAAAATAAGGAACCTTGAAAGTAGCAATTGTTTGCACTAAGGGGGGATAATTTCTTTCTTCCTTCAAAATAGATTTTGATAAGAGGGAGATAAAACTTGTAAAGGTAAATAAAAAAACCATAAGTCATCAAAATTATATCTTTTCTTTTAGGCTTCATAATAGCAACCATGCTTGAAGTACTTGCAATAAGGAAGGATTGTTTGGTGAACTTTTTTGATAAATTGCCTAGGAGGCAAAGTTATGTACAAAGATCTTTTGCACTCAAGGGGAAGACTTCAAAAATTACCTAAGGGAGATAAATGGGCAATACCATTGCAAACCTCTTTTTAGGTTTCATAAATAGCAAATGTTTTTGTTTGAAAAAATTGCAATAAAAAGGGGATTGTACCTCTTTTTAGGCTTTATAAATAGAAAACTCTTTTTGTTTGAAGTACTTGTAATAAAGGGGGGGATTTTCTAGTGTAATTTTTGAAATTTTACTAGGAGGCAATCTTTGTTAAAGCCTTAAAAAACTTTATGAGTTGCATATATTTTGCACTTATGGGAGGATAAACATTTCTTTCCTACTTCACACAATTTTTGCTAAAAAGGGAGAAAAGACTTATAAGGGTGCATTTTCGACAACGACCGACACCTTAGTCACACTTCTTGCAGAAATTCCATTACAACATGTTTTACAACAAGGGGGGAAACTTATAAGGGTGCATTTTCGACAACGACCGACACCTTAGCTACCTTATCAAAACTTTTACAAAATCATATTGTAATAGAATGAACCTCGTATGTAGTGATATACTCTAGTACACCTAGCGGTTGTAGTGGTTGGTTACCCATGCAATCCGGTTGGATGACAAGATTACAATAAGGACATTCATTGTTGTTAAAGCAAAGTGAGGGATGACCCACTTTTGCTTAAGTACTTTGGAAGTACTTATTTTTCTTAGACCCAAAGACGACAGACCTAGAGGTGGACCTAAGCAAGAGCAGCTAGAGCCACAAGCCAGAGCAGCTCAACCAAGATGAAAGAAATAATGTTTGGCATCTATAAGAAAGGTAAATCCTATGGTAGACCCAGTGGCAAATCCAATGACAAATCGAGTGACAGATTCATAGGAATATCCAGAGATAGTCCCAAAGGTATTCATCCAGAGGTACACTTAGAGCCATGAGCCAGAGCTCTATAGGTTCCACTATATGTGGAAAATACCTACGATATAGGTTCCACCATTCAGTGGAAAAGACCTGGATCGGGTTCCATCATTCGGTGGACAAGACCTAGAGCCAGAATATCAACATATTTTATTTTCTCTTTTTCACTGTATTGGGGTAGTTATATACATTACCCAAATAATGTAATAAGGGGGGATGTTAGAGTTACTATGCTACAATAACTATAATTATTACCTCATTTGGTAATTAGTAGATTCTCCTAGGTAGATTTTACTTACCGCATGGTAAATTTAGATTATTACATTATTACCCTAGTAAGTTAGATTATTACTTTATTTTTCTACTTAACCATGAAGATATTCATTGTCGAATATCTTATGGTTATTTGATTCACACACTATTATTTATTTAGTGTTGTTAGTTGTTAGCTACACTTACTCATTAGGTGTTAGTCGTTAGCTACACTTACTCATTAGGCTATTTTAGGCCTAAGACATTGTATATAAGCTTTGCATTATTAATATATTAAACTAATGTTTTTCCATGCTCTTTCATTTTTTGGATGTCTAGCCCCTTTTCTCTTCATTATTCCATGGCCCGTGTATATTCCTGCTCCAAAATGGGAAATCCTTCTTTTAACCAAGGGGATGGCAATCCTCCTTGAATTAAGGATTTTAGTGAGGCATGCAAGGTTTTGACCATTTTTTTTAGGGCTTTCGCCTAGGCCATACATTTATGCATGGATTGTTCTCGAATAATTATGTTCCATACCCTTATGAATATTCCTCCTAGTAATGACTTGTAGCTCTTTTTTTCTTGCGATGATAATTTGAACCTAGAAACTCTCTACTTCATGCATCCTTTTCAATTTGGTTACTAGGGCCTATTCAATTTCTTGAATTTTTTTTACACTTAATTGGGATGCTGAGTTGACGAAGTGAATAAGTGGAGCCATTGAAACCATGGAATTGGCTATGTTGCTCCAATATGTTGTGTAGACCCCCCAAATTAATGCAACGGTGCTCTGTTGCACGATTTTAGAGCATATCTTTTGTTCTTCCTCCAATTCTCAAAATCAATCTTGAATGACTTAAGCTGGTATTTCGTGACGAATAGTCAATCCAATAGCTCCCCACTCTTCCTTCGCTTCTCTTCTAGTTGGGTAACCATTTATTGATCACTTGACACTTGCTCCATCTAATTCTAGAACCCCCTAAATTTGTCTCAAGAGTCTTTGAGGACATCTTTGACCTCCTGGAGTTTCTTCTCTTTTTTATAATTTTCTCTCTATGGTCATCAAATCATGCTTGAGTAGCTTTTATCGCATTCTTAGTTAGCTCAATAGACCCTTTAGCCCCAATCCCTTTCAGGTTGATGGCCATCATGGTCACTTGCTAATATTAAAGTTGCATTTTCCCTTTTGACTTGGATATTTTTGGGTCCATGTGAGCTAGGTGAAGAAATATCTCTTGCAAATAAATCTAGCTTTGAAAGTCCCTTTCTATAGGCCTACTTGCTCTCTTCGCCTCCTTTTATGAATATTCAGTAGTCCTCTGAAAGTTTGTGAAGTAGAGGTGTACTTGGAGAAGTGGTGAAGCCAACTATTTATTGCCCTTGTGTGGGGCTAGGTAGTATGGGATGAAATAAGGGGGTGGAGAGGGGCAATGGAGAAGTGGCATAGATGGGTGGGAATCCTCCAACTAGGGCAAATTGGACACCTATCTACAGAGTGGTTGGGGTGAAGGCTAATGGTGTGAGGACTTCAGATCTTTAGAATGGGAATTTTGTGGAGGAGATTGGCATACTAGGTGCCTATAGGAAGGTAACAGTGGCAAAGGTTACTAGGGTGGAAGTTGTTGCTGGTGAGGCCAATGACAAGGATAGTGAAGATCCTGCATTGAGTACAGGAGGAGGAAGGGCACGGGGAAAAAATTTGACCACCTATACCATGGGTACCTGGGTTCTTGCTTATGAAGAAATCTTCTTTTTCTTGATGGGATGGGAATCAATGCTACGAGAAGACTCCTTTTAATAAGATTGCATTGAAGTGGGTATTAGAACTGAAAGCTCTTGAATTGGTGAGTGTCATTCAAACATCATGACCTCAATGTCTAGGACAAGGGAGTCCTCCAATTAGATTACTTCCTTTGTCCCCACTTCTATGTCCTTAATTGCTTGGACGAAGGCATCCACCACTTTATCCCTGTTGTCTCTGCTAGAGATGAAGGTTTCTTCTTTAGCATACTCCTTGTTCCACCATTCTTCGAATTTTACATCCTCATAAATATTTCCAAATGCGGGTGTTGTATTATTGATTTCTTGTCACATTATCTACCACACATCAATATTTTCCTTCTTCCACTTCCTCTTAAGGAATTTCAACTTTGATGCATGAATTTGATAGTTTGGGTCTACCTTACCGGTTACCTTATAGAAGGCAGTAGGGTTTCCTCTTGATGGTTGCAACGGGGCTTGTGCTAGCATCTATTTTACCAAAGGCATGCCTCTTTCATCCATGGGGTTCTAAAGGGCCTCTAGGTCTGGCCTAGGTTCATGTATAAACTCCATTGAGTTCTTGATCTTGGTTAGCCATTCTGCAAATTTCTTGCTAGGTTCATACTTCCATTCTTTGGGATCCTTCTCCAATTTTAGTTCCTCAAGCTCCTTCTCTAAGAGCTCATGAGCCTTCCACTTTATTATACTAACCCCTCTAAAAGAGAAAGAAATATTGAATAGACTGGTCTTGTTTCTTCCACTAGAATATAGGGCATCAATTATATCCAACTAGCAAAGAACCTCTAAAGCAAAGACTCGCTTTGACACGTATTTTGGTAGCCAGTATGCTTATTTTTTGAAGCCATGCATTCTAATTAGTTTTTGATCTTTAATGAAAACTAGTCATTGAGGAGCTACCTCCATAAGAAATTCTTATAACTCCTACTAAGGAGCTCAGGCCTTTGTCCCTTGAGGGAAGTTAGTGTCAATACCAAGAAAAATTTAACAAAATCATAATAATAAGAGGAGGTTTTTATCAAACCTTCTATCGATTAAAAGACAGGTTGTGGGTGACCCGAGTCATAATTGGTATTTATAGCCAACATGGGGTACAATCCCAAATGTTAAAAATGGATCAAATACGCTAGGTATGTCGAACATTTAAAAGTGTAACCAGTAATCTGATCAATCCTTTGTGGATGTTCTCTATGATGTAGTTGACAAAGTCAAGCGTTACCCTATCTTGGTTGGGGGGTGTCTTAGGTGGTATAAGATCCTAATTTGGGCCTAGAACAACTCTTCTTTCAAGGCAAAGATGAAAGTCAACATTCTTACTTCATCTTTGGTGCTATCCTTTAAGCATTTGAGATCTAAAGGGAACTCCTGTAGCTCCTTATCCTTTACATTGTATATGTTGCACATGTAGTCGAGCTTTATTGGAATGGTATTGTAAAGTTTTGTGGCACATGCAAAATCGATTATGGTGGCCGTTGCTTCTACCATTAGCATTTATAGATCATGTGGATATTGATGGCTACCTTGAAGCTTCTATCAAGGGTTCAAATTTATTAGAAGTCAAGATTATACAACTTGACGCACGGGGTGATTATCTCATAATAGTTTTGTACCTCATGCACCATGTACTGAGCCAAATTACTTGTCTAGCTCCAAGCACCAAAAATATCAAAAGAGCTTTACCTAAAATTCTTTAATGCCTCATCTCTCAAGCTCTTGGTTTTCCTGGATAGTTTACGGTCGGTTATCCTATCCAATGTATTTTTTATGGGCTTGGGCCCTGAGGAATAAGGTAATGGAGTGGTCCCTTCTCGACCAAAAGTGGTTGGGGATGGTTCTGGCAGGGCTGACATATGTATCATTTTGGGTGTAGGGCTGTAGGTATTGCTCTTCCTCTCCATAGCCTCTTGGAAACTTTTGTGCAACTGTAACCTAGTTAACTTTGGTTCTATCTCCTCTTTTTTGTTTGATGCTTTGGCATTATTCTAAAAATCTTGCTTGCAAGAAAGATTTGAAGACCGTTGTTTCCATTTTATAGATTTATTTACCAGGGTTTAACAAACAGTTTGGCTTTAAATGCTCCATACATGTGATATATTTTTATGGGGAGACGATAAGAGGCATTTGTTTTTTCTTCGCTTGGGTTTGTTTTTTAATCCTTGAAATGTTTACCTTATGTGATCCATAGAGTTCCTTAATCTATGAAAGTTTACCTCTTCACCTGCCATGAATGCACAATATGGTACTTGCCTCGATGCTATAGATCTGTGACCACCACTTCAAAGAGGTAGACAACATGGTATTGTTATGATGGGGTCCAAAATTTGGCCAATCAAGTTTAAGGCTAGTCGTGCTTACCATGATTGGTAAGTGTGCTATTCCTACAATAGTCTCTACAATGATCTTTGTTCAATGGATTTGATGCATTGATTACATTGAGCGACACCTTATCACGTGTGATTCATAGGTGTTGATCATCATGTTTAGGAGTTATACTTGGTGGTCATTTGGGCACACTCTTCTAGGTGAAATTGGGCTTTAATACCTCATTGACTTGTATTGGGAACAATTGATGGTCAATTAGTCACGTTTTACTCTTTTTTTATATATTATGTACAAAATAAAAATACCTCATTGATGGATCTTCCTATGCCTACTGGTTTTAATGCCCAATTAGGATCTGATCTTCATACTTTGAATATCCATTGTTCCAGGCGATCACTGAGAGTGTTGGTGAGGTAGTTGAAATCCGATGACCTTTTTTCCATTGAGAAGGTCTACTTACGGAGATATCCCAATGAGATATCAAGGTAAGTCCTACATTTATTTCAGAGCAATGCGTAAGTCAAGGAAAGTTTTGTCCTCGATAAGGTCCCTCAGATTTGATTTGTTGATTCTACTTGTGCCAAAAATATCCTTAGATCATTCACTCTTTCTCTTTGAAGTCTAGCCTTTGTTGGGATAAGCATTCCTTGTTCTTTATTGGTCCCCTTTCTGGCCCACATATTATACTCCGATCAGACTCATGACCTCTTGTTTGAGGGACCTACTTTGTCTGACACAACATATACTTTCGCTTAATCATAGGTAACAAAAACTAGTTATGGGATTGATGAGTTGGCAACTAATGGCATTGGGCATTCTGACTGGGAAACATGGGTGTTTTTATGGTCAAAAGGGGAGGTTTTGTCATCATGGAATTTTGTTTTGACAAAACAATCAAAGGTAGGATAGTCAGGAGCAGGATAGTACTGGCCACTAGGATCTTAAATGTATTTGTTTTGGGTGGCGATCAGGTCCATAGCTGAGCTTGTAGGCATTTGGCAAGTTAGGACCGACATAGATACCATCTATTGAATCAAGGTCTAGGGATGACCAAAATTCTTGTTGGATGAGAATGGGGGCTTGTGGTATCTAGCTGAGGGTGATCAAAAACTTGGGTTTACCTATTGAAAGGAAGGATTTGGATCACTTTGGTAGGGAAACCTTTGGACGTTTGATTGCCTTTTGAGGGTTGTGATATCATTAGTGAAGGTCCTCTTGACTTTGAAAATTTTGTTGGCTTTAGCATCTAGTGAGTGGAGGCTTGCATTTTTTGATATGTAGTAGGACTAGCCAAACGAGTGGAATATCGAACAGCTAAGGAGTAGTGACATGGGTGTTGCAATGGTGGGGATGGCTTGAAGGTTAGTCTCCTTGTTAGGATTAAGCCTTCACTTGTTTGAGTGGCTATCCCATAGGCCCTTAGCATTGGATCACCCTCCATTAAATCACATTATTACAATAATTTCATAACTAAAAGCTTTTAGAGAATGAATAAACACCATATCCGATTTGATGAGGCAAAGGTTCTCCAAGATTTGTACCTCCAGTTTGAGCCATCAAGCTGTTCTTCCTAGTGGGAATATTTTGCTCCAACAATATGATGAGACAAATATCCCCATCGAAATCCCAATCTGTATTTTGTTAAACAAATTTTAAAAGTTTATCTTTGGAATGTGAGTCATTGAGCAAAGCCGCCAAGTGAATTGTTCAGGTGCTTCTCTTCAAGCAAGAAGACTATGACCTTGATCAGGGTCATGGTTAGAATTTCTTCAATCTTAGTAGTGTGAATGTAAACGTTAGTCCCAACAGGTGTGCCAAACAAACTATTGTCGTCTTTGAGTGCACCCTATCTCGAAAAGAGGGCACAATGGTGTTGTCCCTGTGCCTTACATAGAGTGAAACAACAAGAAGCACCATAGGGAAAAAATGAGGGACTACCTGTAGGGCAATCTCTAGGGTTTTTAATCGAGGTCAAATCCCCATTGGATTTTAACTCCTTGACATGTAGTGATCTCCATGAGCTGAGGCTAGGGTATGGATAGCCAAAAAATGGAATTGCAACGAAAGTAAATAAATAATAAATTGAATATGCAGGATAAGTAAAGCCCTAAGATATGGAGGTGATGCACCAAATAATTAAAAAGGACCCCCTATTTTTGACTACAACAAGTGGTAATTTAACATGACAAGTGTCACCTATAGTTAGTGAACACAACGAAGCAAAATACATAGCCAAGAATTGAGACAAATCAAGAGATGGACAAAAATGAGTCATAAATTCCATTAACTTACTGAAATGATTACAAGACAATGAGATCTAAAGGGTTCGATGCTCCCTCAACATGAGAAAAGGCTTAGGATCCCCTTGTTACAATAGAAAAGAAGTGTGAAAGGAAGAGCCCACAAGGTTGGGTGTTGGACACGAGCAAACAACTTTCGATGTCTTTTATAATAAAAGTGGGCCTATTTATAGGCTGAGAAGAGGGTTCCTTTCCTTCAAATATCTGTGCAGAATGTCTACAAATATCTTCTATTTTTGTAGCTAAAAATATTTCTACAATTGGTGCAAAGGCAACTTCAAGGTCTGGATATGGGGCCATAAATGTTAAAAGCTCTAGGACCTTAAGATAATCAATGTGGATGGCTAGGCTCTCTGTTGCTACATCAGTGTGGCTGCACCATAACTCTTCCACCATGTTTCCTTTGGAATGCATCACTATGTTGATGTGACGAACATGGCCTCCCTGACTAGTGTAGGTGGATAGGGTAGGCTCATGCGTATGGTGGGTGGTAGTTGTGGCTGACATGTGATTGGTTCTGAAAGGCTTGTCCACAAAAGTCAAGCTTTGCAACCATTGGTAGATGTTTCCTTCAATACCCTCTTGCTTGCTTCTTTGTTTGTGCATGTGGTTGCCACATGTCCCTAGATGGGTGGAACCTCCTTCGATCAATGGTAGACCTTCTCCTTAGGTACTAGTTCTTTCCTCTTACAGGTTTTTGATTGGATGCCATGAGTCTCCTTGACTTCGATCGGAGCCCTTTCCCTTTTGTTGACGCCTCTTTTGTCGAAAGGATCTCATGGACCGTTGGATTGAAAATTAATGGTTTGTGGGCCATGGTGCCCTTGTTCGCTTGATTTGGGTAGTCGTGGAAAGCTGAACATAAATGAAAGATCTAACGATTGGTGTGACTTTTAGCTCACTCATTTTTCCTTGAACCTCCTTTCTCTTGACTAAAGATGAGAAATGCTTTCTGACCATGAAGTCTCAATTGGTCCCACTTGGAGTGAAACAAGGTTGTAGGAAAAAATTCCCTACACTAACTAAAAAATCTTAATAATTAGCACTCCGTAATGACTCCCAGTAGCCTTTCGGTGATAACTAAATTAGATCCTACCATTAGTAGCAACTTAAAAGCCATTTGGTGATAACTAAAATGACTCTATTAATGGTGGAGGTTGGACACAAACAATAGTTGTGTGTAAGTTAACAAATTTGGCTATCATCCATATTTGTTTGGGTTCTTGACTCCTGACCACCCATCCATTATCTATGCACCACACACACATGACACATTCATTAGGAGAGTTGATTGAAGGAAAATCGATAACTATGGGAAGTAGATGAAGACTCATAGGAGATCATTATGAAGAGATCCTATGATACATTTACTCTAATGCATTTGGTCAAAGGATCTAGTGGATTAAGCTTCTTTGTGTCAATTAATCCTTCAGAGAGGAGCTAGCACTTAAAGACAACAGAGTTACAAGTGACATATTAGGGCACTTCAAATTGGAAACCTCGCAAACTGACAAAATGTTATAATCTACAGTTCACATCCTTCTAATAGAATTCTTGGTAGAAATTTTTCTTAAAATAAATTGGGAGGGGACTAAGAACCAAGAGGCAAGAGGTTTCAAACCTATAAGGGCAACATAATTCTGACCTATGGGCTAGTGCTACTTTTCTAAAGTTTTGACAATTTGCGCTACCCAAGCTTCCAAAAGGTGGAAGATGATCAATAATTCTAAGAGACACAAAGGGAGGTTGAATATTTGAAGATTGAAGGTTCTCAAAAGTTTTGACCAAGAGAAGAGAATAAATTTTTTGATAGCTTGCTTGGCCTAAGGATCTTAAAAGGCAGAGAGTTATGGAAGAGTTTCAATAAGTGCAAGAAAGACAAAATACTTGAATATTAGAAGTTCTGAATGATTTTAAGGAAAAAGAAACCAAAAATTTCTGAGAATCAGACCAATCGAAAAGGTCTAACAACAAGAAATAAGCCTCTCATAATTTTTTTTGATAAATTCTAGCCTTGAAAGTTAATAGAAAATCCAACATGTAGAGATATACAAAATTTCCAACAAGCTTATTTTGAAGAAATTATGACACCTACTACCTCAAAAAATAAAGGAAATATGAGAGATGAGCATAAATGGTCCAAAAAGTAGAGTATAATGCAAGAGCGACCGAAAAAGAATGAAGTATCAACTTGGGATACAAGATATCGATGCCAATTCATAAGATCCAAAGAAGGGTAGATGAATTAATGAGTCATCAATGAGGAGACTTAAAGACTACCTACTAGTATTACTTGATTTTGATAATTCAAGAAAAATTGATGGCCATTAAAAATAGAAGTATGACAATCGCAATGGCAAAAATCCTCAAATTGACAAATATTAATTGCAGAAGGTGTTTTCATTCAATTTTTCAAGATCCCTAGGGAGGGTAGATGAGATTGTTAGAAAAATCTTGCATAGTTTTGGAGGGAAAATACCATCAACTGTATCTATATATAGTAGTTATTTTAGCATTGCAAAGCATTGTCAAGTTGTATAACTTTCCTTTCATTTTCTTTTGTATAGCAGCACCTGAACCGTAGTCATTTTGTGGCTATGTTATCAAACCCTTGTTTCTAGTATGGTCCACTTAAACCTTGGAATTTGATTATGCTTCAATATTGGTTAGTTGCAGTTTTTGACTCTATAATTACTTGGTGAATTGCCATTACCTCTAAAAAATTATTGTTTTCTATTCCTAAAATATTGCACACCAAAAAATAACTTTGACCCTATATTCTTGAAAAACACCTCCCATACTTGCACCACCTAGGTTTCCCTTAGAAGCCCCATCGATATTATTTTAACATATTGTGAAAGAGACCTCTTCTACTAAATATTATTTTCCCCCAATTACCAAATCTAACATTGTGAGGACCAATATAATTATTCTATATGTGGTAAGGTGGATCGATAGGGATTTAAAGTCACTAAGAACTCCAAATTCCCGTAAAGATCTTGCTTGTGTATTTTGTAGCTAGACTTGATATGTTTTGCTACTATTTTACCCCATTCTTGACTTACTAGCCTACCTAGTCCTTTGAAGTTATAATGATTTTTCTCTATTTAAATATTCCACTAGATCATGCTTGGACCAATATCTTACATACTTTTGAGACCCTTTAAACTTGATGATGGAAATTTTTTGTTTAAATTTTTGTTTAATTTTTTTAACATTTAGATGTAGCTATCAAGGAGCTTACATCATATCTTGCCACAATATGTGAAGAGAAGTAGTAAAAGGGAAATTCATAAGAAGGTGGTTCCCATCCTCCTTTGCTAAGAATAACTTACACTTGCTAGGTCCTTCATATCCACACTTTCTAAGGTTTACTTGACTAATGAATTTATCTAAAATAGATAACCCAATAAAAGTATTTATCTTTGGCCAATATTTTCGATGCTATACCCTATTCTAATTTATTTTACTTTCCTCTCCTAGGTCTTCCCTCAAAAGAGTTTTATATCTTGCCTTCACAAATTACTTTCTAGAATCTTTCAACCCCATCCAAGGTGATCAAGTGTTTATCTATAGAGACCCTTCAAGTAGACTAAATTTGCATTAATCTAGTTATTTATTTAGAAAATTGTTGTCTTGGTCATTGCTCAAAAGTTTTTCAATCCTAAACTTGAAAATCCCTTGGTTATTGTAGCATTAATAATTAGAAATATTAACTCAACTAGCCTCTACATATTTTATTTTTAAATCATATAGTTCAAAAAGCTCCACACTCAAAGGACAATTCTTGTCTTAAGCATCCTCCTAAATCAAAGCTTGGTTTCTAGCTCTAATAAACCAAATTATACCAACCTTTATACTGCTACCTAGCTTAATACTTTCCTATATTTGAGATCCCTTTCCCTCCAAAGCTAGCCTAGGGTGGTGATAATGGTGGTATAAGTTTTAGATATTTTCAAAATGAATGCCCACAATGAATTATCGTCTATGCACTATCTCCACTAAATTTTAGCTAATAATTCCACATTACTAAGGAAACATTTTCTCATACCCAAGCGTCCTCTATCTTTTGGATGAAAAATTTATTTCCAACTTAAAAAATGCCATCTCTTGTTTTCTAAATTTACTTCCCATTAAAAATTTCTCATTATTTGATCCAATCTTGAAGAACTTATTTAAGGGATATTAATTCCATGAATTTGTAAACAAGAAGAGCTTGCAAAACTACCTTAACTAGAACTATTTTGTCTACCAATGATAAGTACCTATATGTTCAATGAATAATTTTAATTTTTATTGATTCTAATAGATCCCTCCAATATTTCTTTCTAAGAAATGTAGGAGAATTTGTGATGATAAAATATTTGAAAGAAGGGGTATATATTGGAAACCTTAGAATCTCTACAATCCTTTGAATTTATTGATTAGTATGGAATAATAAGCCTTGTTATTTATGTCTATTGAGGATTTATCCAAAAGCTTGAATATATATCTGGTACATTTCTAAATATCATAATGTTTGCAATAGTAGCTTTTCTCAATATATTCAAGTCATCAATTAATTGAAGATGTGACAAAGATTTCATACTTTCAATAGTTTTGAAACAATTGATAATATTAGATTCCTTTAGATAACTCAAAAGTTGGTGCAAACTTTTTGTAAGAATGAGGAAGAGGTAAGGAGAAAAAGAATCCCTTTGCTTCAAACCCTTCTTTGCATGAAATATTTCAGAAAGAAGATCCATTTATCAGGACAAAAATAAAACAATGAAGTACAAGCCATAACCCATTAGATCCAACAATCACCAAAACCAAAAACAAGTAAATTATCTTTCAAGATTTTCTAGGTTACTGTTTTATATGTTTTGGATAGATCGAGTTTGAAAAACATACAATTTTTTCCCTTGGCATGTATTGATTGAATGACCTAATGGATGATAATGATTCTATCTAGAATTTGATACCCGTGAAGAAATACACTCTGCTCCTAGGAGATAATAGAGGGCAATAAAAATTTTAATTTGTTTGCTATTACTTTTGAGAGAATATTGTAAATAGTGTTATAGAGAGTGATGGGCCTCACATCTAATTTTTTAACTTGATATTTATTTGTTATTAAAAGTTAGAAAGTACTATTTAAAAATTCAATATATGATTAGAGATTCTCAATTTTTGAATGGACTTAAAATATCTCGCTTAAAAATATTCTAGAAGGACTAAAAATACTCTATAGGAAAGCCATATGAACCCAAAGTCTCATCCTCTATTTTATTGACCACTTATTCTAGCTTCTCCACAGAAATGGGCCTATTCAGTTATAATTCTCTTTAGGAGTAATGATATCTAGTATACATCCTAGAATTAAGCACCTTTCCATTTCTAATCTATATTTGAGTTCTTGAAGAGATCTTAAAATGTAAAACAACCTATTGTTGAATATTTTTTATTAAAATTCCCCAAGATCAATCCTCTCTTGGATTTATCTTAGGATATTTTATTATCTGTGAGCATTTACAAAATGGTGAAAGAAAGTAGTATTCCTATCCCCAATCTATAACCATTTGGCTCTAGACTTTTACTACCACATGATTTTTTCTTGAAACTTAATTTTATCCAATGACATTTTAGAGTGTAGTTTGCTACACCAAAAGAGTTTGCTTACTCCATTTCCCCTTATTGAGAATTAGATATTTGCAAAACCATAAGACAAGCTTTCCTATTTTTGAGTAATACTACCAACAAAAGAGATGCTCCACTCTTTTAATTTATGCTTCACATAGTTTTATTTTTTAAACATGATATATATTCTAGTCATATGATTTGGTGTTCCTTCCTTCCATCATAACTAAATATTATATTCTAGTGTTTCCGCTTTCAACCACATGAGCTAGAACCTAAATGTGTTATTTTGAGGTTTAATGCCTCCTTTGATATGCAAAGTAATAGAGAAGGATAAAAAATAATATTTTTGTTGATGTTCATGCAGGCAATCTCTTGTAAATGTGAGCATATTTATAGAGAAGGAAATCAAGTAGCAAACAATTTAGCCAATTACGGTGTTGATCTTGAGCTCAGTGAAATTTAAATTTTAGAAGGCAAGTGGCCAAGTGAGATTTTATCTCTTAATCAAAATGATGTCAAGGAGAAGCTGCTTGTGGAAACATAGCACTTTGAATAATTATATGTTTGATAGAAAGGCAGGTTAAATATGGTTTAATTGACTTAACAACAAATGTAATATATTGGTATTTTGATAGGAGTGCCCCTAATAAATGCCACATATAATTATTTTTTTTTTGAAAGTAAACCTACACTTTACCTTAAAGATATATGTAAATTAGTAATAAGAGGAATAAAATTTTAAATTACCTTTTTGGTTTTATGGATATAAAACCCAATGAAATAATTGAAGTCAATCTTTAATTACTATTTAAGACTTTTCTATATGTCTACTTGTAAAGTTTAAGTAAATACATAGAGAAAATAATTTTTCTTTATAACATGTTTATTTTGGAATAGAAAATGACAATTTACATGACATTATTTAAAGAATTTGACCTAATGGTTTTGTATTAACATTTAAAAGTTAAATTTCAACAAATGGAAAACTTATTGTGTTAATTATAGTATATATAATAAAATAAATAATTTAAAATTTTGATCATAAATTAATATGATTTTCAATAAATAAAAAAAATAATTATGAATATAATTTATAGATAGAAATATACAAATTAAATGGGGTTGCTTACTAAGAACCTCTATCTAATTGTAAATTATGACAAACATATATAATAATTTTTCCTTTGGTCACAATTCCCAATGTGTTCATAATATCACACACACACACACACACACACACACACACACACACACACACACACACACACACACACACATATATATATATATGCTGATAAATTAATAATTTGATATTGTAAAGTTTTATAAATGGTTGTAGTATAAAGGAAAGCATAAAATATTAAACTATTGACGTCATTAAAGAAGAAAAAAAATTAAGAAGGATATAAGGTAATTAAAGAGCAATGACATAATTGTTGAATTTCAAAATTCCAATAATAGATTTTTGATGATGGAAAAAATGTATAACTAAATGATTTTGATAATATTAAGTAGTAAGTTATACAAAAAAGTACAATCTAGAAGTAAGTGTGAGCCAGGAGCGCATCCCACTATGTAGCATGGAGTGAACTTACTGGCTAGGGTCTTTAAGATTCAAAATTGGATCAAGTGGAAGTGGGGATTGAATTCAAATTAGCATGTGACTTTTCTTCTCAAAGGTTTTTCGTCATCATATTTTATAGCTGCTCAGAAATCAAGGATAAAGTAATGGTGATGACCCATGGTTTAGGGGAAAGATACCCTTTATTGAAGACCATGGAATGAGAATTTCTCTATCGAGATAGAAACTATTAAAAAGCTTCTGATGTGGGTTAGGCTTTTTGAACTTCCATATCAACTTATCAATAAGGATGTTTTGATGAATATTAGAAATATCCTAGGAGAGTACATCAAGGAGGGACTAAATACTAAGGAGCAAAACATGCTACATATACCAAATATGTGCTTCTATGGATATTTCAAAACCTTTTCCACAATATATTAAGATTAAATCTAAATCAACTGAATGGGATCATAAATTATGTTTTAAAATATTGCATTTTGATGCCACAATTGTTATGAAACTGAACACATGGCAAGATATTGAAAGGTGAAAACTATGAGGAAAGAGAATTTATTTTTTGTCATGAGATAAACTTCAAGATGAAGCAAGGAAATCACACTCAGATAGAAGTTGGAATAGATCAAGGTTATTCCACTCCAAAAAAATATGTAAAAATATCCTATCTACAACATCATATGATAAAGCCCACCATAGTTCACTTTGATAAACCGTTAGAAGAAATAAATATGGATACAAGGAATGAGAAAGTACAATGTGCAAGTTCAAATTCAAAAGGAATTAAATGTACAAAGGAAGATATTGAGAAAAGTTTTAAAACAAATATGGCAGAAAAGGTCAAGTTAATCCTATGTGAATCATCTTCAATTTCCTCAATAAGTATAGAATTCTCTCCTGACAATAGAAATAAAAGTAGTGTAGAGGTTTTTCCTTTCACTTAGGGTTTCAAGAGCAACATAGAAAAGAAATGACGATGGAGAAAACACATAACAATTTAGGATTTTAGGGCAGCATAAGATGATACTTTCTATGAAGGAATGTCCTTGCACTTTATGATTTCTAGGAAACATAAAGAAGAAAGTTATTTTGAGGTTATTCCTTGCACTTTGGATCCTTTAGATCAAGACAAACCTATATATGATAAGTCTCACTATGTGTAGTGTGAAAAATTTAACAGATTTAAGAAGATGCAAGTGTTGGTGGGAATGAAAAAAATAGTAATACCTAAGAAGCAAAAATAAAGAGAAAAAAAAAACTCAAAGGGATATTGATATGGGAGAACAAAAGCAAACATTGCAAGTGTTAACAAGATGTGGGGCTAAACCCATAAACAAAAATAAAAAACAATGATGAAAATGATATCTTTGAATATTAGAGGCATGAATAAGACCCCTAAAAAAAGAGATATTAAGGAATTGACATGTTCATATAGACAACATATTTATAGATATGAAAACTAGGTAGCAAATATTTTATCCATTCACAATGTTAAATTTTATCTTGGCAAAATTCAAATTTTAGAAGGCAATTGTATGAGTGAGATTTTAACTCTTAATAAAAATGATATAAAGGAGTTGATTGTAGAAATGTAGCAATTTGAGGAAGATGAAAAATATCTTTGATAGAAAGGCAAATTGAAAAGGTAATATGGATATGGTTTCATTAACTTGATAACAAAGTAATGTTTTATTATATTAATGGGAGTGGCCTCCAATAGAAGCCACACATAGCTTATAATAGATAAAGGAAAAGAAAGAAACCTGTACAACAAATTTTTTAATAGTCTAATCATTGATATTGAAGGTAAAATATTATTTACATAAAATTTATAATGTGATAAGAATTTTTGTTTGAAAACCATAATAAAATATTATTATTGGATAAGAGTAAAGTTGTAAAAATATAAAATAATTTCTAGTGATTTAGTTTAATAATTTTTTGTTATAATGGTTAATTAATCAAAATGCCATATTTTTAAAAATACGATTACCCATTTATCAAATGGTAGGAGATCAACCAACTACATTGCTCAACTTTTGGGGAGCCCTAGGCTTAAATATTTCCAATTCAACTAGATATTTGTGTTAATTAGTGATTAGATTTTGATAGGTCATTTTTACAAGATAAATGATTTTTTTTTTTAAATTTTAAATCCATAGTTTAATTTTGGAGTCCATCCTTGATAAAATTTAGGATTAAAATTGTGTTTGTCATAATAAAGTATTGATAGTTCCTCTAATTTTGGAGGACTATATTTTTGTCTTAATCATAAAAATTGTAAAATATTTGGACAATTTATTTGAAACTCATAATTCTAAGTTAAAGAAGACTAAGAAGAGTGCAATTAGAGATAACAAATTATGACAAGTCAAAACATAGAATCATAAACAAAATAGTAGAACTATCTTATTGCTCAAAGCATAAAGTATAATGCAAACAATATCTAAGAAGATACATGAGCCTATAACATTGCATCAATTACTCATGCCTTTTATAATCAAGGGTGTGCCTCTCTTTACTCAATTTACTCAATATTTATGGTATGTTGGAAATACATTGTACCGAGTATGTATAGTAACCCGCATGAAAATATGGTGGTTCAACTTCCATGAATTACAAAGTATATTTTAAATGAAAATTACATACATAAGACTTGTACTTTTGTGTTTTGTCTTCCACTATATGTTAAAATATTTGGAGATGCATTTTGGCTACAAAAATATAAAAATAAAAAATTACTTTTTTTAGCAAATATTTTGCTTTGCATTATTTAGGGCATTTTCCATGCAGTTGCTAGAAACTTTATCTCTGATAGGATTTCTTGCTAAAGTTTTTATTCTTTCTCTAAGCTTTCCAATGCTTCTTGATCCAACGAGTGCTTGAATTAAATATTTAAAATGAGTTAAGTCCTACATATTAACAATTTTTGAAGGAGATTGATCCAAAGGTATGAACATAAATCTCAAGAGCTATACTCGACCATTATAAGAACAACCTATCAATAGAGAGATATTTTCTTTTGAGCATACTCCTAGGAGAGCTTGACTTATTGATAGGGTGATCTCATTAAAGTAGAGTCCTAAGCATAAACTTATGTCCTTGATAATGTGAGTAGGAATAAAAAATAAAATTTTAACCATTTTTGGGCCTAAATCCATACCCCAACAAGGTCACATTCCTAGATTACTTATCCCCTTTGAAAAGTATTAGTCTCCATTATGTCAAATTTTGATATTAGGTGTGAAAATTGTTTCTTTATCTAATTTTTTGTGCCATTTCCCTTGGTGATCAAGTTGTCCAACCTTGACTATGTATATTTGAATGAAATTTCTTCTAGTTGTCCTAGTCCATCTATCAATAATCTAAACCTCCTTCACTATTATTAGTTATCTAGGTTGAGTTATTCAATATCAAATTATTCAACTACTATGGAAGTGTCCAATAGAGGTGGATGATAAGGCTTGAGAGGTTCAATGTTAAATATTGGATGTAAACTAAGATAATATGAAAGATTCATTAAAGCACATCCTATGTCTCCAACCTTAAATTGATGTGGGACCTGATGCTAGTCATGGAATTGCTTACATTTTCTAATTTATCTTCTCCAAGAGGTCATAGGCCTATTATAAGTCATGCTTTATTTTACCCTTGTTGAATGTAGAGGAGGATATCATCCCATGTGCATGGATACTTAGAATTTTATATTTAAAGAAGATCTACAATCAGTCATTTCACAACTTTTGTATAGCCATAATTCTAAGGATGGAAGGTTGTGGACATGGTCAGCTTGGTCTCCAACATGCTCTATAAGGCAATCTAAAAAATTATTAGAAATCTACTATCCTTGTTAGACACAATGGAATTTGGAAAACCAAAGTTGAGCCACACATGAAAAAATAGATTTTAGCAATCTCCTAAGCTAAAATAGATTTCTGACATGGAATCATGATAAGTATTTAAAAAAAAATGATTAGATAATACAAAAACATAATCATTATCATGCTTAGATGTGTATAAACTAAGAGGAAATTCATGAATATAAGTTCCCAAGGCTTGGATAACACTAGAAATGGTTTATATAGTCCTTGATTCTTGTTTATAGGTTTAGAAACAGTGTAGGGAGAAAATTAATTGATGCACCTTTTAAAATTAATTTTTTTTGGACTAGTAGAAGTTCTTTTGAAGAACTGCCAATGTTTTCTCCATCCAAAAGTGACCTACTACTTCATTGAAGTGTGCTTCCCAAATCATCTTTAAGTGCTCATTAGCTAATACATAAATATGTATCACATGCTAGAGGAGGTTATCTTACAAACAAAGATGAAGAATGTGCTTACCCACATGAAGAACTTGGTATGTATCTACAAAATTAAAATCTACTTTAGACAAGGTAGACCAATTAGAAGTCTCATGACCTTAAGAATCAAGAATGGTAGACAAATCTATGATTGGAGGTTGGCTCTTACTATTAAATTAAAACTTCATTTCTTATTCTTGATGATCAAATACAACTACTACAAATATGTGTCCCACTTGTGATGCATTTCATTTCTTAGATTACTTTGTATCTATATGAACTCTAGAGGTTTATGATCTATATGGATGATTGTTTCCTTGTAAAATATGTAGTTCATCCACTATTTAAATGCTTGGATAATCGTAAAGAGATTTTTTCATAGGTGGGGTATTTTTGAATTATCTCATTGAAATTTTTACTTTGATAATAAATTGGATTACCATGCTATGTTATGATAGATCCCAATCATACTTTTTTTTTTTATTTGTGGAAAACATCCCAAAAGGGATGCCACTTTCGGGTAAGACCCAAGGAGGCAGGGGTATCCATCCCACCAAAAACGCCCGGGACTCGGACCTGGCCTACCACCTTTGACATACTCAAGGAGCAAACAAACACACAAAACCAATTTAAAAATAAGTAAATAACAACAAAAATAATAAAATAAAATAAAAAACATGCTCCTTGAGTGTGTCAAAAACAAAAGCACAACCAAACACGCACAATAAGATAAAAGAAACCACAACACAAACCACATAGAAAAACACAAGAACCACATAACAAAACACAAACAAGACAAAAACAACGAGAACACTACAAAGACATAACCCAAAAAAAACATGAAAAATAAACACAACCAAAACCTAAAAAATAAAAAAATAAAATAAAATAAAAATAAAAATAAAAAACAACCAACAACGGACAATAAACAAAAACAAAAAACATAGAAAACACTCACACATAAAAACACGAAATAACACAAACAAAGAGAAACCCAAGAACAAGAACGAAAAAAACACAAGAACAATAACAAAAAACATAAAAAAAAAAACAAAAAAAACACATGAACAACAAAAAACAACACAAAGAACACAAAAACAAAACAAAACAAAAGAACCCACCCACCTTAAAAAACTAAACAAAAAAAACAAAAAAAAAAAAGAAAAAAAAAAAAGAAAAAAATTGAACATAACAATGACCTATCTAGACCAGAAGACTATTAAGGCAAGAATCAATAGAGGAAACAAAATAAAGAATAGAATGAGCTAGGGAACTAAAAAAAACTGAATGAACCAAAGAGAAGCAAAAAAAAAAAGCAAGAAGAAACTAGGTACCTTCCAAATTGGAGCCATCCAAAGAAATGATAGAAAGAAGAGCTTCCCTAATTTGAGAAGCCCACCATATAGGAGGGTGGCCATAACAAGTAAGATCACCTTTGTCCAAAGCCCAATTAGCTAAAGCATCAACACTCTTGTTTTGATCTCTGACCACATGATTGTAATCAACTTTCAAAAATCCCATCTGGATTAATTGAATCTTCTCAATAATTCTTTTTATTCTCCAATCCACCTTATGATTCTTAGAAGGAGTCTTCAAGAGATTAATCATAAGTTGAGAGTCGGGACTCAACTAACACCTTTTCCCATCCAACCTTAGTAGCCTCCTGAAGGCCTCCGAGGATACCATACCCCTCAGCAAGGTTATTGGAAAGAATACCCAAATTCTCAGCAAAAGTAAAAACCAGGGAGCCATCCGAAAGTCTACCAATTCCTCCCACATTGGCTTTTCCGGGGTTCCCTCTAGAGGCTCCATCGGTATTGACTTTTCCAAAATCCTTAGGAGGAGGTTGCCAATTTCTAGTCCTATCCATCTTACTAATACTCACATTCCCTTTAAGTTGGTTGCCCTTAGAAGATTTAATCTTCAATCTTTGCATCACTTGATCCCATCTTTGGTGGGAGTTTTGGGGGTGATTAAGGAGTTGATGGACTGATTCAACTAAGTTGGCTATGGTATTTTGCCAAATATAGTGAATATCCTTCCTATCTTGATTAAAAATTTGGTTGTTCCTTTCATTCCAAATATTCCAAAGAAGAATGGTAGAACCCATCCAAACTAACTGCCTAATAAAATGATCAACACCCTCTTGATTAGGCCAATCCCTCCAAAGTTGTTCAAAAGTAAAAAAATTGGACCACTGTAAGCCAAGTAAAGTGGCCATTCTCCTCCATAGCTCAGAGGCTAAAGTACACTCAATAAAAATATGGTTGAGATTTTCTACATTCTCTTCACACATTTCACATCTAAAAGGGCCATGAAAACCACGCTTCATAAGTTGCTCACCGATAAGCACCCTACGATGCAATAAAAGCCAATTAAAGAACCTCACCTTAGGCCAGAGCTTTTGAGCCCACAATCGAGAAAATATGTCAGAAGAATGGTTGGGATTATTATGGCATAAGGTCAAATAACCTTGAGCAACTGAATACTCACCCTTAGTAGTGTTGTTCCATCCAAAACAATCTTTTTCATGGGACCAAGAGAGGGATCTCATATGAAGGATGCCTTGGATATCTTGTCTTTGCATTTCTGGGATTTGAATAGGCCAGTCCTCAATAGGGATCCAATATCTACCAACCTTTGAATTACCAGTATGGTACCGACAATAATTAGCCACCTTTATCCAATTAGCTCGGTGAAGCTCCTCCATCCAAGGCCTCCAATCGGGAAACCGAGTTATCAAAGGCTTGTGACCATCCCAAGAATCTGTCCAAAAAATTTGCATGTTGACCATTATGAATGATCCAAAATAATTTTTTCTTTATCAAATCCTCACCAGTCTTAAGAACTGCTAAAATGGGAGAACCTTTGGTAGGAAGTTGATAGCGAACAAGGTCTTCAGGACTTTTGTTCTCGGCATATTTAGCACGGAGATTATTGGCCCAAAGAGCATTGGGGTTATGCAACATCCTCCAATATAATTTAGCAGCTAAAGCTTTGTTGTTATTAATAGAAGACCAGAATCCTAACCCCCCTTCACTCTTAGGAAGACATAAAGTATCCCATTTCACCAAGGCCCATTTTCTTTTCTCCTTAGTACCACTCCAAAGGAAACGATGACTGATTTGATCCAATTCTCGAAGAACAACCTTTGGGATATTCAAAATGGAAGAAACATAAATAGGAATAGCTTGAAGGACTGATTTTACCAAGGTGATTCTACCCCCGGAAGAAAGCCACTTGTTGGTCCACTTTCCAATTTTCTTCTTGACTTTGTCCAACAACCAATTCCAATATTTATTTTTCTGCCTTTGAATATTTATGGGAATACCTAAATAAGTGATTGGAAGAGAGGTCTTCTTATATCTTAATTTATCCAAGACCATGGATTCTTGTCTAGCAGAAGCGGTGAAAGAAAATAACTTTAGATTTGTCTTCATTGATCAAGCTGCCCGATAGCCTTAGAAAAATAGCTAATGATTTGCTTAATATTAGAAGCTTCCTTAAGCTGTAGCTTTACCTAAAAGAGTAGAGTCATCCACAAATTGAAGATGAGAGATAGGTCTAGCTCCATGAGCAATGGTAACTCCCTCAAGGGTTTTGTTTTCCCTCTTTTTGGTTATAGTCCTACCCAAGCATTCAACAAGAATGATGAATAAATAAGGGGATAGCGGGTCACCTTGCCTAATACCTCTGGAAGCTGGGAATGATCGAGAAGGCCTGCCATTGATAAGAACTAAGTAGGAAACTGAAGAGATACATCCCATAATCCAATCCATCCAATCCTTAGAGAAACCAAATTGCCTCAAAACTTTGATAAGGAAGTGCCAATCCACTCTGTCATAAGCTTTGGATAAGTCTAACCGAATGAACATGGAAGGAGAATTTTGCATATCCATGGAATGGATGGCTTCTGAGCAAGAACTATCTCATCTACTATTTGACGTCCTTCCACATAACCCCCTTGCTCCGGGGAAATAATCTTATGCAAAAGAGGCTTCAACCTTTCTGCCATGATTTTAGTAATGATTTTGAGAAGAACATTACATAAAGCAATAGGTCTAAAAGCTGAGATATGATCAACCTCTTGAGCTTTTGGAACAAGAGTAATATAAGTTTTATTGATAACCTTCAAAATTTCTTTGGCTTTCCTGGCTTCTTCCACCACCTCTAATAAATCAACATGAAGGATATCCCAGAACTCTTGGTAGAACTCAATGGGAAAACCATCGGGACCTGGGGTTTTCCCTTTTTGCATTTTAAAAACTACTTGTTGAAGCTCATTGATAGTAACAGGAGCGAGTCAAAATAGAGTTCTCCTCAGAAGTGATAAGAGAAGGGATTGCTTGAAGAACATTTTGTTGTGAAGTTGAGTCAAGAGGAGTAGCGACAAAAATATTGGAAAAGTAATCAACAACAATAGAGTTCATGCCATCCCAAGTATAAACAACATCTCCAGAATCTGATTTTAAGGAAGAAATAAAGTTGTGAGATCTTCGAGCTAGAAGAGATTTGTGGAAGAAATTTGTGTTTCGATCTCCTTCTTTGAGCCATTGAATTCTAGATTTTTGCTTCCATAAGATTTCTTCTCTTTTTTCCCATTCCTCTAAGCTGAGTTGTGAGTTTAATTTCATCTGCACTTCTCTTCTCTGTGAGGCCATCTAAACGGATTTTCTTATTCAAATTTTCAAGATGAGCAATAACTTCATGTTTTTTTTTATGAACATCCCCAAACTCTTTCTAGTTCCAAGTCTTGATTTTGGATTTAATGTATTGCAGTATTTTGGCAAAATAGAACATCTTAGTCCCATGCCTAGGTTTACCTTCCTTCCACCATTGTTGCACACGAGGTCTGAAGGAAATGTCTCTAAGCCACATTAATTGAAAATGAAAAGGAGAGAAACTCACATTGGTTTTCCACATTTCCACCATGGTGGCCAATGATCCGAACCAACATTATTAAGAGTCTTCACTTTAGGAATGTGACCATGGATTAAGAAATTTTTAGAGAGCAAAAACCTATCCAATCTCTCCATTATACAAGCTAAGCCTTGCCTTCTATTAGACCAAGTCATAAGGCCATTATCTCGGTTGGATATCCACAAGATGGAGGTTTGCAATATATTCGCTCATGAGGTCGGTGCTTTTGTCCAAATTTCTATTTCCCCCCATTTTCTCATCCGGAGAGAGGATGGTATTGAAATCTCCTCCGATCAAGATCCAAGCTTTAGGAAAATGAGAGATAATATGAGTAATATCCTTCCACTTGTCTTCTTTTTTCCTCCAAAGAAGTCGGAGCATAAACAGTAATGCAGAGCATAATCTGGTTGGAATGTCTACTTTGAATAGCTATAGCCAACAAACCCCAACTGCCAACCATATGGTGAATAACTACCTCTTTTGGGTCCCAAAGACAAGCAATGCCACCCGAAGTCCCTTGGGAGCCGAGGGAAACCACTTTTCCAGCTGGCCAAATTTCTTGGCAATTGAGTCCATATCCTCCATTGACATCTTTGTTTCTTGAAGGAAAACAAGATGTGGATGATTTATCTGAATCATTCTTCTAATTTCATTTTGTTTTGAAAGACTCCCTTTGAGTCCTCTAATATTCCAAGTGATGATCTTCATTAATACCAGGGCTAAAAAATTTGGGAAGGGCATTAATCTTACCTTCCTCTACAAGCTTTTCACCTTCTTTTACCATATGATATTGATTGGTCTTGCGACCTACTTTTTGATTAGAATCCATCTTCAATTTTTTTTCCCTGTTTCTTGACTTATTCCAATTGAATCTGAGATGGCTTCTAACCTTGAAGAATGCTCGTACACGACCAAAATTTTACTAGATGGTTCAACGGAGTCTATATTGGGACCTGCATTATTTGAAGTTTTGACATTTGAAAGATTGTTTTTCTTGTGTAAATTTTCTCCTTTTTTTTCTATTGAAAACCTTTGATTTGTTGGTTTGTCTCCGAGTTCTTCCCTTCATATTTAAATTGTGTTTCTAAGATTTTAGTTTCCATTATTTCCTCTTCCTCACTTGGGACATCATTTGTGGAAAGGATTTCAAACATATTAGCGAGATGACTTTGATTGATCCTTCATAACTAGTTTTTTTGAGTGTTCTTCTTCTTAGGTATTTGGAAACCCGTTGAGTTTATATCTTCTTTCTTTTGATCAGGAATTTTATTTGGGCAAGCACTGGCCAAATGACCATATTCATGGCAAATTCTACAACGAAAAGGAATGTTCTCATAGTCCACTACTTGCTCCCAAGTGTCTTCCCCAAATTGTAATGTGATATTTTTAGGTAGGGGTTTGTCAAAATCCATTAAAACACAAATCCGAGCATAAATAATATGTTCAAAATTTTGAGTACAATCAACGAGTCATCATAAAAGTTCCTAAAGAGTTTCCAATTGAAGAAAAAACAGTAGGATTCCAAAATTCAATAGGGAGGCCAAAGAGTCTAACCCACACGGGAGATATAGAAGGCATCTCTTCTTCGGACTTTAAATTTAGTATGCCAGGGCTTCATGAAAAGCCCTGCCCTTCCAAAAAACCAAGGACCCCCTTGAAAATTTTTCTCTCTATCTTCATTATTAGCAAATAAAACAAGAAAATAACCATTTGGATAAATAGAGATTTGTAACTCACCTTTAGTTTTCTAGCTTTTTGCAGCCCAGACTTTGAAAGCAGATAGACTCGGACGAAAACCCACGAACCGACAAATTAGTCCTCTTTTTTCCAAATCTTCAATGCCAGTCTGAATGTTACCCATATCAAGCTTAACAATAGGAGTTCCATCAGATGCTTTAAGACATCCTGACTCCATTTTCCTGGGATCAATCTTAGGCATTCTTAGAGGTTTATGGGAAGCCCTAATATTGATATTAGCATTGGGCTGAGGTTGTCCACCACGAAGGGCATCCCTAAAATTCATTTTTGGGACTGAGTCTTCAAAATTCTTACCCTTGATAGGGGTTTTCATAGTAGAATTATTTTGTGGGTGCACCTTAGCACCAGATTCACTTGAGATATGAGCCATTTTTTGATCAACTGCTTGAAACTTGTTTCGTGATCTCTTTAATCCTTGCCCTAGACGTCGTGGAAAGGTATGGTTTTCACTTTTCTTTTGTGCAGCAAATTGGAAGTCGTTGTCACTCAAGTTCATAGTATGATCTATTGAAAGACAAATTTCTAACCCATATTGGATCCCCTGCAACATTTCCTGCTAAAATATTGAGCATAAACCACAAAAATATTGGTCGCTAGGGCCCGAAGGCCCTAAAAACCAACCTCTGGAGCTGCTTGCACTCAACCCAGATGAAACCCTCGCATAGCCGCTTGCCAAATATCTCGTTCACACATAGGGATGTGCTAGGATCTGTGTTGCTCCAAATGATATGAAAATTGGTGGAGACGTTCTAGGGTTTTTCAGGCATCTACCCTCAAAATTTTAGCTCAATCCGAGTCCGGATGAGTGAGATATGGCCAAAACGAGTTCGGCAGTTTGGGCAGTCCTGCGAAAAACGTCTCATGCACTCGCTCTCAATCCCAATCATACTTTGATGCACTAGTAATTAACTCAAAATGCTACTAAAATTTAGGTCATAAAGTGTAGGAGCTAAACACAATTGGTTCTTCAACTTCTCAAATTCTCTCTACTATGTATCTCCTTAATCAAAATTGGGTTTGGAACTTTCTTTGGTCACTTAGTGTAGTGATCAAGCAATATGAATTCGATATAAATTGAAAAGACTCAAGAAGTTGTGAAGCTCTATCAGAGTCTATAGGGAATTCTAATATTTAATTACCTAAATATTCTTACTATCAACATGGAATCCTCCTTCGTCAATAATGTACCTAGGGTGTTGAATATTTGTCATTCCAAATGAGCACTTCTCTAAATTAGCATATAGATTTTATATTTGAAGAGTTTAAAGTACCTTTTAAACATATTACAGGTGTTCCTCCCATGTCTTACTATAAAAGTGAATGTCATATAAGTAGAATACTACAAATGAGTTATTGTAGGGACATAGGATGTCATCCATCATCCTCCTAACTATGGTAGGTGCACTGGTCAATACAAAAGGTATAATCAACCACTCAAATAAATCCTCCTTGGATTTGAATGTAGTAATCCATATGTTAGTTGGGTCAATGGCTATTTGAATATATCCAAATTTGAGATCAATTTTGTTGAAGAGTTTGACCTTAAGAGCTAGTCAACAAGTCATATTTCAAGGAAGTGGATAGTGTTTCTTCATAGTTATTTTATTCAAATATTTGTAGTGATTATAAAGTACCCATGTTCCATATTTCTTTGAAGACAAGAAAATTTGACTACTGCATGGTGAATAACACGGTATAATGTTTTCCATCTAAATCAATTCTTAGATATGTCTCTTGATTTCATCATTTTTAAGGACTAATTTATGATACACAAGTAAATTAGACAAAGGGGAACTAGAAATTAAATCAATGGAATGCTTTACCTTGTCATCAAGTGGAACCCCAGTTGGTAGCTTAAACAAGTCATCATATTTTAGTACAATACAATCCAATTGCTTCCATTATGTAGATCCTGCAATCCATGTAGCAATAGTCCTCCTACTTTACGACTTGATCATCAACCTAATAAAATTCCTTATCTTGGATATCATCTTCCTACATTGTTTGGAATTGATTAAGAAAAAAAAAGTAGGAAAATATTCATATGTTATATTGAAGCACTAACATGTGATAATGATGATGAATCTTTGGAACCTAGACTCATATACACATGTCTATTCCATGAGTAGTTTTCCCAAATCAGATCACAAACATCCAAGGGCACAACATCACACAATAATTAATATTTGAAGGGTTTTATGGCATAATATAGGAGATATTATTGATGATACAAATGTATCTCCCCTATTATGACCATATAATATTATATGGTTATGGGTACGATGTTTAGACATATGAAAATCCTTTACAATCTAAGGAGAAATTATATTATTTTGACTCCTGCTATTAACAATGAAATATAATGGCTTACCCTTGACCCACATTTTCTAGTGAAACAAGAATCCATCCTCTTGTGATCCATTTCACACAACATAAGTAGTGTTAATGGTCACATTTGGTTCAAATTTCATAATTTATTTCCCTCTATTCTTGTTTTTTAGATGTAGAGATGATATTATAGTGGAAGTAGAGGGTTGTATCTTAATAATGATTAAATTGCTTGAAACTTCTTACTCTTGTAATAAGAGCACCATTTTCTAGTCTTGGCCTTTGGGGGATTCTTTTCTTGAGAGTCCTTTCTTTCTAATTTTGATTATGGGACTAATACCCTTTGTCTTAATTATTTGAAGTGCCACTTTTTTCTTTCTTTGGTTTGTACTTTTGTGAATTTAATCTAATTTAACAAGTACTAAATATGCCTACCCCAATGTATCGAATTCATAGAGGTCCATGTCCCATTTAATCTACTATATTAGCTTGCTACAATACTTAAGGATTTGATAATTTTTGGTATTTTGAATACCTAATTTTACTGCTAAGAAATGGAAAGCATCAGTATAAACTCAAACAAACTAGTATTTATATTAACACAATTGTTTCTATCACATGTATCGATCTTCATAGGCTCCCACAAGATGATATTATTTCTTAATTAATTCCATGAAATAATCCCATGTGAACGCTACATTTTAATTTTTATTCTCTTCCTTAACCCTATTATAATAAGCTTCCCACCAATTTTGAACAAGTAATAGTTCTTTTAAGAGTGTTTATAATAAGCTTCCCACCAATTTTGAACAAGTAATAGTTCTTTTAAGAGTGTAAAAGTGATATTTTCACTTTCGATGATATTTTTAGAGAGAAATATGAAGATAATTGTTCCAACCAGTTTTATCGTCATAATTGTTTCCTTTAAAAGTAGGAATTTTAAATTCACTCACACCTTAAAGGTCCAACCTGTATGCAACCATGTCATTCTGTTGTAATGCTCAATAGAACCCATAGAAATTGGATGCAAGCCTGTGATTCCATTTGATCCTTAAGGACGTACATTTGTATGGTTGTAATTTTAGAAAGGCCAAAGCTCCTTTCAAAAAATATTACTCAATATCATATTGATCTACCTATTATTTCATCTTTCTTTGGGCCATTGCTAGATTTTCCTTGAGAGATAAAAGTAGGGCCTCCTGATTGCTAAGAGTAGAATAAAAAACCTGTACATAAGAACTTATTGAAAGATATGAGGTGAGAGTTAGTGGTGGTTGGTCATATGCAACTTCATATAGGGTCATCTTGGTTTCCATATGATAAGTGGTATTGTACCACCATTTCACTAATGGTATCTATTTGGTCCAATATATTTGATGCCTCAAAGCAAAGCAACATAATTAAACAACTAAGTACTTATTGACAATTTTAGTTTGGTTGTTTGTTTGTAGGTGGCATGTCGAGCTCGTATTCAATTGGGTTCCATGCAACTTGAAGATTTCCCTCCAGATATTACTATGAATGTTGGGTCAAGATCATAGACTATATATGATGGCATGCCATAAAGTAAAAAAATATGGTCAATGAATGTTTGGAAAATGATGGAGACTACATAGCAATGCATAAGAGGATAAAATAGGCATACTTTGAGAGATGATCCATAAAAACCTAAATAATTGACTTATTTTTAAACTTAGGTATTATCTAATAAAATCCATGGAAATGTCAATCCATATTGCCATTGGTATTGGTAAAAATTAGAGTGTGACCAAAATTAGAACTATTGGGATGATATGATCATGCATGTGTTATTGAAAAAGTCCATGAGGTTCCTCAAACACCTAAGTATACTTATTAAGGCATATTTTAATTCTTGAGATTTCTTAGTTTTATCAGTTTCTATGGATTGCATTGTAAAAATTTTAGCCATGACTCCATGATTTTCTTTTTAAAGTAATGTATTTGTATTGTGAGAATTGATTACTCTTATTGGTCTAGTTGTAATCAATTTGAGAGTGTATTATTGATCCTCCATTGTGAATTGCATCTATATTTTTTAAGAGTCCTACAAGATAGGTCCTAATGTGTGCAACCATTGATCTCCTAAAGTTGTCACATCCTCCTAATGAAAGCACAAACATATAGGTTTTTAAATTATGATATCCCATTTAATATTGAAATTGTGTTATTTATGTTTACAAAGAAGAGTACCTCCATTGGCTATCATAAGATCAAAGTTATTGCATGGGTAAAAGTAGCAATACTCATTTCACTACCATTGGATCAGTAAAGTTATGAATGTTACCTATGTCAATGAGAATGGTTAGAGAATATTTCTTGAAATACCCCACACCTTCATAGTATGAGGTGTCATCATACCTGCTAGGGTCTACAAGAATATATCAAATGTGGAATATTTTGCCATATTGATGTCCTCTTGTTCACCATATGAGTTATCATTGGTTACATCAGGCCCAAGAGGGGTAGTGTTTGACTCAACATCTAGTAAGTATAAATTCAATTCAACATATTTATGCCTTGGAATATATATTTTTTATCATAAATATGGTAGAGCTACTTACGTTGATGAGATTTTATCTCTTCCTTAGTCACTTGATGGTAATGGTTTTCATTCCTACACTATGAGTTATTAAAGGTTCTATTTTTTTGAATTGGGGTGACTTATATGTGTGGTATTATATGACTAGTTTTTCTTTAACCAACCTTAATAACCCAATGATTCCATCACATTATTTTTATTGAGCATCCTTACCTCCATATTGATTTCCTCCTTTATTCCACTAATAAAGTAAATTGTAAAAAATGCATTAGTTAAACCTTCTTTATTATTTGCCAAAATTTTAAATTCCTTCTAGTAGTCTCAAACTATGTGATTTTGTTGGATCTTAGTCAAAGATCATTTAAATCCTTATATGCATTGAGATCAAATTGAATGAATATATTTTTATATAATCCATTCCATGAAGGTGTTGTTCCCTTAGATTTATGAAACCATTAATACTATTGTATTCCTTCTTACTCCAAGTTGAAATATGTTATAGGTACATTTAGAGTGTCTTGATTTTGATGTAGATCAAAATATTAATTTGTGTGGCATATCCAACTGGTAGGATCTTCACCATAAAACTTGAAAAAATCTAATTTATGGTACATGGTGCATTGGTTAAGGAATGCTATCATTCTAAAATATTTTATGAATTTCCTACAATTTTAATGGGGCCATGCTGGAGTTCACCCTACTACATTACTACTTAAAGTTCTTGGATAGAGATGTTGGGACTAATGGTGACTATTTTGATGTTTTCATGTTGTGTTGCAATTGGAACATCATCTCAATCTTTTGCATCTCTTTATTTAGAGCTTCCTAGCCAGAAATTTTAAATTGACCCTTCTATTCTTATATGCCCTTCACTTGTTCTCTCCATTTTTCTAAAGTAATGTTTTATGATGGACACCCTACTACCATTTCATGGAAAATCAAGTGTAAAAAATTGGGTACTATATACCAAAATGATTAGCATAAAAAGGTGATCATAATGCACAAAGCCAAAAATTAACCTTTTTAGCAACAAAAAAAAACATTGCCATTGCTATACATCAAAATGATCGTTGTGATGGAGAGGATCCTCGGGGGAGAGGGGGAGGGTCCTGATCCCTCTCCCTGCTCCCCTCCCATGGTTCTTGCCCAGTCCTTAGCTCATACCGGGTCATCCCACTCTAGGAATGCTTTGTAGTAGATGATCTCCTTGGGGGATATCCTTCCCACTTTCTACTTATTTCCTAGTAGTTTTAGGGTTTCCCTACTTGAGTCCTTGGCCTAGTGCATCCCAGGGTTATTCTAGGGTTTCTTGCATGTTTTCGGGATCCCTTCCCCGATCTCCTTCAGGATTTCCCTTGGGTTTTTTTATAGGTTTTTTGCTTGGATTTTGTTCCCAGGGCCTCCTTGATCAGCGATGGTTGCAGGTTGGATTTTTGACTGCTTCCTAGTGCATCCTGTGAGGTCCTCATGGCTTCAGGGTTGGTCTGGGGGGCCAGTTTCCTCTTTTACTTGTGACTCCTCTCTGGGATGCCTTTGGTTGTTGTTGGTCCCGTCCATTTGGGGAGGATCCTTTTTGGTTTCCTGTTCGAAGGCTTCTTCTTGCTGAATTTGCTACTTGATGGATGCCCAAGGTATTTTTTGGCCTTGGGGGTGGGCCTCTTCCTATGCTTGGGTTGTTCCCAGTATCAATCCCAATTTCCTAAATATATTCGTGAGCAAGGATGGGGGGTTCCTGGTCATTTATGCTAGGGTTCTTAGGGTTTCTATTGCATTTATTGATCTTGGGGAGGGGACCCATGATAAACTCATGCAGACCCTGGATCCCCCAGGTTAGGCTTTCGAGGATCCCATCTTTGTGCATGCTACCGATTTTGCATAGGATCCACAAGTTTTTTGTTTGGTTCTTGTTTGGGGGCTTTTGCCTTCTGGTCCTAATTCTTGGTGGACTCTCAGAGCATGTTCTTGGCCTTGGGGTGGTCCTCCTCCTGTTCCTAAGTGGTTCCTAGTACCAGTTATGGTTCCCTAGATCTGTTCGTGAGTGAGGATGGTGGGTTCCTGGACCTTTCTACTAGAGTGTTGGGGGATTTATTATGTATTTTATGGTCTAGATATGGAGATCAGTGCATTTGTAGTTGTGGTCCCTCCTTCCTCCTTCAGTTTTGGCTTTAAGGGATCCTTTATTTGCGCTTGTTGTTGCTATCCCTAGATCTTTCCAACTTTCTTGTAATTATCCTTGTTGTGCACGGGGATACCTTGGCCTGTAGATATCCTCAGTAGTGCTGTTCCACTTTACAGGCTCAAGAAGAGGATTCCCGTTGTTTTTCTCTAAGGATCCTGATACCATTTCCTAGGTTGTACCGCTACTACGCCCTATATTGTATCTCGTTGTTGCTTGCTGCTTTGCTCGCATGACTACTTGTTGCTTTGCTACACCTCAGGTCATCCATAGTTGAGGATCCTCTCCAAATTTCTAAAATTTCTTGCTTCTAGTTTTTGGGTAGGATATCTGGTTTCAGGCTATTCTTGGCCTTCCCGCTCTCCCTACTCGGGTCTAGGTAGGTGCATTGTATCCTCCATCGAGAGGATCCTAGACTGACAGCAATAGGAGGATGGTGTTTTGGCGAAGTGGGTCTCACTATTTGGTACTAGAATCTGGTCTTTCTGTTGGATCAAGGGTTTTTTTTTGTTCCTTCCCTTTCGGTTTATGTTTATTTTCATGTACTAAGGCATTGCCTAAAATCTTAGTGCTACGGTCCTTTTTGTTATAAGGTTTTGGGATCCTCTTAAAAAACACAAATATAAACTTAACTTAGCAAAAAAAAAAAAGATCATTGTGATGAGATGATCACAATAGGATATTGTATAAAAATATATATTTTTAGAGTAATTTGTTTCCTTAGAATCACTATATTCCTCATGATTTGAGATATTAACTAAGAGACTTTCCACCTTCTACTCTATGCCCTTCCAAAAACCCTTGTAACCTTTGAATATTCTACCTACTACTCTATCACTTATGTCCTATAATAGTTGTTTCTCTCTTATGCTCTTTTGCTATGTAATAGTCGTTTCTCTCTTATCCTTTTTTGCTATTTTTTACATTGTAACTCTATTGCATGTTCTTCCTAGGTCTAGTTCTTGAAACCCCTATTCTATTGAAACAAGTACTTTAGTGAGGTCAAAATTTTAGCAGCTTCTAAACTGCCCTCTCAATATACCTAAAAGTCCTCAAGTTGTTTTGGGTATACTAGGATGGGGTGTCTATTTTATAGGATCAAAGATATATTGATATCATTCATAAAATAGTATCTAACTTAATAATTCAAGGCACTAACTATAGAGGATTCCACCATTCCCATAGTTATACTACTCATTATTGAGGTACGATGTGGGTAACTTCCTAGGGCTATTCACTTACCAATACACCAAAAAATTCAAATGACCGATATATTCCTATGGATAAAAAGCTTTCCTACTCTTAGGAGGTCTTCCTATATACCCAAAAGAACATGAGATCTTGTAGTCATGTGCAAATACAATTTAAGGTCTAGGTATTAGAGTTTGATCATCTCTTACTTCACATAGATGCTTTATGGGTAGTCTAGCTTAGCTTGTAATGATAACTCTCCAAGATATTTTTAAACCCCTAGCACAAGGTTTTTAACCAATGAATATAAGGAAAAAAATAGATTGTTGTAGGATGATAATAAAATATTTTGTAAAAATACAAGGTTTATGAATTGTGGAAAAATAAAAAATAAATTACTAAGGTGGATGCATTGTGGCTAGGGCTACTAGGAAAATTTAGAAGAAGTATCTCAATGGCACAATGGAACTGTCCCTACATCAAATACCAGATGTAATTATTACACTTGCATGAATTAATTGAACCCATGAATAAAATTGCAAGGAAATACAATTCTATAGAATGAACACAAATAACAATAATTTATTAATAACACTAAAGAGTTACATTGTATCACAAGTTGCTTCAAGGGGGCAACCTCCTTTACAAGAAAATCTCAGTACAATATAATTCTTTAGTATATCTTGACATTTCTTATAATGCAATATATAAAGATGGTTCAACCTACCTTGTTGCTCCACGATTAGCCAAAAATAGATTAAGCCAAAATAGCTATCCAAGTTATCTAACCCTGACCCTAATTACTAACTAAAATGTTACAGTAAAATAAATAAAAAGTGTAAGGGCATGAGGTCCTAAAATCATTGGTATGGAATATGACATAAATTTGTAAGAGTGGGTTGACAAAAAGTCTATTACTCTTCAAATAAATTATAAATATTTCTTGTTATAATAATTCTAAAGAATTTCACTCACCAATTAAATAAAATTTATTTCTTATAGATAGTAATCATGGATAATCCCACTCTTCAAATGACATTTAGTTGTACCTTTTAAAAATGGTTTAATATAATTTATGACTAGGAATAGTTTAGAGCATCATTTAGAGGAAGCAAAAAATATCTATCATTATAGGCTAATACAATCTCTTAACATACTCCCTAATTTCATAACCTTATTAGAAAAAACAATGGAATACCGAAGAGCTCTTCATTTTAGTGATCAATTCCTAGTTTAGTCCAACATATGTGATTTAGTTATGTTAATATTTTTAGAGTGAAACACACAAGAAATGATTGGTTGCATATTAGATTTAAAGTACCTATTATATTGTCAAGTTATCCTATG
Organism: Wollemia nobilis; assembly: GCA_028583015.1. Taxonomy (NCBI): domain Eukaryota; kingdom Viridiplantae; phylum Streptophyta; class Pinopsida; order Araucariales; family Araucariaceae; genus Wollemia; species Wollemia nobilis. The sequence goes on from JAQPPZ010014788.1 coordinate 13,873,160, forward strand.
ATTTGTATGTGCAACTTATTTATAATATCGAGAAATCATGTCTACCTATGAACTATGAACACTCGTGATAATTCACCTTTAGACAGTATTTCATTGATATCAACAAGAAAAAAACATGACTTGTATTCTTACAATTTTGATGACCATGGACAATCCAACTGAACCATGTGAAGAGCCTTCCCACAAATTGGATTTGAAGAAAATAAAACCTGTCGATGACTAATTTAGAAATAAGTATGTATGTCGTATTAGTTGAAAGTTATGATATCTTTTAATAATTAGGTGATATTACAGGAATCACACTCTTCAAATGACATGAAATTATTCCTTATAGTCAATAATTATAGGTAGTCCAATATCCAAATGGTTTTCAATTATTCCTTGTATCTAATAGTCATGGATAATCAAATTTTTAGAATGGATTGCAATTTTTATCATAGTTGGTAATCATGAATAATCATTCTTTTTAGATGACTCATAATTTTTCCTTGTAGCTCATGATTATAGAGAATTCAATTCTTTTTTTCAATTGGTTATATGAGATTGAAATGGGCCCCACCTATATTACATCATCACCACATAGTAGTATTACAACAAAGCTTGGATATTATCCATGTATCACTTGGCAATATTTGAACCTTGATCTCCTCTTTAAATATTGAGGAATCTAACAAGTTGAGCTAAGAGAATTCAATTCTTGAAATGACTTGAATTTTTTCTAATTTTTAATTTTTTTTAAATTTGATAGTCATAGAGAATCCTACTCTTCAAATGTCATGTAATTTTTCCATGTAGATAATAATTATAAATCATCCTAAATCATCCTAATCTTCAAATAGATTTTAATTGTTCTTTATAGATTGTAACTATGAATAATTCTAGTCTTTGAATGACTTGTAATTATTCTTTATAGCTAGTGATCACGGAGAATCCCCTTTTCAAATGGCTTGTAATTGTTCCACGTAGATAGTAACAATAGAAAATCCCATTTTTAAAATGGTTTTTGGTCTTTCATTATAATTAGTAATAATGGAGAATCACACTCTTCAAATGGACTGAATCCCACTCTTTAATTGTTCCTTATATAGTAGAAATTAATTATTGAAATTCCCACTCTTAAAATGGCTTTAAGTTATTCCATGTAGTCATTAATCATGGTTAATACCATTTTTTGAATGACTTGTAATTATTTTTGTCGTTAGCGTTCATATAGAATCCCACTTTTCAAACATTTTTCAGTTTTCCTCCTAAAAGGAATTTTGTTGATATTTATCATGAATTATCATGATGAACATAGACATTTGAAAAAAATTTGGTTCCTTGAATAGTTCACATGATAAACTAATATGTCATCCTTATCTAAGGATACTTTTGAAAAATAAGGCTAGGAATCATCTATGGCCTAAATATTGAAATACAATTTGAGTCAACATTTAGTTAATCTATTACAAGTTGAAAGATATTTGACACCATGAATGAAATACCATATATCCTTGATGTATATAAGTGATATCTTATACATTACCTTCTCAATTCAATATGAAAAATGCTTCGTTTAATTAGTATATATAAAAAACTAATATCCATCAAATCTCTTATACAATTAACTCTAAGATGACCTTATAATTGTACTTAATAATTCTTTTCAACTTCTAATAGTTTATTAGTTTTTCAAAGTCATGCCTAGCAAATCCATCTTATGATTAATTTTTTAGAGGATATTTAAGTTAACTACTTAAACTTACTTCATCAAGGCCCTATTCCTTCGTTGATTACTTAATATTTTCAAAAAGTTTTTTTTTTCATTTTCATTCAATTTAGAAACTTTGTTTGTAGAATCATGAGGATCCAAAGACAGAGGTCAATTAAACCCTTTATTAGATTAGAATGTAAGTATATTGATTGGTATTTATGTAGTTTCATGACAAAAATAAAAAGCATGTGATACAACCTTTGAAATATTCTTTTGAGTTTTATAGAAAACAGGAGCCGAAATTACTTAATATTTTCAAAAAGTTTTTTTTTTCATTTTCATTCAATTTAGAAACTTTGTTTGTAGAATCATGAGGGATCCAAAGACAGAGGTCAATTAAACCCTTTATTAGATTAGAATGTAAGTATATTGATTGGTATTTATGCAGTTTCATGACAAAAATAAAAAGCATGTGATACAACCTTTTGAATATTCTTTTGAGTTTTATAGAAAACAGGAGCCGAAAGGAATGAAAAGAGTCAAATTACATTGGCGCTGCCCGGACTCGAACCGGAGACCTTCAATGTGTTAGACTGACGTGATAACCAACTACACCACGGCACCATTAGAAAATTATAGAGATATTTTTTAATAGAACTTGTTACTTCCAAATACAAATAAAACAGCAGCATTTGAATCAAAGTAAAGGCTGGGAGGAACTAAATGACTTTTACCAATATTAATATTCTAGGAACAAATGTGTTTAATATTAATATTTGCTCATCCTTAATATCTTTAGATGTCCATAAATGTTTGTTGGCTTGGGAATATCATTGTCTAAGTGATCTTATTTAGTTGAAAATCTCATCTATAAGGAATTAGAGTCTACCCTGGGCTTTTTTAAATTTTATATTGAAATATAAAAATATTATTTAATATTTTAAAAATAATGGAGTTTTTTTTTTTTTAATAAAAAAGAGCGAATTTTTTTTATTAATGAATAATTAGGCCTTTTTACATTAAAAAAGGGTGGAAAAGATCACACCCCAGTATGGTAACCACCATGGGTAGGATAATCAAAAAATACCAAAACATCATAAAGTCCAGATACAATGAGCCCACGACTAACAAAATATCATAACTATGCTTTAACTAAACATAATTGCAGAGAGTCAAACTTTGGGAGAAGTGTGGGGTGGCGCATCTGCCTCATCCATTTCCATGTAATGCCAACCTGCATTGGAAGGTACGAAAATGATCCAACCATCATCATTGGGCCCCTTATCATTACCACCAATAGAAGGCCCATTGGCACATCAGTATTCGGAAGCATTCATTATTGTATCTCCTGGCACCGATGCATTCATTACAGTATCATTGTGAACAATATCCCCCCAACCTGTAACAAGAGTGGGTACTTCAGGAAGTTCATTTCCCCATCCTACCACAGGGATAGGGGTTGGAGCAGGAGGACGAACATCCCAACCACTGTGTTGTTTGGAAGAACCTGCATCTAACACTCCATGTTTGAAAACTAGAGGTTGAGACCAATGTCTCCCTCTCCGTGGAGGAGACCCTCCTCTGTGATAGGAAGGATCCCTTCGGGAACGAGAGCGAGATCCTGACCGACCATGGGACGACTGATCCTCAGGAATTCGACTAACAGTGCAAGGTGCATTACCCCAGTAGTCAATAAGGCTACGGAGATGTTGAATCTCCACATTAACCTTCTCCACCTGTACAGAAATCTATAGCCAAGAATCATAAAACATTGCATACTAGTCAGCCAGGGAAAAAATCCTTGAACTAATATTATTATAAAAATAATCTTGTTTCTTGATTTCCAAATATGATAAAGAATGCCAATTCGAAATATGTTCCAGACGTCCAACAAAGGTTCTAAAAATTCAGGAGGGTCTCCAAGAAGGATTTGCTGCCATGAAAAGGGAGATTTTATGAAGGGGCGAAAGAAGGACTCAATCCAGGTCCAAGCTGAACGAGCCTTGGAGCAAGACCAGAATACATGCATACAATCCTCCAGCTCTCCACAGAAATAACAGGTAGGGTTATCAATGCCAATATATTTAAGTCTTTGCCCCATTGGTAGGCCTTGCATCAGTAAACTCCATGCAAAAAAGGATTGCTTAGGTTCAATATATTTTGCCCAAACCATTTTGAACCTACTTCTCCATTTAGAAGGAAGAGAAATCAGATCCCAATGAGCATTTAAAACAACCATAGGAATATGGGGAGATAACCAAGAATAACCCATATGGGCTTTATATTGAGTCATGGATTTATTCTTAGGCCAACCCCAATCAACCCACCAGGGCTTCTGAAAGTGCTTGAAAATTTTGGGCCACAGAGAAAAAGGAGTATTAAATACCACAACATCATAAGTGACTTTATCTTCCTGCTTTAGCTGATAAAAATTTTTAAAATCATCCCAAGGAATCCAGTCTTTGGTGTAAAAGGAGAAAAAATCAGTGATAGAGTTAATTTATTTTTTGTAAAACCATTGAGCATGAATCCATTGTACTTGGGCCAAAGGCAAGGACTGAATTTTAATAACAGGAGACCACCAAACACTAATGGAGGAAATAGAAGCACCATTCTTTTTCCCTTCTCCTTTCCAATTGAGCCAGGGTTTAAGAGATTCCCAGGCCTTCCATATACTTTTAACAACAAAGGAACCTTTGATTTTAATAGGAACAGGGATTGTGATAAGAGTAGACAAATTCAATCCTCGCCAAACCCTTTTCCCCAAGGGGAGACCAATCAAAATGCAATGTCGAAGAAGAATTTTCCAGGCTTCATTGTCGTCAAGAGCTCTCACAACCCATTTTGCACACAAGGCAATTCCCTGACGGTTACAATCTAAAAGGCCCATGCCACCAGAAAGTTTGGGAAGACAACAAAAATCCCAAGCAACTCTGTGAAACCCCTTTTTTTGAGATGCATTTGTCCATAAAAAATCCCTCAACAATCTTTCCAATTTCAAATAGCAAGCTTTTGAAGGAAGCCAACAGGAAGAATAATAAACATGAGTGGTAGCTAGAATCTTAGAGCAGATCTGAAATTTCCCTGCCAGAGAAAGCTTTTTAGTGAGCCAATATGTCAATTTCTTCTCCACTTTTTGAATGACATAATTCCATAATTGAGCAGGTGTGCTTTGAAAGGCAAAAGGTATGCCTAAGAACTTGAACATTTCACCAAGTTGAATCCAATGCCACGGGTATTGAGAAAGCCAAGTAGGCAAGGGTTTTTCAGATTGCCTAAAGCAAGAAGTTTTTTTCCATTGAATACTTGACCCAGAAGCAAGACAAAAAGTGTCAAGGCATTTAAGGACAGTGGACAAAGATTGTTCATATTCAAAAATGGTTAAAAAAGAGTCATCAACAAAATGACCATTAACCATTTGAGAAGAAGAAGCAGGTAAAGCAATACCATGAATAGATCCTTGAGACACTCTATAAGCAAGTAAATACCCAAAAGCTTCAGCTGCTAGAATAAAAAGAGAGGGAGCAAGGGGATAACCCTGTCTAATAGATCTAAATAATCTTGTAGACACCTAAATCGTGTCATGCTTAGGGGAGCTGCTCACATAGACACATTCATAAGATCATAAGACATAATATTGGACTTTCCAAGCATCAACAGTGGTTCTCACCACTCATTTGGGGCCTTTTCAAGCCATCCAAGCCTAGCCGCTCAAGCCAAGAGCGGCCAGATCCTAGTCGCTCAAGCCTAGAGTGGCCAGACCTTAGCCACTATAGACGATAATGGCCAGATCTTAGCCACTATAGATGACAACGACTAAGCCATAAGAAGCAGTTTTACCGACAAATAGGCCTGATCACGGGTGGAAGTGGCAGTCTGCATGCAATAAAGGTGAGCGGGAGTAACTTTGCATTCCTTTTCATGACCAGTTCACATAGGAGACTTGAGTTTGCATTTAAACTTTAGTTAACTGACCTCCAAGCATAAAAAAAGGACAAAAGCTTCTCATGCTAACAACCAGTTTGCATAGGAGACTCAAGTGGGTAGTTATATTTTAGATAACTGGCTTCCAAACATAGAAAAGACAAGAAGCTTCTCATGCTAACTTACACTATGCATGAGAAATTCATTCCTAGGGCTTGGACATAGACCTAGGGTTTCACACTATAAAAGGTGCAAGCCTAAGAGCACCAAGGGAGATATTTTATCTAGAGAGAGATCTTTACAAGCAAATATATAGAGAGAATCGATCTTTTATCCATCAATCTTGGTCATTGAGGAGAGCTTTCGAGACTTGGAGAGTTCCCTTGGAGATCACGTGTACGGTGAAGCCCTGATGGATTGAAGAGCATAACACCTATTATTTCAACATCAGATACAGGCTTTGACCCATAGCTTTGGGGCAAAGAGAGCAAGGTTTACCTTAGCGGTCGCTATCTTGGACAGTGGCCCGTAGGCTTAGCTTAGGTTTTAGACATAGCTTCTTTTATTCTGTTTCTTCATGTTTTCATATCATTAGCATAGATTTACATGATTTCATAGCATAGTTTCATCATATTTTCGTTAAGTTCTTTTATTACTAACAACCTCATCCAGGGAGGCAATCTCGGACATCTAAGCGTGTGTTGTTGTTTCATTGCTTACAGGGCCACAGGTTCATCGGACGGAATCTGCAACATACGAGAGCAAAAGGGATCCCTCTAGGAAATAGACCTAGAGAAGGAGGCATCTGTAAGCCCTCATACATTTTCATGTGCAGAACCGGGAAGCCTTTATAAGCGCACCACCTCTTCATGAAAGGGGCACTCTTTGCCTATTTGTAACCTTATTGTATCGAAATGGGTATCCCTAAGAGGGACCGACATGTAACCGAGTTTCAATACAAATAAAGAGATCCATATTTGTTATTTCTATGTTATATGCTTTTTCATTGTCTTCCATTTCATCTTGGGTTTTTAATAACATTGCAAGTAGAGTAAAAGAGCGGTGCGTGCATCCCGGGGTCGCTACAGATGGTGATCACGGTGGGACCACCACTAATTTTTCACTTGCTGTCGAAATACTAACTTAATTTTATGTGCAGGTCTAGCCGCTCTGAGCTACAGTGGCCAGAAATTAGCCACTCTGAGCTACAATGGCCAATAGAGCTTTAGCCGCTCTGAGCTACAGCGGCCACGAACCAGCCGCTCTGGTCGACAGTGGCCAGAACTAGAGTGTAGCAGGGGTCAAAACACCGACTCTCTAAGCTGGATCAAAGGTTGGTATAGCTTCTCTGATATTTTACAGCTTTCTATCTGCTTATGTGTGTCTAAAATAGAGAACTTAATGCACATTTATGTTTGGAAATTGAAAGAATAAAAGAAGAAAGAATTAAGCATTTCGCATATCTTAGATCTTCTTTTAAATTTTCCACTAGGTGTTGCTAGGAACAACGACTTATGCCTGAAAATTTTGCCCTAGAATCCAACGTGCTAGACATTGTATGTTGTTTGCTTGCTCTGAGGCCCTGCTAGAGGCCATAGTTGCACAAAATAAAGTGTGTTCATACAAATCATAGTAGTTCATGCATATTTCTGAATATTGAAATATATTTTTGCACTTAGGCATATAGGAAATATTCATTGTTGCTATATGATGCACTTTGTGTTACGCAAGCTTAAAATGAACACCACACACGCACGTCTCATTTAAACATTGGGGAGTTGGATTTCATCACCAACCCTCAATTCAGTCCAGTGACATTGGAATTCATCTCCTTCCATTGGTTTTCCCCCTAGAGCTTCCTAGAAATGGATTGAGAAACTTACTTGTAGTGACACTAAGTTACTTGTGCTCAAACTGTCTCCCACTTATTGGAACAATCATTGGTTCAGAGTGGAAGAGCTAGGCGAACCCCCCACTTGGGTCTTCAATGGTGTACCCTAGCTTCTTTTGAGAAAATCATGTTTGGCATGGGTGTACTTGATTGTCACTATGGATGAGTCTTCTCATTCTTAATCCAAGAACAAGAGCAAAGAAATCAAAATAACAACACATCAAAACACACCAAATAGTCTAGGGCACACTTAAATCGGTAATCAAGATAAACATTTGTTTGGTATTGTGTGGTTATTCCTAAATTGCAACTCAAAAGATCAATTCATAGACAACATGGTCAAAACAAGAAGTAAACACCCTCGGTATGATACCGAGGGAGAGACTGAAGCAACTCATACCCATAGGTGGAGTCATAGTAACATTGAATGACCTACCCGTAAGACCGTGAGACGTAGCTCCATGAGCCTAAGGGGTGATAATTCAACCCTTGGGGGATCTCCTCGAGAAACCCCAAGTAAGGAACCACATCATGGAACAAAGTCACATAAACAAAAAGAGGCTTCACAACCATCCTCATCAAGGAGACATGAGGAGACCTCAAGGGCCTCCTATAAACACACAAAAACATCTCAAAGATGTGAGGAAGCTTCAAGGGCTTCCTCCTCACATGGACATAAAGAAGGTTCTAAGACTCATTCTTCACATAGGGATGACGAGACTGCTACATCTCCATCCACATGGAGAAAACATGTTACCACAAAGCCCTCTTCATCAAGAAGGCAAACAAGAATTGCAACACCTCAAGACTCACAAGAAACATATGAAATAGGTCTACCTACTAAAGGGCAGGAAACTAGAGCTACATCTAGCCATGGGAATCAAATAGAAGAAACCCTTCATGCAAAAGGAAATATTCCCATAGACTATGACCTCATAGGAGTGAATGGCACCCCATGGGACTAGCCATGGAAAACAAGATAGCTAGACGGGTTGGATCGGTTTCCTACACGACCAACTCAAAGAACTATAGCTACTGAGAACTCTGCATCTGGAAGCTCACGAACTGTGACTTCTAAACACATCTCCTAGTCTAGGGGTACCTCAGAGTGACCCCATAGTAGACGCATGAAGTTTGATCATAGGGATACTCAACAGTACACTAAACAAGTCACATTAGCTAGCAAGAGTACAGATACAATAGAAACCTCCTCGAGGAATCTACGAGTCAAGACAACAAGAACAGAGTCAGATAAACATGAGTCTTCTATAACAGTACAAACTAACCGAATGAGGTGGTTAGAAAATGCATTACGTAAGGAGCGAGAGCTAGTGGAAGCTCTCAAACAAGATAAACAAAGAGAAAGACTCTTGCGCCAACATGAGCAATGTTTAAGAGAGTAGGTCGAGCGGCTAGCTCTTAACAATTTATAGATAAATGGTGGTGACCACCAAAGAACTAGATGCACTGACTCACCTAAGGAGAGGTGCACTAGACAAGATAGCCCATAATGAAATTCCCCACCAAACCATGAACAAAATCCAACTAATGGGGGAAGGGCAAACACAACAAACCAGGATCACAATCCTGAGTCCCCTCGTAGGAGGGAGGAAAATGGAACAAATAAAATGGATAGAGAGTTACCTCCATTGCCAATGTGAATAGGCTTACAAGAGGAGGAAATCCATGCATCAAAGGTATTTCAAGAGCTTGCTGAAAATATGAAAACCTTTGAGAAACAAGAGGCAGCTGGGAACTCACCAACATTGAGAAAAATACACAACCAACCATTATGCCCATCAATCCCTAGCCCTCCATATCCTAAGCACTTTGAGATGCCTAGGTTAGAAAATTTTAAGGGTGAAGAGGATGCACAAGAGCATGTCACCAATTTTATCAATGCCTATTTTCATCTTGAAGACAATGACGCTCTCATGCTAAGAACATTCATAATGACATTTTTAGGTGTTGCCACTCAATGGTTCAACCAACTACCTAAGCATAGCATAACCAACTTTGAACAACTAGTAAACGCATTCCTAAAGCGTTTCTCCTTTGGTGCTAAGAAGAAGGTGAACCTTTCAGACCTGGCTAACTTGAAACAGTATGATGATGAGCCAGTAATGGATTATGGGAATAGATGGAGAAAAGTCATGGCAAAATTATCATTCTCCATTCCCACAGAAGAGATCATTCGCATGTTCACCAAAAGTTTCTCTAAACACATCTCCCTCTTGCTACAACTTCAGAAGTATCCTTCATTTGAGGAAGCTTTGGCATAGGCCAAGCTCATCGAAGAAATAAAAGTAGATGAGGGAACCATTAAACTCCAAAACAAAAAGGAGTGGAACAAGAATGGTAAGAATGACAAGTATAAATAGAAGCAGGGCAACCCTGCTCTAGTCAATCAAGTCGTATTAGCTACACCCAAGGATGGGGGTGCACAACAACCCCAAAACTATCAAGCACATCCCCCACTAGCTAATTACGACCAAAAGAACAATCAGGGAAGAAATCGAGAATGCAAGCCGCCTCGTTATTTCACGCCTCTAATAGAATCAATGCAATCAATATTTAATCAGTTGAGCGAGGCCAGGAGGATCAAATTTCTTGATATACCTCTTATAGATCCCAACCATCCTAAGCCAAAAGGATATAGGGAAGATCAATTTTGCCCTTATCACAGGATACCGGGGCATGACATTGAGGCTTGCATCGGGTTTAAGCATCAAGTGCAAAACATGATTGAGGTGGGAGAACTCAAAGTTGACAACCCACTGGCTCTCGATAATAGAGACATGGGCATATACAGAAACCCATTGCCCAATCATGAGGCCCCTAGAGAGCAAGGGGCCCAAGTCAATCAGGTTCGAGATGACATACCTACCCACGGATGCATTGGGATGGTTGATATTGTTAACATAGCAACAAGGACTAGGCGGTATGGTCAACCGCAACCTCATGTAGCTCCCATGAACATCCCAACCGCTCCTAGGCAAAGGCAAGACAACCTTCCAGGTCCACCAACGTGACCTATGGTGACTATTCGGAGTAGATTGGAGCAAAACCTACAGATGACTCCAGCTAAGTTATCCATCTATGAGCTCATACAATAGTCCCCAAAGCATAGGGAGACTCTAATGGAGATTTTAAGGACAATTGAGCTCCAACCGCAAGACGCGAATGCATTCACTCACTTTGTGGGACAAGTGCAAGAATGCCAAGAACCTGTAATCCGATTCTATGACCATGAGATTAAGATAGTTCTTGCTACCTTACCAGACCCTCCGCTAAACATTGTAGTGGCAATAAACAACTTACCTTTCAAGAGGGTCTTGATCGATACAGGTTCATCAATAAACATTATCACAACAACTGCAATAGAGCACCTCAAGATCCCCAAGTCCAATATCGTTCCAGGAGCTTACACATTGAGAGCTTTTAATGATGCTTTATGCAATACTATGGGAATGATAGTCCTACCCATCAAGGTGGGGCACAAGACCATCCCCGTGATGTGTCATGTCTTGGAAGGAGCTATGCAGTACAACATCCTCTTAGGGTGCCCTTGGATAAGGGCCATGAAGTGTGTGCCTTCGATCTTGCACCAGTGTGTCAAGTATGTGCACGAGAACAAAGTCTATGTGGTTCTGGCCGATGAAGAGCCTTTTAAATATGTCAATCAGGTGGACATTCTAGGAGAATTTGTAATCCCTTCTACCCACCTGTACGTAGCACCTTCATCCCCAACCACACAAGTGGATAATGAAGACAAAGGGGTAAGAAAAGACCCATGCACTTCAACACCTCCTGGTGCACTCAAAGTAGTCAATGCTTCTAAAGTACCATCAACATCAAAACCAAAAGACAATCAGAAGCTAAAGGCACCCTTAGTCAAGGAGGAAAGGCCCAAGGAAGTGCCAACTATAGCCATTGCTAAAATGCCAAGTCCTATGGAAGAGGAAGATCTTCAAGATCAAGATGAAGATAGTGATTATCACCTTGCTTCGCCAGTGTCATCCGTAGGGTCATCCACATCGCATGCATCAATACACTTGGCAAGCACAGGCATAGGGGAGTACCTTGTGTAGAACATCACCTTTACACCTATCATTGAGTCTGCACAAGACATGGGAAGGCCTAAGGACTTGAGGCCACCAGTGGGAATAGTGGTTCCACTTGGAATCCCTCCCAACCAAACCAATTTTGTCTATGCCAGCCTGGACTGTGCCCATAAGTCTTCAGATATAGAAGAGGATAGTGACGAATTATTCATGGTCAATGTTCATTACCTCTCTAACCCCGAGTTTTCTCTAAGCTACTTTGAGCATTGCCATTGGCATGGCTATGGCCTTGGCATATATGAGTAGGGGTGCAGGCGGCCATACGAGCCACAATATCAGCTTCCCTCCGATAGATTTGGCTTAGGCTATTATATCGGAGGTCGAGATGACTCTCTTGCAGTAGCATTGGATAGATTAAGCTTAGGGTTAGGAGAAGACATTGATTTCATTCCTTATCACCCCCTAAGAATAGGAAATTTGAGCAACAGACAAGTGGCCATGGTAAACATACCACCACCAAAAATTTATCATCCAAACATCTCAATTGATTCCACCCCAATAGGGTACAACTCATGGGATGAGGAGAATGGATATGAAGCAAGTGATGATGAGGTGCAACTTGGCTTAGCCTATCAGGGGCCTCGCTATTTACAAATATTCACATGGTCCATCCATGATGAGAGTGGATATACATCAGATGAAAGTGACTATGAATCAGAAGACTCAACAGAAAGAGCCTACTTAGGCCTAAGCCATCAACCCCTGACTTTGGGGCAAGAGACAAATGCAAATGGATTCTTCATAAGTGACGAAGAATATGAAGATGAAATAGAGATGGCCTACTTAGGGCCAAGACATGAGCCCCTTGTCTTAGGGCCGCATACCAATGCTAATGGTTTCTGGATAAGTGATGATGACTTTGAGGATGAGACCGAGATGGCTTATCTTGGACCTCACCACTTGCGGCAAGTCAACGAGCTAGTAGAGAGAGAGGCGGCACTCCATGCCATAGACCCTCATCTATAATTTTTGGGGAGACCTATTGACCTAGCTGCCATTCATCGGATGGTCAATCCCCCTCTACCTACATTCAGAGAGTGATTAGAGCCCAATGATCCTATTGTCCACCCTACTCATGGGCTAGATCCAAAAATTCCCATTCCTCCAGAACCTCATCGTGAGTATGGAAGGGAAACCCCTGAGACAAGATTGCACCCATGTGGTCCTGGAGACTTCATTCCATCCATCAACATGATCTCCATTGATTTGACCACTCCACTTCATAATCCAGTAGATCCTACCAAATCATTGCATCTTGATGTAGAGGCTATTGATTGGGATCATGCTAATTCGCCCATAGAGCCTGAAGACCTCTTCCCCAATGAAGAGATGTTACAACCATTCCATTTTGCATCGAGGTTGTGCGTATGACGTCTTCCATGTTGGTTTGGAACCTGAGTCAGTAGGTCCTGTAAATCCCATCGATGACATTCATTTGATACCCACGCCTCATCAGCTAGAGGATGGGTCACATATGGCTATAGAAGTGACTTTCGAGGTGGACATCAGCGATGATCCTACCCAACCAAGAAAATTCAAGTTCGAAGAAAGTCTATCTCCAGAGGAACAAGCCATCCTAATTCCTCTCCTCAAAGAGAGGCCAAATATTTTTGCTTGGACTTACAAAGACATGCCAGGGATAGATCCAAAGTTAGTCATTCACAACCTTTCATTGGATCCCATGAAGAAGCCAGTCAAGAAAAATCTGAGGAAAATGCATCCAACCGTCGCTTTGATGGTGAAGAATGAATTGCAAAAACTACTGGATGCAGTATTCATAGTTCCTATTGACTACCCTGAGTGGGTGTCAAACATGGTACCCATGGGGAAACCCGATGGAAGAGTCCGTATCTGCACGGATTTCAGAGATTTAAATAGGGCAACACCAAAGGATTCATTCTCGTTGCCAAACATAGATGCTCTTGTAGATGCAACCGTAGGTCATGAGATGCTCTCCCTAATGGATGGTTTTTCTGGATACAACCAGATCCGGATTAAGCCCGAAGATCAACATAAAACTACTTTCATTACTCCGTGGGGAACATTTTGTTACAAAGTGATGCCATTCGGTCTCAAAAATGCTGGTGCCACATATCAGCGGGCCATGACATACATATTCCATGACTATATGCATAAGATCTTAGAGGATTACATGGATGACTTACTGGCCAAGTCCCTATTGCGGCAAGAGCACGTCGAAGTCCTTAGACAAGTCTTTGATCGCCTCATAGAACACAATGTCCGATTGAATCCTAAGAAGTGCGTATTTGGCATAACTTCTAGAAAGCTTTTGGGATTCATCATATCCAAGAGAGGCATTGAAGTCGATCCTACAAAGGTAAAGGCTATACTAGAAATGGCCGCCCCTACCAACATTAGGGAGTTGTGGAGCCTACAAGGCAAGATAGCATCCATCAAAAGATTCATCGCGCAATTATCAGACAAATGTCGACCTATGAATCGGTTGCTATGCAAGGAAGTTCCCTTTCATTGGGATGAAGAATGCCATCAAGCCTTTGCAGAGATCAAAACTTATTTGGCAACACCACCAGTATTGGCTCCACCAAGGCCAGACATACCATTTTTACTATATATATCGGCTACTGATTTTGCATTGGGCACCATGTTAGCCCAAAAGAATGCACAAGACAAAGAGCAAGCCATATATTACATTAGTCGCACCTTGGTGAGTTATGAGCTAGGATATGCGTATGTTGAGAAGTTGTGTTTAGCAGTGGTCTTTGCAACTCGAAAGTTGTGACACTACATGTTGAGCCATACGACCTACGTCATATCAAAACAAAATCCTTTGTAGTACATGATGAGCAAGACATATCACAATACACGTACCACAAAGTGGATCATGCTATTGATAGAATTTTATCTAGAGTTCATAAGCCAAAAGTCCATCAAGGGACAAGTCATAGCAGATCAATTAGCAGAGGTGCCTCTTCAGGATAACAAGCCTCTCACCATAGAATTGCCTGATGATGCGGTCTTTGCATTATCAGATCCACCAGAACTCGAAGAACCTAAGAAAGAAAGAGACATGTCATTGTTCTTTGACGGTTCGAAGTGTGAACAAGGGGGCGGAGTAGGGATTGTATTTATCACACCACAGGGTGCTCCATTGCCCTTATCATTCAAACTAGACTTCTCGTGCACAAAAAACAATACAGAATATGAAGCATTGATCCTGGGACTCCAAACAGCCGTAGAAATGGGCATTAAAATATTGAATATCTTTGGTGACTCCTTGCTCATAGTAAACCAGGTCAAAGGACTATTCCAATGTAGGTGCCCACTCCTAAAGACTTACAAGGAACTTGTTGACACCTACCTAGCCCGATTGGAATGGTATGACATCGAGGCAATCCCTCGTACATCGAA
The DNA here is from genome assembly GCA_028583015.1 of Wollemia nobilis. Taxonomy (NCBI): domain Eukaryota; kingdom Viridiplantae; phylum Streptophyta; class Pinopsida; order Araucariales; family Araucariaceae; genus Wollemia; species Wollemia nobilis. The sequence goes on from JAQPPZ010014788.1 coordinate 13,888,182, forward strand.
TAGATTTGTAGACACTATGGCCTCTTTGGGATCCTTAATCCCTCAAAATCTATCTACTGATTTTACAACCATTCATGTGAAAGTGCTTTCACACTCAGCAATATGTCATGAAGCTTTTGACAATCAAGAATCAGTCAACATGATCAACATCGAGCCAAATCAAGATTGGTCCTTCGTAGCCAGAGATTTCTTACAAACGACACCTTGGGGGTCTTTGATCTCCCAAGGACCTGTGGAGTGTGGTGCAACCATACACCATAGAGTTGTTCCTCAATCCGTGTTCACTAGCTCAAAAATACAGGAAGAGCAAGCCATATTTTCTATAGAAGTCATGGCTTATCAGGATTGGCTTTCCCAACTGCGGGACTTCCTGAAACTTGGAATAGTACCTCAAGGTTTATCGCATACTGAAAGGTGAACGTTCAAATAGAGAGCAACAAGATACATCTTTCTAGGAGAAATCCTCTACAGATGAGGATATGATGGAGTATTACTCCATTGTCTTGAGCCCCAGGAAGCATCCTGGGAAATTTTGCAAGCTCACGATGGTACATGTGGAGGGCATTTTAGTGGCATGGCCATCGTTAAGCGCATCTTGAGAATGGGTTACTATTGGCCCACCATGGAAAGGGACTACTACGAGTATGTCAAGAAATGCAGTAAGTTCAAGCATCATGCAAATCTAACGCACTTGCCATCGCAAGCCTTGCAACCCATCCAGGCAACATGGCCATTCTCGTAGTGGGGACTAGACTTGATTGGGAATATCTCACCCCCATCCTCAGGTCGACACACATTCATCATAACGACCACAGAATACTTCACTAAATGGGTAGAAGCGATCCCCTTAACATCAACAACTGGACCGAGGATTGCGGAGTTTATACTCCACAATATCATAAGTCATTTTGGGGTCCCTTCTAAGATAATATCGGATAATGGGCCATATTTCAAGAACAAAAATGTGTGTGCTTTAATGAAAAAATACCATATTCAGCATAGTTTTTCAACGCCTTATTATCCGCAAGCAAACGGGCAAGCAGAAGCCTCAAACAAAACAATAGTCTCCATTTTGAGGAAGACGGTGCAAGACAATCACAAGGATTGGCACATGCAGTTACCTCTTGCACTATGGGCATACAGGACTAGTATACGGATGCCCACTGGGGCAACACCATTTTCACTAGTATATGGCACTAAGGCCATCATGCCACTAGAGTTGGAAATTTTGACTCTATGCATAGCATTAAAGGACTTCATAGATGATGATGCCGCATGACAAGGCCGCCTTGATCAGTTGATGCTTCTTGATGAACGTCGAGTCAATGCTTTAGAGCATCTTCGTGTTTACCAAAATTGCCTTATGCGAGCTTACAATAGTAAAGTCCACCTAAGGGAATTCAAGGTTGGAGATCTAGTGCTCAAAGAAAACCAGCAGAATTCGAATTTGCCGTCGCATCTGCGAGATAAGTTCATGGTAAACTAGATAGGCCCATACATGATTTCAAAGATAATGGGTCCTGGAGCATATCACCTTATATCATTAGATGGTGTTGAAGAGCCTGAACCTCTCAATATCATTCACCTAAAGGTATTCTACACATAAAATTCAAAAACATTCAAATATGTCAAAAATACAAAAACATTCAAATATGTCAAAAATTCAAAAACAAAATTCAAATATGGCATGTCAAAACACAAAACAAATCATAAAAACATAAAATTTCAAAATACAATAAAAGGCTCCAAGGGTAATTCATCCCGCTTGGTCAAAATCAATTCAAAACGCTCCAAGGGTATTCAAACCGCTTGGTCAAATCCAATCAATTCAAAAGGCTCCAAGGGTAATTCAAACCGCTTGGTCAAACATCAATTCAAAAGGCTCCAAGGGTAATTCAAACCACTTGGTCAACATCAATCAAAAAGCTCCAAGGGTAATTCATGCTACTTGGTCAAAAACCAAAAAGCCCCAAAGGCATAATAAGCCCTTTGGTCAAATTAAGCAAAAATACAAAAACAACATAAAAATCAAAAATACAAAAACAATTGCATCTCACATCTTGCATCCACATCATTGCATTGCATTTTCATATCCACTACAATTGCATATGTCATGAGAGCCTTTAAAAGTGATACCATAGTTTGTCGCACAAATCATTCAAATCCATACCTCCATTAACACATGTGTGTAATTGTGTTTTTCAACACAACCATTATTTGTTGCTATACATAATATACTAAGGTTTTTTGGTTAATCAACCACACCTAGTGATATTATCAACTTTTGAGGAAAACAACTTTGATTAGTAGAAGGTAAGGTCTAGCTGTGATAATGCCTTGGATATTCAAGATCCCGTCACTAATTGAAACACTAAAATCCTAGCTGGTACAAGGAAAATATGAAAGCTGCAAAGTGGTCTAGGTTACCTTAAGTGAAAAGGATTTTCCTTGCTTATCCCCCTGTGCAACCGGTTTAAAGGTGTTGAGAATTGGCAAAAGGACAAGCTTTACCCTATCCAAATCCCTTGCTTACATCAAAATAAGCAAAATCCCAAAGCAAAGTACATATTCAAAAGGCCAAGCATACAATCCAGATTTCAAAGCAATAATCCGATACACAAATCATAAATTCAAAGAAACATAGCTAAAAAAAAATCAATAAAAAATAAACAGTGATTTTCATCACTACATATGAGAAAAATAAACAGTGATTATCATCACTACAAAAATCCTCGCTCAAAGAAAAAAATCAATCAAAATAAACAATGATTTTCATCACTACATATGAGCAAAAAGCCAAAAAGAAGCCAAAAGGGAATAAAGCTTGAATCCCTGGAATTCTCAGCATTGTACAAAACTGGAAGGAGAAATACTTACGCATGATGATATGTCTATTACAATTGCTTCATGCATTTGTGTAGACCAATGTTTGAATGTGGATGAGCTAGCTTAGGTAACCCAATATTGCCTAGTGGTATAGTCCAACTAAGTCCAACATAAGGATGAGATGAACACTTGAGGATCCCTAATCTTAGCAATGGGTTGAAAGAATCCCGCCTGACATCGGAGGAAATGCTTGAATTCTACCTCAAAATATACAATCACTTGCACACACAGAGATCATGAAAAACCAGGTCCATGGTAAAAGCCTTACTTTTCAAAAGTCTAAGTGGTCAGTAGGCAGCTGTTGATAGGGTAACTAGAGTGTTTGAATCTCCGGAAAGCCCCAAAAATTCTTACATAGCAACAAATCATAACATCATTCACACCATCACTTTCTTTATAAGATTCTATAAATTAGGGGGTATCAACATAGTAGGACAGATACCGCATATATATTAGAAATAGTATATAGACGACCACTGACTACTTTATATATTTTAATTTATAGAAACTTATTAAGAAAATACATTACACACCATTACATCTCATATATGAATACTTAATCAATTCTTATGATAAGAGTGATTATTTAAATTCATGATTATTTTTTTACTTTCTGTGGTATCACCCATTAAGATTGTCAATGTCATATGCATTATGTATGTTTTAAGTGATTAGAGCATACAGGTTCGTTTATACCATTCCATCACATAAGTTAGATGCATACAATTAAAGCAAAATTAAAACATGCATTTAACAATAACATCGCATCCACAAACACAAGTCATTAATCGTCCATCATCGCATCATAAACCACATCATAAAACATGTAGGCAATATCCATTTGCATACAATCATGAATTCATCATTCATCATCAAAATACATCGCATCATATCATCAAATCATATAAGCATCTACACATCCATCTAAGCATCTTCAATATCATCTATCATCTAACATATTCATCAAATCATCATAATACCATCATCGCATCATATCATAAAATAAAATAACAACAAAAACATGAGCAATAAATGATACACATAATAAGTCATAATGCAAATATATCATAAAAGTATGTGTCAAGTCCATGGATGTACAAAAATACCCATGGGCTACAGTCATATAGGTCAATCGACCTCAAAAATGAATCAAGGACCAAGTAAAGCATCAATCAAATACCGGGCCTGAGTCCCCTGCATCACCTCCTCTAGTGCCACCTCCCCCTGTGGTGGTGTCATGAGTTGAATGATGTGAACCTATCGGTCTCTCTATCTGAGTCCGGGTCCTCTAGCTAGGATGGGTGGAAGACTGCCCCGAGGTGGAGCGCCCACTGACCTATGAACCACCCGCATCGGGTGGCTCCTTAGGGACAATCCCATGCCTCTTGAGTTGCATCTAAAGAATGGTGATGTGATCCACATGTCCCCGGATCTGCTCCTCATACTCATCCAACAAAGACTAAAGTTGTCCCACATCTGCTCCTAAACCTACCACTGGAACCTCCTATGGTGTAGAGGAGGAACAACAAACCGCATCCTAGCATCTCCACCCCTAATAGTAGCCTCTATAGCCTGTATCTGTTCTGTGAGCTGCTCAATGGTAGCATCTCACCATTGTACCTAGATCTTAGTTGCCTGAAGCTCAGCCTCGACCTCATGTAGTTGTGCTCTCAGAGGAGAGTCTCTCTCCTTGGGCTCTAACTCCTCCTCCTCCTCAGGAACATCAGGATCCTCCACTACCACCTACTCTACTGGTTGGCCCCATACCTCGATCCTAGCTTGGACTCTACGTCCTATCGGATCTACACCATCACCCCCACCATCATCCTCGTGCCCTAGGTTGCCGATACCATGCCACATCCGATCACCCCACCACTGAGTGTATGCCTCTGTAACTCCCCACCACTCTAGGGTCAATATTTGGGGCATCCTCCTCGTCTGAAAGCTCTGTAATCTACCATGGAGGTAGGTCCTTCTCTGCTGTGAGGTGCCTATACAAGAATGGTACCAGGGGCACATCCTACTACAACCCGTACTGACAAAGAACCCGAGAGTAGAAGTACTCCTGGATGGTAACCTTATGGCCAACGAGCCATCGCTCGCATCGTGTCCTGGCAGTAAAGCTAACTGGATCATCCCAAGCAGGACACTCATGGTAAGGGTGCCATATGACATCTCTAGCCAAAAGTCTAGTAAAAGCATCAGTGTAATGGGATAGCTCCCCTACAAAAGTGTGGCTCTTTTGCTCCTCATGCTCTCAAGCCCATCTAGCAGCATAGCACTATGTCCGAGCATCAATCACTATAATCTCGGTCGAGAGCCCCTTAGGGCGATCTACCCTAATATGCTCCCATCCCCAAACCTGTAGGAGCAAGTTGTAGGTAATGTTGACATGTCCTCATAAGAGGATATGGTACAACTCATCATAGCACTGAGCCAATAGTGATCTACCCCATGCATAGATGATAGGCTCCTCGCTATCCAATAGATCCTACACCATCGCCAAAAGGTTCCACGGGAACCTCAAACCCAAGCAGTCCAGGATAAGAACATTGCTGATAACCATCAGCAATACGACATGCCTCGCTATAAAGACATGCTCCCCATGCCAGTGGCTAATAGACACTCCTCCAAACTTGGTGTCCTTGAGAGCATCCTCAGAATGCCTCCCAAACACCCGAGTGAAGACAACCACCTGATCATTAGTGGCCAAAGAGACAATGGCCACCCCATAAAATGGAATCCAAAAGATCCTATATACATCCTCCGATGTAATGGTCATCTCGCCGATCGGGAGGTGGAAAGTATTAGTTCATGGGTCCTAGTGATGGGCCAGAGCTATAAGGTAAGCCTGATCTACCATGATGTAAGGTAGCCTAATGACATACTATAACCCATGGGCTTTGAACCACGCCCAGTACATATCATAAAAACTAAGCTAAGTTCAAAAATGGTTAACATGGCAGCAGCAGGTGAACAACATAAAACTTGGGAACCCTAGGCTAGAAACTACCAAGGCAAAGCAATGAGAACAAAAAGGACTAAACCACCATAGCAAAAGGTAAGCTAAACCTAACAGGAGATTCATTACAAGGGTAGTGAGGTCATTTTACCCATTACTAGTGAGGTCATTTACTAGACAAAGAAAAGAGAGGGGTTTTGAAAAAGAAATACCAAAACTGGATCTCAATGATGTCTATCCTCAGCCATGTCCTTAATGCCAACAAACTCCAAAGTCACAACCTTCGCTATCACACAAGAGCTCCCAAAGCGAATCTTCAAAACAATAAAAGTGAAAGGTCAAACCCTAAAAAATGCAAATTTTATGTTTCTTTAATTACACCTTGGTCACTGATGACATCAGTGGCCTGAACTTCTTGGCCACTTAAGGTGACAACAACCACAAGCGGGAACTTAGAGGCCATTGGACTTGACAACGGCCAGATCCATAGATCAAAACAAGGGACTTCCTCCTTGAGGGATCCCACAAAAATAACAAATAAACACACTTTGATGGTTTAAGATCATCAAAATGTTCAAAATAACAAAAAAATCACATAAAAGCACAATCTCAGGTAGGCCTCATATTCAGTCACCTACTCTATCAACTCGGCGATTGCAACGATTCACACTCCATGTATTTCGGTGAGATGAGTAGATAACCATAAGGCCACTTGGGGAAAAAACAACTCATTTTGGAATTACGATGTGCCACCCTTCAATCCCGAAGAAGACCAAGATGGTCGGACTGCTCCACGGGTGCGAAAGGATCATCCTAATTCCCCTATGATACCAAAAACATTAAGTCAAAGTGATACAATCTAAACATAAATAGAATCACTCATCCTAACTCCCTAAGAAGGCTATTGATAGCTAGACCGCTCCTTGGGATAAGGATGGATGATTATCATAAACAATTGGAATCACACTTGGATGTGGGATTACCCATTAAAAGCAAAAAATGCTAGAAAGGAACCAGATTAGTCATATTGGTCAAGCGACTTGTCGCTTCATTCATTGTCATTTCTTCACCAATTCATTGTGTGAGGAAGTAGTTCAAAACTTCAACATAATCATAATCAAAATCAACAAAATATCACTTGATCATAGCAAAATCATGTTCATCCTATGAATCATTGCATACAACAATCATAAATTTCCCTTGTTTGCTGGGAACGTAAGCAGACATGACATCTTCAATTGTAGCTCTCCTACCGATCAAAATTGTTGTAGCAGTTGAAGCTACCCGATTGAGTTTGAGGAATGAGTGCAATTTAACATGCCCAATCCATTGAGCTAAGTCCTCTGAACGTTGAGGCAATGATTCAAGGGATGCGTTCCATCTTGCATTATTGGGCCATCCGGTGTTGATCAGACCATTGATCACCATACACCCTACAAACAGATTAGTCTACGTTTTTGCTTAGCATTGTGTTTTCCACACAGTGTATCACAAAAAGGGGTATCTATAGACACCTAAATCGTGTCATTCTTAGGGGATCTGCTCACATAGACACATTCATAAGATCATAAAACATAATATTGGACTTTCCAAGCATCAACAATGGTTCTCACCATTCATTTGGGGCCTTTTCAAGCCATCCAAGCCTAGCCGCTCAAGCCAAGAGTGGCCAAATCCTAGCCGCTCAAGCCTAGAGTGGCTAGACCTTAGCCACTATAGACGATAGTGGCCAGATCTTAGCCACTACAGATGATAGTGGCTAAGCCATAAGAAGTAGTTTTGCCGACAAATAGGCCTGATCACGGGCAGAAGTGGTAGTCTGCATGCAATAAAGGTGAGCGGGAGTAACTTTGCATTCCTTTTCATGACCAGTTCACATAGGAGACTTGAGTTTGCATTTAAAATTTAGTTAACTGACCTCCAAGCATAAACAAAGGACAAAAGCTTCTCATGCTAACAACCAATTTGCATAGGAGACTCAAGTGGGCAGTTATATTTTAGATAACTGGATTCCAAACATAGAAAAGACAAAAAGCTTCTCATGCTAACTTACACTACGCATGAGAAATTCATTCCTAGGGCTTGGACATAGACCTAGGGTTTCACACTATAAAAGGTGCAAGCCTAAGAGCACCAAGGGACATCTTTTATCTAGAAGAGATCAAAGATAGAGAGAGAATAGATCTTTTATCCATCAATCTTGGTCATTGAGGAGAGCTTTCGAGACTTGGAGAGTTCCCTTGGAGATCACATGTATGACGAAGCCCTGACGGATTGAAGAGCATAACACCTATTATTTCAACATCAAATACAGGCTTTGACCCATAGATTTGGGGCAAAGAGAGCAAGGTTTACCTTAGCGGCCGTTGTCTTGGACAGTGGCCCGTAGACTTAGCTTAGGTTTTAGACATAGCTTCTTTTATTTTGTTTCTTCATGTTTTCATATCATTAGCATAGATTTACATGATTTCATAGCATAGTTTCATCATATTTTTGTTAAATTCTTTTATTACTAACAACCTCATCCGGGGAGGCAATCTCGGACATCTAAGCGTGTGTTGTTGTTTCATTGCTTACAGGGCCACAGGTTCATCGGACAGAATCTGCAACATACGAGAGCAAAAGGGATCCCTCTAGGAAACATACCTGGAGAAGGAGGCATCTATAAGCCCTCATACATTTTCGTGTGCAGAATCGGGAAGCCTTTATAAGCGCACCACCTCTTCGTGAAAGGGGCACTCTTTGCCTATTTGTAACCTTATTGTATCGAAATGGGTATCCCTAAGAGGGACCGACATGTAACCAAGTTTCAATACAAATAAAGAGATCCATCTTTATTATTTTCGTGTTATATGCTTTTTCATTGTCTTCCATTTCATCTTGGGTTTTTAATAACATTGCAAGTAGAGTAAAAGAGCGGTGCATGCGTCCCGGGTCACTACAAATCCAAAGGCTACACACTGACAATTTTTCAGGGTAATTATAGTAGAAGCATCTTGAAAGAGCATATTCATAGACTGAATGAAGTAAGGCCCAAAACCTAAGGACCGGAGCATGGAAAGTATAAAATACCACTCAATTTTGTCATAAGCTTTTTCAAAATCTATTTTAATAAATAACATATCCTGTTGTGAAGAGTGAGCCCATTCCATTCCTTCCCAAACTACAATCACATTATCTAGGATATATTTGCCTTGCACAAACCCTGTTTGTTTAGGTCTAATAATCAGAGGGAGAATTGGTCGAAGCTTGAGAGCAATGGCCTTAGCAATGATTTTATAGCTTACATTCAGCAAAGTAATTGGTCTCCAATTAGTGATAATTTTAGGATCTCCAACTTTAGGGATCAACTTTATATTTCCTCTGTTTAAGATATGTCCTAAAGATCCAGTGATAATTGCTTCTTGATAAAATTTAAGAAGATCGGGACCAACAAGATCCCAAAATTCTTTATAAAATTCACAAGGGAATCCATCTAATCCAGGTGCTTTCTCATTAGCCATTTCAGATAAGGCCTGCTTCAAATCATCAATAGACAAAGGGGTTTCACAAACTTCTCTTTGAGAAGGAGAGACCTTTTTAGGAATTACAACCTTACATTCAGCTAAAGCTTGTTGGCGAGCTTCAGAGAAAGGTTGAGAAGCAAAAATTTTTTTATAGTGTCTGACAAAGGCTACACTTATTTCAGGGAGAGAAGTTAACCTCTGGTCATCAACTTGAAGAGCAAAAATCTGAATAGATTGAGAAGGTGGTCTTAATCTCTTAAAAAATTCTTTAGAAACTTTATCCCCAATTTTCAACCAATTCATTCTAGCCCTCAACTAGGCTCCTTTTGCTTCATACAGGTCAACTTTTTTTATTTCATGACGAAGAGAAGCTACTTAATCTTGTAAAACAAAGCTAAAAGGACAAAATTGAAGATGAGCAGAGGCTTTGTGTAACTCTTTCTTAAGAGTAGCATTTGCAATTCTTCGTCTTTTAGCAACCTCACCACCAAGAGAGCGTAATAGCTTAGTGGTGTGAGAGATTGCATTATTCCACCAAGAGATCTAACCAAGGTGACCACCAGGACGAGGAATAAGATTATAGCAACAAACAATATGAGCTTTCATATGAGAATGTTGCAGGAAAGAGACATTGAGATATAATTTATTATAAAACTATCGAGGTTGTTGTATGACATGGATGATGTTAAAAAAAATAGGAGCATGGTCATATAAAGTTGTATCAGCAATAGTATGCACATAGGAAGAAGAATTCAGATGCTGGAAAAAAAGGTGTCATTCTCTGTAAGCATGACTACCTAATATTTTTAATATTCTGGAAAACCCTGCTTGGAAGTTGGACTAGGTATACCAGGCAGACTCAGAATAATCAGTAGGGGAAAAACAATAATTAGGGTCTAAAACTCCAAGCTTATTTTTCATAAAAAACCATGCTTCTCGCTCTCCTATATTCCAATGCATTGGAAGCTGCCCAATATTATCAGAGGGTTTTTCAATCATATTAAAGTCCCCACATAAAACCCAGAGAGCAGACGATAGAGAAAAAGCAAGCCAACGCTAGAGTGCACATCTTTCAGAAGCATCATTGGAGGTATAAATATTAACAATTCCAAAGGGTTTGCCATTAACTTCCAGCAGAGACCAAACAACTTGATGTGAAGGGTCAGAGCCCCAAGAAACAACATTACCCCACCATTTAGAAGCAATAAAAGTGACAACACCACCTTTCCCAGAAGGATGACTTGTAACATGAAACCCACCACGTGGCCATAAAAAGTTGTAGGTACAATTAAGAATAAAGTCAAAAATCTTGACCTCTTGCAAACAGATAAAATCAAGCATACCAAACATGTGAACAACTCGAGACAACTCATCATGGACCATATATTTTTGGACTGGTTCCATTAGTCCTCTAACATTCTAGGAATAAAAAAACATTGAGATCTATTGAAGTGCATGTCATACTCAATGACCTCTCTGTAACCTAAGTGGCCCAAAGATTCATATGAGTTAGAAAATCATTCATTGTTTGACTGGATTTCTGAAAGTTGACGTCTAACTTCATCCATCTGGTGTTGTTTATCAAACAAAAGTCCATCCCCCCCTCTCAGGGTTGCAGGAGCGATGAAATTTTGAAACTTTAGAATCATAAACATCATACTCTTCTGTAGAAGAAGAGGAACGAGGAATATGAGCTGGGGGAGCTTGAGTAACAATAGTGGCGAAAGAAGGACCAGAAAAATCTATAGAAGAAGCTAAAGAAATTTGAGGGGCAGGAAGAGCTTGTTGTTCGTGCATTGCAGGGATAGGTTGTGGAGTCAGTTGCACTTGAGGTGCACCATTGGTTACCACTTAACTAGCACCTGAGGGTTCAGGCACCATCTCAAATTGTCTGGGTTGATGGTTTTTTCTATTATTCACCACCATCTAGTCATCTTGCCCTCCTTTATAAGAAGGTGGTGGAATGGTAGAAGTACAAGGAGGAGCCTCACGTAGTTTGAACTTGCCGACCATAATAGGGCAATCTTTAATATTGTGAGTCACTTATTGACAACGATAACAAGTATTAGGCAAATTGATATACACAACCCATTGTTTGAGGGTGTTATCCCCGCACTTGATATCAATAAACTCATGCATGTATTTTTTCATATCAACTTTGATACACACCCGTCGAGAGGGACGAGGACTGAAAAATCGTTCAGGTTCAAGACATACAAAAGTCCCTAAAGGAGTAGCTAAATATTGCAGGAAAGACCATAAGGGAATAGGCAAACCTAGGAACTCCACCCACACTGGAACTTCCAGAGAGGCTTCATCACTAATCATAAAAACATGGTTATATGGTTGTAATATAAGCAGAGAACTTCAAACAGTCTAGGGGCCTCTTTTGAAAGCCTTTTTAGCATGAGTGGGATCAACAAAACAAAACAAGAAAAAACCTTTTGTCAAATTTTGTATATTTTTAGCTTTAATACCATGAGGTTGCCAGACTTGCTGGACCCAATTTCTAACCAGGGTATCATTCGAAATACGACCAAGAAAGTATCCAACTAGATGAGTTTGTTCATACCAGTTACATGCATTCTAAAAATCTTCAACAAGAAGAAGAATCTCAGGAACAGGGCCATTACCTCGTGGAATATTTTTGGAACAAACTTGCGAGGACGTTTCCCAAGCGCCAGTATTTGCTCCAGTAGCTCCAGCATCAACTGAAGTTGCTTGATGAGTGATGACCATTAAAAAGGCTGCTTAACACTGCTCAAGGCGATGTTAGTGAGAAGTAATTGCAGAATACGTGGTGAAATATCCCGCATGATTCCAATAGATATGGCGGTATGATGAAAATAAGACACAAATAAACCCTAGAAACCCTAGATTGTAGAGATTCAACTCAAAGCTCAGAATTCAATTATTGGAGTTTCTTTTAATATAACTAATATTTTAAAAAAAGAGTATGAGAAGGACCTCGTGCCAATAATTGATAGTGTGGTGGTCATGTAACCTCTTTTATTGGTTTTAATAAAAAATAGATAATGTTGTTTAAGAAAGAATTTAAAATTTAATGTCTTCTTAATCAATGTTTTGTATAGATTCTTATATCTTAAGTTTATATGATTTTATTGAGAGTTTTTATGTCTTCATTCTTTATTTTGTCAAATAACTTTTTAAAAGTTCCATTAATTTCTTCATGCACATAACCTAGAGGTACCTTGACATCTTCAAATATTTCTATACATATGAATAGAAAGACACAACATTATATTTTGTGCTTGATGGTATTAAAAATTTTATTATGAAGATTTTTTTAATTTGGTTAGTATGATAAAATTTTACTATTAATTTAGAGAGTTGAGTATTGAGCAGTCTCCTAATCATAAACAAGAGAAGATTTCATTTACTTGGTTATATTATTTATGTTTTAGGTGTTTAAAAATTTAAGCATAACTTGGTCATTAAAGTTTATATCTAAATGGAGAAGTTTCTAAAATGACCTAGTCCCTTAGCTAAATTTAAAACCAAAACTGTTAGTTTTGTATTTGATGAAAATTGTGTTTTCAGTTTATTATTTTATTAGTTTAGAGTTATTCTAGATTTGACAAAAATTAGGGCCCTTTTAAGTTTAGCAAGGTTTAATATTCCACATATTACAATTTTAAGGCTAACCCTTACTATATCCTTTATTCAACCTTGTACGAAATGTTATAGATTAACTTATATTTTATTTTTTAAAATTATGGGTTAGTTTATGATTAATAAATGATGAGCATCGTATCTATAAATATTTTGCGAGAGATTCAATAATATGACTCTAAACTTGGGCATGATTATAAAAATTATATTAAAAATTCTATTATTTTTTTCAAGTCATAAATTCCAACAAATAATGGTAGGACCAATCCTCGATAAAATACATAATTCTTTAGCTTTGAAATAATTAATCCAACATTTGATCAAATTTTTCAATGTTGATGGAGCTACCCTATATATTCTCATTTATTTGAAAAAGTAGCCCCAAATGGTGTGAACAAAGGGATAGTGAAGAAGCAAATGGTCTGATGTTTCTATATCCTTCTCACATAAGATACATATAAAAGGTCCATGAAGTCCTCTTCTTTATAGACTCTCTCCTATTAGAATATTACTCTAGATTACTAACCAAAGAAGTGTTGAGGTCTTAAGGAGATCCTCTAGTTACCAATATTTTTGTAAGTCTATTTAGGAGTAGGAAGTTTTGATGGATCTATATCCTCATATCCCAACTTGATTAAATTTTCATAATCTTTTGATAGATTCCAAACCAACTCATTCCTTTTGTATAAAATTAGGAAAATAAAAATCTTGAAACATTTTTTGAGTTCCTCTCCTTCAACCATGTTACTACTAGCAATCCATGATCTTGAGATGTTGCTCACATTAATATAACATTGAACCTATGGACCTTTACAAGCTAGAAATCCCTGAGCCAATGACTTTCATTTTGAAAAAGAGATAAGAGGATAATTCTTCAACCAAGTATCAGGATAAAAATTTGCATTATACCTCTCATTGAATGACCATATATAACATAGATGGTGGTATTCCTGATGAGGGAGGTGAAAGGGAAGGTTGTGGGATGAATTCTACCAATTTACACTCAATATGGGCCAATCCATACAGTTGCATAGTTACAACTGTACGATTCCCAAAATGTACAATTTGTGATTATACAATAAAAAATATTTAATTGTATGGTTATAATTGTACAATAGCATGAACTATACGATTTTCCAATCGTACACTTTACCAAACTTATTTCATGGACAATAAATTGATCATTTTGTAATTGTTCACTTTGGAAATCATCAATTCTACTTCGACAAGTACAAAACATGCAATTACCATCCAAATGCAAAGTTATTGACCAATTGTATGGTTAGGGAGGTTGACTGTACAGTTATAGTAAATCCTTAATGCAATTACTCAATCTTAGATCTACAATGTTTGATGTAAGATTTTGGCATAACAGAATTGGATAACTCTAATGATGGAATTATTGACTTAGTAATCCATCATGCACACTTGGAATCACAAATCCTATTCTAGATCCAACCATAGTACGTATTATTCATTCTAGAAATCGTACAACACCTTGCAAACATGGTAATTACAATGTACAAGAAGAAATTAATGAACAATTCTTCATCCACAATTCTCATACATAGTTGGGTATCAATCAATATTTTATTCTCATTGTAGAATCATTCCAATACAATAGTATATCTGTAAAACTACATGAAAGTCTACAATCCATACTCAACTGGCAATATGCACATACACAACAATGCTGAATTATGACCTACAATTCTCCGTAGAAATCAACAACAATGGACAACATTGAACAACAATTCATAGCATTGAACAACCTACAAAAATTGAATGCAGGGGCTTATAATGCATGTCCAGACCATTCCAAAGCGATTCCTGAGGCATTACATCACTTAAAAATACCACTCGCAACTTCATAGCCATATTAATTTCATTAATGCTTTACTAAGGTTCTAATTTGATTTTCATAAAATTACATTTCATGCATATTACCTCTTATTTCATTCATTTCATGCATTCTTATTTATTTTTCTACATTGCACAATTAAACAAACCCTACATTGTACAATTAGACAAAAATTGTACTTTCACCAAAATTATGCAAATCCACATATTGTCATTTCTTCTTCTTCTTCTAGGGGGTGGATTTGCTGCCTACACCATCTAATATGTTTTATGATCAATTGTAAACTATCTAATATAAAGTTCCATTTTGGCTATCCTTTGGGTATGGTTTGTTTTTTTAATAGCTTAATTACATCAAGAGAATCTATATATGTTTGAAATAACATGTTCACCCAACTCTTTATTTGATATTTGAATAATTTCTAGCCATGTTTTACTCCTAATTCCAAACTCATATGTTTGTAATTTTGTAAGCTTGCTCCTCCTATATTATTTCCATTACAGACCCTATCATGCTAACAAAGAGGAGATACCAATTTCTAATGCTATACCTATTGGAAATCTTGAAAGTATGTTATATAAATAGGGATGGATTGCAAAATAGTCTTAGTGAGTTGTAACGTTTTCAACATGGTTAAGTGCTTACTTTTCCAACTTACTAAACAAGCTTCCATTCTATTCAAATTGTTAAGAGTATAATCTAACTTATTCCCAAGATAAACATTGTATGAGGGAATCTTGTAGATGCCTAAGTGAAATCATTGTACAATTGTATTAATTTAGTGTAATATTTTATTATGTAATCCCCATGGGTCGTAGTTAACCTTGTTATGGTTAAACTCACCTTATAACTTGTAATTAACTTTAAGCCTACTTATTATATTGACTCATGTTAAAGTCATTAATGTAATTGGGATTTTGATATTAGTATAAATACCACTTATCACTCCATCTATTGCATCAGAGTGTTGTGATTGTTTCTATTATAATACAATGATTATTTATGTTGCCTATATATGTGTGTCCATTATATATTTCTCTCTTTTATCCTTTTTACACGTTTTGTATAAGATATGAGTGGATGGATTGCTTTTGTTTGTTTTTGGAAGTGTAAATTCCAACATGTTATCAAAGCAAATACAAAGACGCATAAATTAGTAAAATAAAGAGTTTATTTAGATATAAATTATAGGTTGAATGGCTTCTCACATCCTTATAGGTAATTTCCACATAAAAGGATAAGAGGAGACCTTTTTTATCTCTCATAGTTTCTTCTTGATACTCTAGAAAATATGTCCTCAATTTTCTTAAATAATTTCATCCAAGGTTTGAAAATGGAAAGTTATTTTAAGACTACAAAACATGACCAAATGAATTTCTATATGGAAGAAAATTTTGAGTTTATTAAGGCAGTATTCTTTGAATGTGTTGTGATGGGAATTTTCATGGTTTCTTCAGTGCTTTCGTTTGCTAAAAAATAGTGCCTCTCCACTTCAGAGGGCATTGTGCCCATTTTTAAGATGCAAGTATGTAATCCTTTTCAACCATAGAGTGTTCTACAATGGCTACTCTAGCACATATAACACATCATTGTCCACTGTAAAACAAGTTTAAATCATATTTTGCCTCTTTAGTAGTTTTTTAATTTTGTATAGAATACAAGTTATTGTGATGTTTTGCATCCCTTCTTTTTTTGTTTCAGTATCTTCTCTAGCTAATGAAAAGTAAGACCTTTATTGGGAGGAGGTTTTAGTTTCAAAACTCCTCCCCTAAATTTTATAAAAGAAATCAAAGTTTTGGTTGCAATGTATCTTAAGGGAACATGTGCAATATAGTTATTAGGAAAGGAAAGGGTAACCTGGTTAAAAGGAATATTTTAGAAATAATGTGGTATGTGATTGAACCTCTCTAGAACCATATTTGTTTGTTTTGTAAAGCTTTTGGTTGAAAAGATGAATGATAATTAGGGAAAGATGACTAAGCATAGGTCATTCTTTAACCAAAAGCTTGGCAAATTGGTTAGTTTAAGTGTCTTCAATTTATAAAGATCAGGGTTTGAGTCCCTCTAATAATATTTTCTTAAATATATGATAGGATGGTCATCAAGGAAGACAACATGGCACCTCTACGTGCCACCCATACTCCCATTTTAGTTGTTAACATACCTTCAACCAATAAAGAGCAAAAAAGTATTGGAATCACTAACAATACAATAGCCTAATGACATTTAGGTGGCATAGATATATGGTAGACAACAAAGAATGAGTGGACAACATGTGATGACCTACAATTAGGAACTTCTTTTTATAAGGTTTAGGAATTTATTTTTTTGTATTTTTGGGGGCTATCTGGGCAAATTGTTTGAAGGCCATAACTTTTGCATACAAATGTATTTTGATCCTTTTTTTTCTTTAAATCATACAAAATTTCAAGCTCTAAGCATTGGTGACATCAACTTATATATCTATTTTAGTGTTAGGGTTTGAGTTATGTAGAATAACCCTTAAGATATATTTCCATATTTTGAAAGGGAAATTTACCATATTTTACATAATCAAAATATTTGGTCTATTTCTTTGGAAGTTGTAGTTGGATTTATGATAATTGTAATAGGTTTTGAGTATTTTGGATGTATATAAGAAAATGATTCAAAATGTGCTTCAATCAATTCCTCTCTCGTCTTTAAGCTATTGATTCAACTTGTTCATGACAAGCTAATATTTCATGATCTCTCCCTTCTATTATTTATCCAGATACTCTTGGAAGTTTGTACTAGCTCTTTTCTTAAGTCCATGTAAGATCTTTTTTGGTAATGGAAATTAGTAGGCCTAAGGGCAAGTTGAATTTTTTACATAAAGTGTTATATGTTGTAAAAAAGAAAGTTATGCCTCCAAGTCCTACCTTATGTGACTATAGAATATTGAAGTAGGTTTTATTTAGAGATGGTAAGCTTAAATTCTCTCCCTCATATGGAGAATTAGAAAAAGTGTCCTTTAGATATGTGTAGGAGTATCTGATAGTGGTAATTATGACTACAAACCAACATAAAGAGATCCTTATGCAGATATAATTTTACAATAGCAAATTTCAAATGATGAGGGGGATCTAGATGAGTCTTCCTCAAGTGTAGAGTCCCCCTACAATATCCATTATGGGGGGAAGATATTATTGTTACTAATTTCTTCTCTCCTTGGTCCCTTAGTTTACATTATAAAGGGGTTCTAAAAGTGTAATCTAAGTTATGTACAAGGGCGATATTGTATGATGGCATCTTGTATAGGCATAAGGGAAATAATTGTACATATATATTTAGTTTATTTTAATATTTTATTATGTAATGCCTATAGACCATAGTTAACCTTGTTATGGTTAAACCCATCTTATAATTTGTAATTAACCTTAATCCCTCTTGTTATGTCGGCTCATGTTAAACTCATTAATGTAATTGGGATTTTGTATTAGTACAAGTACCCACCAACACTAAATTGAAATGTTGTGATTATTATCTAGGTATAATATAGTGATTATTTATAGTGCCTATGAGTGCCTTCTATATATTTCTCTTTCATCCTTTTTACATTTTTCTATGTAGGATACGAGAGGATGGATTTATGCTATTAATTGTTGGAAATAGGTATACGTTTCAACAATATCAAATATTATTTTTCTTTGCTTTATGAGATAGAGGAATACTCATATAGGTTTATGGAAAAAATTTAACCTAAATTCTCCACTTTAATCGATTGTAAATATAGGGTATTGTTAATGAAAAACCCTAGATTTTATAATATTAACCAATTGTCAAGTAGCCTTCTCATAGCATGATAAAATTAATTTAAACTCCATCACCTCACTAACTAAGGGATGAACCAAAATAAAAGTATCATCAAAAAATTGGAGATGAGATTTAAAGGGATCCATTGTTGCAACCTAGACACCTTTGATTTTTTCTTCCATTTTTCCCTTTGAGAAAACTCTTCGTAATACCTTTGTAAGAACAATAAATAGATACGAAGATAGTAGATCACCTTGGTAGAGTCCATGGGATGAATTAAAGTATTTAGAAATATGACCATTGATAAAAATAGAAAATTTTAAAGTGCTATAACTATATCTAATCCATTCACACCAACCTTGAACAAAATCAAAATTTTTGAGAATATAATGTAGAAAACTCCAACAAACCCTATCATATATTTGGTTCATAATTAATTTATTAATAATTATTGTTTTTTCATGGAATGAAGAGAATGTATGGACTCCTATGCAATTATTACACCATCAAAAAATTATTTACCATAAATAAAACCATGTTGTTCCTTTAAGATAAGACAATATAGAATGCTTTTCAACCTATTTGCCATAATTTTTAAAATGATCTTATAAATCATACTAGAAAGGCTTATTGCAAGAAATTTATCAAAATATTTTATCTTGCCTTTCTTGGAAACCAATATAATAAAGGTTACATTGGTCTTACTTATAGCCTTCCTTATTTGGTCCTCCTCAACCACAACCAACATATCAATTTTTTAAAAATTGTCAGGCCTATGTGCCTTATTAAGAAGGAAAGAGAAAATTAATTCATATATCTCCTCCATAAATGTATTCTTCATTAAGCTTTCATGTTATCCCTTTATCATAATTAATGAAATATTTTGCAAAAGCCTAGCTTGTACCACCTTATCTTTTCCAACATTTGACAAAATATTTTTGAAATAGTTATGTTAGGATTCTTCTCCTAACCACCATACTAATCACATTATTAGTTAATTATTTAATCACTCTCTCTTTCACAAAGGTTGTGACCTTTGATCACACCTTCACACTCGTAGAAATAGGCATTTCATTTGGTATAGTTGAGGCATTGAAGAATATAATTATTAATTAATTGTTGGGTTCCCCATACAATACAACAACGATTCCTTAATAAAAGTGATTCCTTTTTATTATTCTAGCATTATAATAAATCTTTCTCTATTGGGTTCACTACATCTGGTATCAGAGCCATGATCCAAAAGGACATATTTATCATTTTTTATCGAGTTTTTTTTTTACCACATTCAACCATTGTCATACACTGCTAAGACTCGAAGGTATTATTAACAATCGGGATAGCGAGAAATAGCAGGCCAAGCACAGGGTTAAAAATAGTCTCAGAGATAAATATAAGTGGTCATCATCCTTAATCTGCACCAACCATTCGTATTACTCACCGGTGATCTACGACTAACACCTGCATCGATGGGAATTTTCCATAGTAGCAGCATCACATCCATAGCGATCGGCCTCGATGACAAAGCAGGACATCTGAATAAATAACGATGACCTATACACCATCACCAGCACACCGGAAAAAACTCCTACCCACTCTACGATCAAGCAAGAACATACAAGCCTTGCAGTTTCTGGCGACTCCGAGGCAGCGAGAAGAAAAAAAAAATATATTTTATAAAGTTTACAAGGTTTAAGAACTAATTTTCGGCCATCGAAAATGAACTTTTCAATGGTTACACATAAAGTTTAATTCTTTTCTGAAATTATTGCTCATTCGGAAAATGCAAACGAATTAAATATTCTCCAGGCATTTATTTTTTCAGCTCACCGACGAATACAGTAATTAAACCGTCCACAAAAAAAAAAAAAAAAAACTCCTACGACATCAACCTGCGATGGAGTTTTGAAAAACACGGTGGAAAATTAAAAAAAAAAAAATTATAACATAAGGTTATTATCACTGAAAATTATTTAACAGCAGGTATTGCATTTTCCATTGACCGACATACGTGACAGCCCGGTGATAGGAGAAACCGACGAGTTTTTCAAGTATTAGTTTCGAATTAAAATATCTAATTATTACTGCTTGTGAGCAATTGGTAGGGTTACCGTTGTCTCCACCCAGCAAACCTCTGCTACCATTTTGCGACACTCTAGGCAAACGATCTGAAATGGTTAAACCTTTCGTTGTCCTCATCTCACTACTGCACGGACGTAGTCGACCTACAAACATCACCGGCGAAAGTGATAGGACTGTCGTACGTCGAATTCGAAGGAACACTCAAATAGGATAAAACCTGCAAATTTAAGAAGCGCAGTCTGTGTAAGTCGTAAGCAAAAGCCTAAGGAAAACGGTCGTCTAAACGAGCACTACATTCATCATCCTCATTCTATTAGGAGTTTCTGCTTTTTGTACATCTCCTAAGGAAATAGAAGGTGTACTCTTCATAGGAAGCAAACAAGAACAACACAGATCATTTGTGTTCCATTTCCTGTGATAGTTTATCTCACTACAAATTTCAGTGCGAGCTCGTGCAACAGTAGTGATTAACGAACGTCAAGGCCACAAAAAAAAATCTTTCTGCAGCGTAGAGAGTCATTTTCGGTGAGCTGCATCAATTTTGCGATTGAAAATTATAAAATAAACATCAATAAACTAAGGTTTAATTTAAATCCCAACGTTGGAAAAAGAGAACGACGGCAAGGAGTTCACCGTCAGGTGTAAGGCAGGGAAAAGATTTAAAAAATAAAAATAAAAAAATCTTGGGATAAAATCCCACATAGGCAAGGCGTAAATTACAAAGAGGTTTATAACAAGTATATCACATACACTTCAGCATGACTTCGGTCACCTTCCTCCTCGAAAGCCTTTGCGCGAGAATTGGTCCAATAAACTTCAACTAAGTTGACCTCAAAATTCACACTGTGTTGACCACTATTTGATCGCTCATGTCCATTGTTCCCCTCGATCCTACCACCTCTCGCTCGTTCAGCCACTACCACCTTGTTCCCCTCTCGTCCCTTGTGTCGATCGCCTGCACCTCGACTGTCATTTTTGCCTGCCTGCACCTCCACCCGACCTTGTGCCTTGTGTCGTTTGTCTCCACTCGACCCTATCATGGAGCGCCACCACAAAAAAATTGACACCAAATTTTGCATAGTTGTGAAAAATTGCTAATCTTGAAATTTTGCTAAAATATTGCACAATTTTTGCTAAACATTGCCAAAAGTTGCCCCTAATATAAATTTTGCTAAGACTTGTTACTATTGCAAATTCTTGCTAAAATTTGTCAAGGCATTGAAAATTCTCACTAATTCTGCCACTTACAAAGGTTATAAAATCTCCAAAACCTAACCGCAATGGTCGAAGGATGACTTTTATGCAATTTTTAACGATAATTTTCAAGAAATTTTTGTGACGACTTTCAACACTTTTTGCGACACCTTTTTGCCAAACGACTATGCAAATGGCCGATGGAAGAATATATCACGACCCCAACCTACTTTTGCTACTTAATCTTGCCCACCTACGTCAAATCACATCAGTGAGTGTATATAAAATTCAGTTCCAGGATATCGCCAATCGCATCACAGGGTTGGACGAATCAGTCCTCATAAGTGGGTTCATCAATGGATTGAAAGAAGAAATTAGAGTGAATATCATGATGTACACTCCTCGCACCCTACAGGAAGCCATTGGATTAGCCTTGTTAGTCGACGATACATTCAATGTTCAACGTCAACATGGGGAGCAACCTATTGATAAATCAACATTCATGCACACTATTCCAAAACACAAACCCTTGCCAGTTAAGTACCTTAGCCTACAAGAAATGGAGGAGCGACGAGCGAACGACCTCTGCTATACTTGTGATGAGCAATTTGGGCCCCTTCATTGTTGTGCTACACAAACATTGTATTTATTGAATATAGTTGATCCCTGTCACTCCATAGAGGAAGAAGGTGAGGAAGATGTGCACGACATGACCAAAGCACCTGATCATAACAATGAAGGAAATGAGGTCGATGTGCAAGAAGTGCTCGATGCACCATGAAAAGATGAGGTAGACATCCATGTAGTAAACAATGAAGGCAAGACATACACTCTCAAAGAACTACACACAAGTTCATCGCCAATAGTGAGTTCTCATCGTATAGGCAGCCTGATTCAGAAAGGAGGCAAAAGAGTGAGTGCACCTTTATTTTCCCTTCATTCTACACAGGAAGAATCGGCTAAAGCGAAAGCCTACCGTCATCACAATTCTCCTAAGGAAGATTCTACTATTCTTTCTAGCAACCCCCCACTAATGCTTCGACCTTCAATATATCCTTGCCTTCAAAAAAGTGACATTAAAATAGTACAAGAACTTGCACAAATTCAACTGGGAAAACAAGCAACGAAGCTCCTTACTTTGAGCTTTGAGGACAAAGCTCTTTTTAAGGAAGGTGGCATGTTAGGATTCTACTCCTAACCACCATACTAATCACATTATTAGTTAATTATTTAATCACTCTCTCTTTCACAAAGGTTGTGACCTTTGATCACACCTTCACACTCGTAGAAATAGGCATTTCATTTGGTATAGTTGAGGCATCGAAGAATATAATTATTAATTAATTGTTGGGTTCCCCATACAATACAACAATGATTCCTTAATAAAAGTGATTCCTTTTTATTATTCTAGCATTATAATCAATATTTCTCTATTGGGTTCACTACAAGTTAATTGTTTCCTTCATAATATCTACTTCTTCCTCAATATTTCTTCCATACGAAGTTAAAGTATTCTTTTACATGATGAAAATATTTAGTTTTTCTATAGGATGAAAAATTTGGTATTTCTATCTTCTTTCGTAATCCATTTCTCCCTAGAATTTTGGAACCAATATGAATAATTCTTATTTAATGAAAAATGCAATCCATTATAGCTCTAGGTCCCCTTGGGTTAGGTTTATCTAGGTTCCTTTGACATCATTATAATATCTTTAGGTTTTCATATGCTATCGTTGAAATATATTACATTTAGGTTTAAGATGTTTTGGAAAAGTGTTCTAAAAACTGGTCAATTTTGAAACTCAGATACCAATAAGGATCAATGATTATATTATTTATCTCTCGTATGAATGCAATATTATATTCAGATATCTTGAAATTCACCATTTCTTTATGCTTAAATGTAAATAAAAACTAACAATAGAAGGTTTTTATTTTGGCAACTTTGTAGGGAGAGAAGAAGAAATATGTAGATAACGAGGAGAAGGATAAATTCTACGAGACTGCACTACATCAACCCGATCATCTAAGTTTAGATCTAAATGAAGATGTCTTAAAATGATCTAGTCCCTTAGCTAAATTTAAAACCATAACTAATGCGAGTTTGTATTTGATGAAATTTATGTTTTGAGTTTATTATTGTATTTATTTAGAGTTATTCCCAATTTGACAAGAATTAAGGCCCTTACAAATTTAGGAAATGTTGATATTTCACATCTTACAATTTTAAGACTAGAAACCCTTACTATACCCTTTATTCAACCTTGTATGAAAATTTATAGATTAACTTATATTTTATTTTAATCTTGGATTGATGGGTAAGTTTATGATTAATAAATTATGGAAGTTAGATTATTATTAAAGGACTATGTTTAAGTTTCTTCTTTATTCTATTATTATAATACATGGAGTAAATGATTGAAACTATAGTTAGAGATTAAATGTTGTGACATTCATATTATTGAGCTAAGAGAAACATAAAGAGTTGTCCATGGAGTTCATGAGTATAATATGAGGTCATTGTGATATAGGATTATTCCTTCCTAGGTTCTTGAGGAGATAAATGATTACCACATTTTATGATAATATCTCATATGAAATGTGATTTTGGGATAGGATTCTATTTATATATCTTACTGTTACTTCTACCCGTAGCTAATAGGGCATGTATGCTTAGGATGATGTCATTCTAGATATGGATGAAGATCCTTGAAGATCCTAGATACAATAGACTATCATAATATGTGAGTTGGATTATATGTATTGGTTTGGTAGCTACATTTAAATAAATTATGTTTCTATGCTTAGAAGTGGTTACCAACCCTAAGATATTTTTCTATCTTCAACATTTTCTATTTATTAGGTTGGTTTATTATTACAAATATAAATAATGCATGTGTTAAGCTTCTATCACTATAATATGTTATCTAATATTTGACCAAATGACTACTAGATTATCATGTTGATTATTATATTCTATTTAAAAATATGTCTATTTTTTCTTGTATTTGATGTGGATAGATTTTAATTCTTGAGTAACTAAACTTATCCTATCAAAGCTTTAATCAAGTATAGTATCTAGCCTACCATGTTTTAAAACTTGATACTAGCCCTATAAATGATTATTAATAATGAATGATTATTTGGATTGAAATATGTATTTTTAATAAGCTATATGTGGCTTCTATTGGGGGACACTCCCATCAAAACACAAAAATATAACATTAATGATACTTTGTAAATATCCCTTAGTTGAAATATACTTCCATATAATTTGAGTAAGTGAGGATAATTTTGCCTTATTTATCTTGAAAATCACTAACTCCACAAAATTTTCCTTGATTTCCATTGGAAGCACCATCAAAATTAATTTTGATAAACCCAAATTTCTGGATTTATCCATTATATAATATATTGAAATAAATCCTTTATTTTAAAGCCATTGTTGTTGGTGACCTTTCGATGTATATTCAAATATTGTAACCAAATGGATAACACCTCATTTTATGCAGTTGCACTAAGACTACCCATTATGAGCATCATATCTATTGTTGTCTCAGTGCACCGATCCATCAAGGCAGGAGCATGATGTGCTTGGGACACCCACATCTCATGTAGATCAACACAATAATAAAAATTGTAGGAGGAAGTACCACTTGCAAGGAAACCTCTAGGATTTTTAGTTGAGGGTAGATCCTCATTAGATTAATATTTGATGCACCTTAAGGCCTTTGTGAGCTTAGGCCTATTTTTCTTGGGGGGTGTAGGGAAAGGAATCACAATGAAAGTAAAATGCGAGAAATGTAAAGGAACAAGAAACTAAACTTGAAAAAACAATAAGCTATGGGGGAGATGCACCAAGATTAAGGTTTCCATCCCAATTGCATGAACAAGATAGATTACCATAGTCTAACAACTAAAAATTAAATACACTATAGTACACACAACCTAGAATTAGAAACACACTTAAAGGAGTAGGATAGAGTGAAATTAGCCATAGGTTCCATTCATGTGTTGGAATTATTATAAGGCACATGGTCTAAAGAGGCTTTATGCTCCTTTGATAATAGCTCAAGGTTTAAGCCTGCTCATACAATCAAGGAGTGAAAGGAAGAGCTCTCAAGGTCAAATATAAGGTATACCTAATACCTTTACAATGTAAATACAAGCCTATTTATAGGCTAGGATGAGGGACCTTTCCCTTCAAAAACCTATGCAGAAGGCCTACATGTTCCTCTATTCTACAACCAAAATCCTTATGTAACAATAATTGGTAGCTTCAATATCTCTAGATATAAGGCCATCAATGCTAGAGGCTTTTGGGTCTTTGGAGGAAAAATTATTTCTAACATGTCTCATTTCTACTACATTGGGGTGGTTGTGCTATTAAAATATTGCTAGATTTCCTCTAAAATCTTCCACTTGATCTAGAAAGCATGGCCTCCCCGACTAGCACAGGATGGTAGAGTAGGCTTACCCTTGTGGAGGGTAATTGTCGCACTAACATGCATATGGTTCTAATAGTATAGACCATAAAAGTCAACTTTGGTGGACAATGGTAGATGCCCTCATGGATGCCCTCTTGGACTACCTTCTTGTGTGTGCAAGTGACTGCCATGTATCATTGTCCAAGGCAAGATCTCCTTCAACCAATGGCAAGCATTATTTGATTTCTTCCCTATGCTTACCTTCTCCTACTTCTACCTGTTCATCTCGTGTTTAGACCATGCTAAGGTAGGCCTCCTTTCTTCTTTTGCTCTTTGCCTATCGAATGTAGTGTGGGCCATAAAATAGAAAATCAAAATCATATAGGCCTTGGCACTCTAAAGTTGTTAGTATTTGGGTAAAATATGAACAACAATCATTGATGAAGGATCCAAATACTGACATGACTTTAAGGCTAATCTATTTTTCTCTTGACATCCATCTTTCTGACTAAAGGCAAGAAGTGCTTCTTGACTGCATTTTTTAGCTTGTCCTACTTTTGATTGGATTTTCCTTAAGTGAACTCACACTATAAGAAGAATCTTCTATAGTCTTGATATATCCCAAGACTCTTCAATCTTATAAAGAGAGCAAAAGCTATACTAGTTACATTGTACTTGGGTGTAGATTCAACTAAAAGTGAGAAATATTACTACCTCAGGCTTTATACTCTTGGGTGAAGCATTGCCTTGGATTCTATGTGCAAGTGATAAGGAGCCTTAACAATTTCATATTCTGCCAAGGCTATTTGGATAATATGCTTGGGAGGATTATGACTATGGATGATTTTTTTAGTCTTGAATATTAGTCAGATCTACAATCTAGCACATCTCCTAGGTCTTAGTGAATATTTCTTTTGTTATGAAATTTCTCCTTGTTTGATTTTTAATGCTTCAAAATTATTTTTGCTTGGTCATCTTACTCCCTTTGATTCTAGATGAAAATAATTAGAGAATTTGCAAGCTCCAAAAAGGTTTTATTTTACTTGTTAGCCATGACCAGGGTGACCTCTTTATGGATTAATAAGGCTACATGATCCATAAAAGTTTAACAATTTGAAATACCCATGATGCTTGTGTTTTTATAGATTGTAAGCTCTTCTCAGTGACACCAATCCATTTCTTGGTCACCTTAGGTCCCTTCTTTTTATTCAATTATTCTTGAGACTCATATCCATAGGACATATACTAATATTGCATTGGAAATGGCCCTAGGGATTAGTGAACTCAGTCACAAAGAGAAGAGGATTCAATTTTTAAACCCATCCATTTGGGTGATGGGTAATTTTGTGGCCATTGAATAAGAAGGAGTCTCGCTAAAGATAGAGTCAATTTTAGCTATCACCCAAAAGGATATGTGACTCTTACCAATAGTAATATTCAACTTAGCTACCACCAAAAAGACTAAATATCATCATATTCTTGGTTTAGTGGGTTATCATAGCTCTATGGTGTAGGGAGTTTCAAATTTGCTAGTAGTTTTATTTTAAGGCCTTCCTTTGTTAGCTCCTTTGGTACCTTTGCAACATTAAATACTTAATAAATTGAAGTATATTTAGGTCTTCTCATCTTGTTTAACCCTTAAACAATAATTTTTCTCTCATCACCTCTTTTAGGCAAGAATTACTTTTTGTAATGAAATCTAAAGGAAGAAAATTTCTTACTTGAATAGTGGCTTTCGTCTAGTGTATATGAGGCAAACTATAGGGGGAGATCCCTTTTAGAGATCTCTCCCATTAGGTAAGTCATCATAGTTCCAAAAGAGAAGAGAAAGAGTAGGAAGGAAAAAGTGTCGCGGTATCGCGACATGTCGTATTTTCGCGACCAAAAGAGAAGAGAAAGAGTAAGGAGGCGAAAGTGTCGTGATATCGTGACATATTGGTTTTTCATGGGCAAAATCCAAGAAAAGGAGCAAGGAGGCGTATGTGTCATGATTTCATGACATGTTGCATTTTTGTGTCCAAATGCAACAAAAGAGGACAAAGAGGCAGAAGTGTCGCGATGTCGTGACATGTCGTATTTTTGACATGTCACAGTTTCACGACGATCCAGAGCAAATGAAGGAAAAGACTCAAGGATGATGCGATTTCGTGACTTGTCGATTCTTCGCAGCTGGAAGCGGTAAGAGAAAAAAATTGGAAATGAATGTCGCGATTTCACATGTCTTAGTTTCACGACAGACAGTGGCAAAGGAGCAGAATGAAGGCAGATTGTTGCGATTTCGCAATAGTTCTCATTGTCGTGACATGTCACATTTTTGCGACTATCCAAAGCAAATGAAGGAAAAGACTTAAGGACGTCACAATTTCATGACATGTCGCACTTTCGCGGATGGAAGCGGCAAGAGTGCAAAATGGGAGATGAATGTCACGATTTCGTGACATGTCTCATTGTCACGACATGTCGCATTTTTGTGACATGCAGTGGCAAAGGAGCGAAACAAAGGCAGAATGTCATGATTTCGTGACATGTCTCTTTTTCATGATAGGTTGCATTTTCATGACTATCCAAAGTAAAATATGGAAATGACTTAAGGATGTCACGATTTTGCGACATGTCGCATTTTCGCGGCTGGAAGCAGAAAGAGTGCAAAATGGGAGACGAATGTCACGATTTCGCGACATGGCTCATTTTCGTGACATGTCGCATTTATGCGACTTATAGTGGCAAAGGAGCAGAATGAAGGCAGAATGTCATGATTTCGTGACATGTCTCATTTTTGCGACATGTCACCATTTCGTGACTCTCCAGAACAAATGAAGGAGAAGACTTAAGGTCGTCGCGATTTCATGACAGGTCACATTTTTGTGGCTGGAGCAGCAAGAAAGCAATGTGGTGGGTCGTTGCCTATGTTCTAAGGTGTTTGTAAATATGGGTAAGGGGATGTGCTCTTTCTTGGCAGGGTGGCCTCAGAAGGGTACTCGTAGCGAAGGACAGATTGTCCCTATTGAGGCCGTAATAGCATAGTGCTGATTTTTGTAAAAGGTTTTGGGTCAACCTGGAAAACCCGGATGTAATGAATTTGTTCCTTAATTACCAAAAAAAAAAAATGTCATCATAGTTCCTTCCTTGTTTAGCTAAATAAAAAAAATGCATGACTATTCACTACCTTTCCTCATGTTCAATCATGGAAGTTGAATTTTCATAAACCATACAAAGCAGAAATATTCATTGCCTTTCCTCATGTTGGAAATATTGAGTTGTCATTGATGTCAAAGGTAGAAATATCTTCAAGGATGAAATGTTTATGCAAGTATGAAATGTTGATGTCAAAGGCATAAATGTCTTCAAGGATGAAATTTTAAGTTGTGAAGGCAAATATATTCAAAGGTGATTTTATATGATTTAATATTTAAATGAATTATTTAAATATTAAAGTGGAGGTTTATATTTAAATCAAAGGATTTAAAAATAGTTTAAATAAATAAAACTTTAAATATTAGGCCAGCCTCCTTAAGTGCACCATGCAAAAGTTAAAATCAAATTTCAAATGTTTATATGTTTAAATGGTGGGCCGACTTCCTTGAGTGGAATGACAAAAAACATATAAATGTTGAGGCATTAATTCAATTTGCAAGAGGTAATGCTAATAATTTAAAATATTGTGGTGAGTGTGAGCAGTGAGTAGAAGGTGAAGGAGGAGAGGAGAAAAAAATTGGTAATAGCGAAGGACAAAGTTAAATATGACATCATGCCCCTTTGGTTTCATCCACTAAGGTAGCCCAATCGGTTGCCTAGCTCGCGTGGAACGCTATTGTGCAGAAGGTGCAAGGGTTGAAAGCCCTCAACACCTATTTTGATGTGGTTTTTGCTATTTGAGGCAACACAAGGATGAAGTCAAATATTACATCATGCCCCTTTGATTTCATCTTCTAGGGTAGCCCAGTTGATTGCCTAGCTTGTGTGGAGCACTATGGTGCATGATGTTAGAGGGTCGAATCTCTTCGATGTCGTTTTGCTAAAGATGTTGGAATGAAAAAATAAGGAGATAAATATTTTATATGCCCTTTTGGTTTCAACTACTGTGGTAGCTCAGTTGGTCATGATCCTGTGTTAGGGCATTGCGCTTCTAGAGGTCAAGGGATTGAATCCCATTCATAACTGTGCAAGGTAAGGGTAAAATTTATTTTATTAAATTTGATAAAGGGGAGATATAAGGTGTAATATTGTGAATTAATTTTTGCAAATTATAAAAGGAGAGATATAAGGTGTAATGTTGTGATTTGATTTTTGCAAATTATAAAAAGGGGATATATAATGTGTAATGTTGTGATTTGATAGCTGCAAATTATAAAAGGGGAGATCTAAGGTGTAATATTGTGATTTGATTTTTACAAATTATAAAATGGGATATATAAGGTGTATTGTTGTGATTTGATTTTTGTAAATTATAAAAAGGGGAGATATAAGGTGTAATGTTGTGATTTGATTTCTAAAAATTACAAAAGTGGAGATATAAGGTGTAATGTTGTGATTTCATTTTTGCAATTTAATAAAGGGATATGTTTTTAGAATAAAGCTTTATATTGTAAGTTTTAAAAGGGATATATAAGGAGTTATTTTTAAGCTTTATTGTGTATGTTTTTGAAAGAAGTAATAAGGGTTTAAAGTGGTTGATTTGATATTTAAATAAAGAAGGGAAAAAAAGAATTATTTTCCAGATTTGAAAAGCACATGCAAGAGGAAGATCATCATTACTGAGTCAGATTTGGAGGGCAAATATTTGAAACAAGTCAAGGTGTCAAAGAGGATTAAGTGCACATATTAACCCAAGCATGCAATTGAAAAGGAAGGACAATTCAACCATTTCAAGAAGAAGAAGAGGTGCACATGATAGAGGAAGAAGAGCAAGGTATGAGCATCTCCAAGTCAACACACAAGTAAGTTATCCAATGCTAGACTTGAGCTACCTTTAAAATGTAATAAATGTGAGATATATAGAAGCGACAAACTTAATGAATGTGAAGAAAATATTGGCCATTTGAAGATTACTAAATTAGTGCATATCATTCTCTATATGTTCATGAAGATAAAATAATTTTGGGTAGAATATGTCTGAATTACTTTTAGTTGAGGAAAGCAAAGGTGAAGAACTTGATGCCATTATTGATCAAGTTTTGTAAATAGATTTGTGCATTGGTTATGATTGAATTTGAGAGTAAATGAACAAGGGTTATATATTAGATTTGTAAGTAAATTTGTGATAAGGTTTTTAAGTAGATTTGAGCATGTTTTGTGAGAAAGTTTTAGAGCAGATTTAAGCAAGTTTTGTAAGCAGGTTTTGAAGCAAACCTGAGCAGTGTTTTTGAGCAGGTTTTGGAGCAGATTTGAGGAAGTTTAATAAGCAGATTTTGAAGCATATTTGAGTAGGTTTTGTAAGTAGGTTTTAAAGTAGATTTGAGTAGTGTTTGTGAGTAGATTTTGGAGTAGATTTGAGCAGGTTTTGTAAGCAAGTTTTGGAGCAGATTTGAGTAGGTGCTTGAGCAAGGGGAATGGTGTCTCCTTAGGATTGGTGTCCATGAAATTGAGTAAGGGTATTGGTGTATCCTAAGGATTGGTATATATAAACTTGATCAAGGGGATTAGTGTCTCTTGTGGATTGGTATCCATGAACTTGAGCAAAGGGATTAGTGTCTCTTGTGGATTGGTATCCATGAAATTGACCAAGGGGATTGGTGTCTCCTGTGGATTGGTTTCCATGAACTTGAGCAAGGGGATTGGTGTCTTCTGTGGATTTGTGTCCATGAATTTGAGAAATGGGATTGGTGTCTCTTGTGGATTGGTGTCCACAAACTTGAGAAAGGGGATTGGTGTCTCCTGTGGATTGGTACCCACGAAATTGTATAGGGGATTGGTGTCTCCTATGGATTGGCGTCCATGAACTTGTATGGGGGATTTGTGTCTCCTGTGGATTGGTGTACACTAAATTGTATAGGGTATTAGTGTCTCTTGTGTGTTTGTACCCATGAAATTTATTGAAATATATAAACAACATTTTGTAGTGATTTTATCCCAAGAAGGAGTTTCCATGTAAAATATGTGTCTCTTATGTGTGTGGTGATTTATGCATTGTTTCATTACTACATTGATATTATTTGAAGTTATTGTTTTGGAAAGAAAAGAGAAAAGTTGTATCTTATACTGTTCACCCCCCTCTCAATATAAGATTATGTTCTTCAATTGATATAAGACTAGGTTCCTTCATAATATCCTAATAACTTGAAGGAATATCTTACAAGAACACACATGGTTGTCCAAGAAGGTTTTTCATAAAATAGGGCTCCATTATTTTATGGGACTAACTATGCTTTCTGAAGCATAAGTATGTGAAATTATTTTATGGTACATGGCTATGATATATGGAAATCCATTGGGGATGGGTTCACACCACCTACAACTCCTCCCACATATAGAGATGGCAAGAAACTATTTGAAAATAATGCCAATGCAATGAATGTAATATTAAGTGAGTTAAGTGAAACAAAGTTTGTGAACGTCATGCAATGCACTTCAGTAAAAGAAATATGGGATAAGTTACAAATAACATATGAAGGATACGATACGTATAAGATGGCAAAACTTCAAACCCATAGGAGGAAGTTTGAACAATTGAAGATGAAAGATGAGAAATATATTAGCAAGTATCTTCTCTGAGTTGATGAGGTTGTCAACACCATTTGTGGACTTGGAAAAAATATTAAAGACTCTAATATTGTTCAAAAAATCTTAAGGTCACTTCCAATGAGGTTTGATGTAAAGGTTTGAGCAATAGAAGAGATGACTGATCTTAAAACCTTAAGCATGGATGAGCTACATGTAATTCTAATAACCTATGATATAAGGACTTAAAAATATCAAACATCTAAATAGGAAGAAACATTTAAAGCTTCAATGAAGACAAAGAATAAGGAACCAGAATCAAGTGAAGAATCAAGCAATAGAGAAGAAGCTAACTTTGTGCAAAGAAATAAGAAGGGTCCAAGAAAACACAAAGGTATAAATTTTGTAAAATGTTTTAATTGTGGTAACCTTGGTCACTATGCATATAATTGTCCACAAGCTAGAAGTAGTAGCAGTGAAGAAGAAAAGGAATATGAGAAAAGAAAGAAAATTTTATCATGAAAAGAAAAATAGGCATGATCAAAGCAAGCATGAGAAGATATTTCAAAGACACAAGAAGAACTTTTATGTTGAGGAATCAAGCAATTCCTCTAGTAGTAATGATGAAAGCCTCTCTGATAGTGAAAGAGAAGAAATCATTTTCTTGGCCATAGAAGAGAAAGAAGATGCTTTTCATGTCAAAGACCAAGAAGAAGAGAAATATTTAGAAAGTGAAGAAGAAGCCATGGTTGACATTGAAGAGGAACTTGTTGTTGCTCTTGAAGAGTTGAATATGGTTAGAAATAAGAACTCAATATTGAAGGCTCAAGTACAAGAGGATGAGAAGACAAAGGCAAAGCTATCACAAGAACTCATTGACCTGAAAGTTAAAATTGAACAGGCAAAGCGAATTGAAGAAGATATGGCTAAGCAGTTAAAGACAAAAGAGTTATAATGTAAAAAATTGGAACATGAAGTTGTCTCTCTAAGTATGGAAATAGAAGATTATAATGATAAGATACATGGGTTAGAGAAAAGCTCAAAAATAGTGGGTGGCATTATCAAAACATAGAGATCTCCAATTATAAATACTGGACTTGGTTTTGAAGAAATTCAAAGAAAACAAAAGGGAAATTCAAGCTCAAAAGGAATAGAGGCATAAAATAAAATGATTAAATAGGAATATAAGACCTATAATGATGTATTGAGAAGTGGAAGCATCAAGGAGGAAGAAAAAAAATCATCATCAAGGAACAAAGCCCATCACTGAAACAACAATGAGATAACCATGTGACAATATCCTCTAAGGCAATCAGACAAGTTTCAATATTTATTTCATGGTTATTGTTTCTCATGTAACCATTTTGGTCATAAAGCTGTAAATTGTAGGGTCCATGCTATGAATGATTTTGGCTTCACCAAGAGGAATTTCAATTCATTTGTACCTATTATAGACTACAACATCATATGTTACAAATGTAATAATTTTGGGCATGTAGCTATATGGTGTAGAACAATGTTCCCTGAACTTTTGAAGTCAAGCAAGGAGGATAA
The DNA here is from genome assembly GCA_028583015.1 of Wollemia nobilis. Lineage (NCBI taxonomy): Eukaryota > Viridiplantae > Streptophyta > Pinopsida > Araucariales > Araucariaceae > Wollemia > Wollemia nobilis. Next base: position 13,922,718 of record JAQPPZ010014788.1, read on the forward strand.
TAGTCAATCCATTCAAAAAATATGACTTCCAAAGTTTGGAGAAAGAAAATTGAATAAGAAAAAGAGCATAGTAATTTGGGAGTTTTACTCCCATCTCATAATTGAAGTATCAAAGAAGAGCAAGGAGGAAGGAGGCGTTGTCAAGTATCTTATCTTACAGTCCCAAGGAGCCTTTTTTATTGATGTCAAAGGGGGAGGAGCTAGTCAGGTGAAGTAGCTTGTGATCCTATTCAGTAAAGGTCAGTTTCATTGTAGGGTTGTCATCAATGACAAAGGGGGAGATTATTGGAAATATTGAGTTGTCATTGATGTCAAAGGTAGAAATATCTTCAAGGATAAAATGTTGATGTCAAAGGCAGAAATATCTTCAAGGATGAAATGTTGAGTTGTGAAGGCAAATATCTTCAAAGGTGATTTTATATGATTTAATATTTAAATGAATTATTTAAATATTAAAGTGGGAGGTTTATATTTAAATCAAAGGATTTAAATATAGTTTAAATAAATAAAAGTTTAAATATTAGGCTGACCTCCTTGAGCACACCATGCAAAAGTTAAAATTAAATTTCAAATGTTTAAATGGTGGGCCAACCTCCTTGAGCAAAATGACAAAAAGCATATAAATGTTGAGGCATTAATTCACTTTGCAAGAGGTAATGATAATCGATTAAAACATTGTGGTGAGTGCGAGCGGTAAGTAGAAGGCAGAGGAGGAGAGGAGCAAAAATTTGGTAGTAGCAAAGGACAAAGTTAAATATTACATCGCACCCCTTTGGTTTCATCCACTAGGGTAGCCCATTCGGTTGCCTAGCTCATGTAGAGAACTGCTATGCAGAAGGTGCAAGGGTCAAAACCCCTCGATGCCTATTTTGATGTGGTTTTTGCTATTCGAGGTAAAACAAGGATGAAGTCAAATATTACATCATGCCCCTTTGGTTTCATCCACTAGGGTAGCCCATTTGGTTGCCTAGCTTATGTAGAGCATTGTTATGTAGAAGGTGCAAGGGTCAAAACCCCTCGGTTCCTATTTTGATGTGGTTTTTGCTATTCGATGCAACACAAGGATGAAGTCAAATATTAATGCCTCAATAATTATATGCTTTTTATCATTCTGCTCAAGGAGGTAATGATAATTGATTAAAACATTGTGGTGAGTGCGAGCGATAAGTAGAAGGTAGAGGAGGAGAGGAGCAAAAATTTGGTAGTAGCAAAGGACAAAGTTAAATATTACATCACACCCCTTTGGTTTCATCCACTAAGGTAGCCCATTTGGTTGCCTAGATCACGTAGAGTGTTGCTATGCAGAAGGTGCAAGGGTCAAAACCCCTTGGTGCCTATCTTGATGTGGTTTTTACTATTCGAGGAAACACAAGGATGAAGTCAAATATTACACCATGCCCCTTTGGTTTCATCCACTAGGGTAGCCTAGTCAGTTGCCTAGCTTATGTGGAGCATTGTGGTGCAAGAGGTTAGAGGGTCAAATCTCTTCGATGTCGTTTTGCTAAAGAAGTTGAAACAAAAAAATAAGGAGATAAATATTTCATACACCCTTTTGGTTTTGACTATTGTGGTAGCTTAGTTGATTATGAGCTCATGTTCGGGCGTTGTGCTTCTAGAGGTTAGGGGATCGAATCCCATCTGCGGCTGTGCAAGGTAAGGGTAAATTTTATTTTATTAAATTTGATAAAATAGGAGATATAAGGTGTAATATTGTGATTTGTTTTTTGCAAATTATAAAAGGGGAGATATAAGGTGTAATGTTGTGATTTGATTTCTACAAATTATAAAAAGGGGATACATAAGGTGTAATGTTTTGATTTTATTTATGCAAATTATAAAAGGGGAGATATAAGGTGTAATATTATGATTTGATTTTTGCAAATTATAAAAGGGAAGATATATGGTGTAATGTTGTGATTTGATTTCTGCAAATTATAAAAAGGGGAGATATAAGGTGTAATGTTGTGATTTGATTTTTGCAAATTATAAAAGGGGAGATATAAGGTGTAATGTTGTGATTTCATTTTTGCAATTTAATAAAGGGAGATGTTGTTAGAATAAAGCTTTATATTGTAAGTTTTAAAAGGGATATATAAGGAGTTATTTTTAAGATTTATTGTGTATGTTTTTGAAACAGGTATTAAGGGTTTAAAGTGGTTGATTTAATATTTAAATAAATAAGGAAAAAAGAGAATTATTGACCAAATTTGAAAAGCACATGCAAGAGGAAGATCATCATTATTGAGGCATATTTGGAGGGCATAAATTTGGAACAAGTCAAGGTTTCAAAGAGGATTAAGTGCACATATTCACCCAAGCATTCAATTGACAAGGAAGGACAATTCAACCATTTCAATAAGAATAAGATGTGCACATGATAGAGGAAGAGAGCATCTCCAAGTCAACACACAAGTAAGTTATCCAATGCTAGATTTGAGATACCTTTAAAATGTAATAAATATGAGATATATGGAAGCAAAAAACTTAATGAATGTGAAGAACATATTGGCCATTTGAAGCTTACTACATTAGTAATATAATTTTTTTTTGGGTAGAATATGTCTGAATTGCTTTTAGTTGAGGAAAGCAAAGGTGAATAACTTGATGCTATTATTGATCAAGTTTGGTAAGAAGATTTGTGCATTGTTTATGATCGAATTTGGGAGTAATTGAGCAAGGATTATAGATCAGATTTGTAAGAAGATTTGTGATCAAGTTTTGAAGTAGCTTTGAGCAAGTTTTATGAGCACGTTTTGAAGAAGACTTGAGTAGTGTTTTTGAGTAGGTTTTATGAGAAGGTTTTGGAGAAAATTTGAGCAAGTTTTGTAGGAAGTTTTTGAAGCAGATTTGAGCAGTATTTGTGAGCAGGTTTTATAAGTAGGTTTTGAAGCATATTTGAGCCATTTTATGAGCAATTTTTGGAGCAGATTTGACCAGGTTTTGTAAGTAGGTTTTGGAGCACATTTGAGCAAGTGCTTGAGCAAGGGGATTGGTGTCTCCTTAGTATTGGTGTCCATGAACTTGAGCAAGGGGATTGGTGTCTCCTATGTATAGGTATCCATGAACTTGAGCAATGGTATTGGTGTCCATGAACTTGAGCAAGGGGATTGGTGTCTCCTATGGATTGGTATCCATGAACTTGAGTAAGGGGATTGGTGTCTCCTATGGATTGGTGTCCATAAACTTGAGCAAGGGGATTTGTGTCTCCTATGGATTGGTGTCCACAAACTTGAGAAAGGGAATTGGTGTCTCCTATGGATTGGTATCCATTAACTTGAGCAAGGGGATTGTATCTCGTGTGGATTGGTATCCAAAAACTTGTATAAGGGATTGGTGTCTCCTATGGAATAGTGTCCACAAACTTGTATAGGAGATTGGTGTCTCCTATGGATTGGTTTCCATGAAATTGTATAGGGGATTGGTGTCTCCTATGGGTTGGTACCCATGAAAGTTATTGAAGAAATATATAAGCAACATTTTTTCATGGTTTTCTCCCAAGAAGGAGTTTCCACGTAAAATATTTATCTCTTATGTGTGTGGTGATTTGTGCATTGTTTCATTACTGCATTGATATTATTTGAAGTTATTTCTTTGAAAATAAAGAGAAAAGTTTTATCTTATATTGTTCACACCCCCTCTTAGTATAAGCTTGTGTTCTTCAGTTTAACCCTTAAACAATAATTGTTCTCTCATCACCTCTTTTAGGAAAGAATTACTCTTTGTAATAAAATCTCAAGGAAGAAAATTTCTTACTTGAAGAGTGGCTTTGCTCGGGTGTATATGAGGAAAACTGTAGGGGAGGATCTCTTTTAGAGATCTCTCCCATTAGGCAAGTCATCAAAGTTCCTTCCTTGTTTAGCTAAATCAACAAAATGAATGACTATTCATTGCATTTCCTCATGTTCAACCATGGAAGTTGAATTTTCATCAACCATACAAGGTTTTGGGTGATGTGTGATAATTCATAGATTCCCAAGGACATTGCTATCCATCGACTACATTTATCTTGAGCAAACACTTTTCCTTGAGCCAATCCAACTTTGAGTGTGTAGTTTATTTTTCTAGAAATACAATATTGTTGCTTACCCTTGAGAAGTTTGGTCCATGTCCCAAAGCTCAAGACTTGCATGCATAACTCCAATGGCTGGATAATTGTGGCATTAAATGCTCATTGGTTTTCATGAACAAATTCCATATGTTATATTCATATAACTACCACACAAATTTCTCCCAATCACACTTTTAGATCTAGCTTACTGGCTCTAGGTGTTAACCAACATGGCCTTGCAAGCCACCACCTCACAACAAGTGTTAGAGAATATTTTATAAGTAAGGATTTAAGCACCTACGTCTGCTAATAAGCTTAACTTGAATTGTGTGCCTTCATTAATATTGATCGCTTGGATTTCTCATGAAATTGGGAAGTTTTTGCTCATAGTCATTGATGATTTTTGATCTAATGATAGGCATTGCTTGGTCCTTAACACACCTTTGTCTTAGTTCTTGGTTGATGTAGATATTCTATATTTTTAATCTAAGGGTGAGTGTTAGCTTACAATGTCAAAAAGATCCTAGCACCATTATCCTTCGTTGATATTTAATCATATGATAAACACTTATTTGGTAAAAGTATCATATTAATCCATAGTTCATCTCTAATACTAAGCTAAATTTCTCCTAGGGGGAGACCTCCTCTTCATCATATGGATAAAAAGGCTACTTTAGGCTTCGCTTCATAGGTCAATCTCCCACTTTGTAATTTAAAATATCTTTTGTTTCAAAAGGGCTTCCTTTCTCTCTATATATATTTGCTATTTATAATATGTACAACATACTAGTGGTGATGGATGATCCCATACTAGCTATAATGAATGCTTCATTGGGAATTGATCCCCATTTTTTAGATGCCCATTGCTCTAGGTGGTCATTGAGAATGTAGGGATGCATCTCATCCAAAACGTAGTCTAATTTTGATAGCTCCTCTTAAACTATGTTGGCCTACTCCTCCTCACCTCCCCTAGAGGGAACTTGCTCTATGTGATGCATGTGAAGTGGCTCTAATGAGATCTTAAATCTGGTCATATATCTAGTTTAGAGCAGCATGTGATTCTAATCTAATGATAGGTACCCTTCAATATTTTTCATGACCCACCTTGGAAAGACTTGCTACTTAAGTTAAACTATGTATTAGTGAATGATATTTAATGCTTAAATTTGTTATTTTGATGGATATATGCTTCTAATATTGTGTCCATTTTGTGTAAGAATATGGTACTACTAATACTTTACTTGGGTGCAATATTAGGTACTCTCGTGGGTGGACAAGAGAATTGGCCACAAGGACCAAGAGATCATATTGAAGGGTAAATGATGATGATGACTCATTCATCAAATAGATCAGGGTAACATGAATGATTACCCTTTCATGTAGGAGCATTGTGGTTTGCTTATACTCATATTCATACCATTAGACCAAGAATTTTCTTGGAAAAAGTCTCCTTAACATGATTCAGTGATAGCTTTTATCTATCTTAAATAAGGAGCCACTCCTTTAGGGATAAAACAATGGTACAAAACATCGAGAGAATGCTTTTATTCTTACATAAGGTATGATGGATGTGATTATCTTCCTTGCTTATGATTGAATGGTCTCTTGGATATATTAGATAGATTTAATTTGTGGTTGCTTCTTAGGGATTAGGGTAAAATATTATTTTGTTGCCTTTTTTGAATAAGAAAGATTTAATCCTATACTAATGTTAGATTTAATATTAATCTAAAGAAATTATTAATGTTAGTTTAATCTAATGTTACTATTAATCAATGGAAATATTAATGTTATTCTAATATTAGTTCTTTTAATCTAAAGGATTGAATATTTTGCTTTAGACTTGGTTTTATGTTGTCTCCTTTTTTATTTTTATTGCTTGTTGCATGTTGAGACATGTTGGATCACCTTAAACCTTGGTGGTGGTGCTGGAGTATTTAATGCTTTGAGTTGGTAAAGGCGGAGTCACCTTTGGTTAACATATGATGCTTTATCTTCCACTATGTGTTGCATTGAAGGGCACCTAAGTAAGATCTTTATGGACGTGGAGGAATAGCATTAATGTTACCTCTCAACCCTAGCTCATGTAATACCTTGCCTTCCTCTCTCCTAACACTTTAAGAGGGAACATTAGCTACTAAATATATGGGGACACCGTGAAGGAGGAGCAGGAGAAAAAACAAACACATAGGTGCAGCAAAGGGCTAATAGTGCATGGCGTGAGAATGTTAAGGAGATGAGCACCCCAACCGTTCCCTTGTTGATATTAGGTATTGTACACAACCTATGGTATATGCTTTTCTTAGGTTTACATTAATTCTACCTTTATCCTTCTTATTTTGGCTATTTAACTATATTTCCAAGTTAGCTCTTTTCTATGTGATTTGCTTACATCTTTAAAGTAGGTTTTAGTGGTTTTTTTGGCCTATTCGAGTGCTTTCTCCATATTGGAATTGTTAGCTTTTGATGTAGCAAGTAATGAGAGATAACAATTACAAGATACAGAATAATATGACATAAAGTAAATCTACGAGATGACTAAAAATATACTATAAATAGAAATTATGGAAATGTATACAAAGTAGCTATGGAGGAAATGAACACTCCATGAATAAAGCTAATGCTCAAGAATGAGCTTTGAGCATATCACACTCCATACCATTACATCACATCACATTGTTCTAAACTAATTCCTACTGCTATAACATACTCTATGTCTATGGTCCTTTATATAGAAAAATAGATTCCTTGGCCAACACTCTACCTAGTCGTGTAAGGGACAACTTGCACATTGACACTTGTGCATTTATTACATTGCATGAAGTAACTAGATAACTTCCCCTAAAGTAATCTAATATCCTAAGTAGGTACCAAGAAAGGTACATTTACATGATCCAAATGATGTAATATTTTATATTTCTAACACCCCTTGTATTACATTATTTGGATATTAAAGACTTTAATCTTCCATGTGGATATTCTTCCATTTGATAGCTTTGATTCTTTTGTAGTTGCCTTAGTCTTCAGATAATGTAAAAATAGGCTGAAGTTGTAGGTTCTTCTTTCAGCTGACTTTGCACTGTATTCCTCCTTTGGATTCATCTTATTCTATTGCTTCAGTATTCATGTTATTTCCTCTGATATTTTCCAGTTTGGTGTCCCTTGATGTCAGGTATTTTTGGTGAAAAATTATTCTTATGATTTTGCAAGTCATGAGTGGATTTGAATAGGTTCTTCTCCTTTATTTTGTACCTATGTAAGACCTATTTCTCTACTCTTCATAAGTATCAATCTTGATATCAATGATAGTATATACATATGAAATAAGTTCTTGAAGATAACAATTTATTCTTTGTAGCAATCTTATTTCATAGCCATTATAGTATCGGTATTTGAAATGACGGGAAAAATATGAGTGATTTATCCCATCACAATATTTGCAAGGATGGAAACTCCAATAATTTGTCTTTTCATGACCATATTGATTGCAATAGGTGTAAAATAGAGATGATTTGATAGCTTTGAAGTCTATTTTAGGAAAATTATTTTTATCTATCTCCTTAATAAGATATTCTATCTATATATGCACAATTTAAGCTATTCCATATTTTCATTTTTGTATAAAATCTTGTTGATCAAATTTTTCTTGTCTTGAGTCTCCTTTGATGTTAGATTCACTAGATGAATCTCCCTTTATATGGTTTTTAATTTCAGAACTTATTTCATCTTTTATTGGTTCTTCCTTGTATTTTCCTTATTCATCATTGTAATCCATCAGGTTTTTAATCCATGTTGGTATGTTCCTTATTCCACTTATAAGAGTGTTACTTAGCATGCTAGTAGTCATTTTTATTACCTGTATTCTTTGGGATAGAGTAGTCTACCTTATAACTCCCTACTCAATGTCTATAAAATCCCAATTAATATAAGCTTGATTTGATAAAACCTTTATTAATCCTTAGTTTTGTAGGCTTCCTTATGACTCCCAAGTAATGTGAGTGTATACTCTTAAGGATTTTTAGATTTTGAAGAAAGCTTATATTTTGTAACTTGATAATATTTGATAGATGCTAATATTACCAAGTTTTTTAGAATGCCTTATGACTCCCCAGTATGCTCTGGATAAGATATAGTGCTTTTGTAAATTATAGTTCAATATTTGGTTGATTTTGTAAAGTTTTTGTAAAAAACCAACTTCTAATATCTCTTATTGCTCCTATTGAACTAAGCATTGTTCCCAGATTTTAAAGAGGTTATAATGTTGGATCTTTTATCTCCTTTTAAGAATTTTGAGACAATAATTTTAGAAATTTCCAACATTTGAAATACTATGATAAACCTCTATTTTTTTTTTGTTAAGTAGTGTTTGTATTTATAGCCGGTTTTAACTAGGATCCCAAAACCTGATTACATAAGAGTTGGTAATAACATGCCGAGAATAAGCCATTACAACAAAATTATGGGCCCAAGGCACCAATACCATGAAAATGAAAAACAAACAAAAATCTCGCCCAGTGGGAACAGGTAAATTTGAACAATCCCGCCTAGTGGGAAACTATCAATTTTGAAGGAAGGTAAGTTTGAAAATCTCGCCCAACGAGGAGCAGCTAAAAACCGCCATCGTGTAAATCTTGCCCAACAAGAAGCAACAAAAAACCATTATAATATAAATCCCGCCTAGTGATAAGCAGTCAAAAAACCACCAAAGAGTGAATCTCGCCCAGTGAGAAGCAGCAGAAATCCATCCCAGTGTAGATCCCGCCCAGCGAAAAGTAGCAAAAACCTCTACCAAGTGAATCTCGCCTCCCGAGAAAACTAGTAGGAAATGAGAAAAACCTTCCCAATGGGAAACCCAACAGTTTTGGAGAATCCCACCCCGTGGGAAACCATTCCGCCCAGCGAGAAACCATCCTGCCCAAAAAAAAGGGGGAATCCCGCCCAGTAGGAAGCAGCTAAAAACTAGCAAAGAGGAGATCTCGCCCATCGGGAAGCAGCCAGAAAGCACCACCAAGAGAATCCCACCCCCAGGACAACCAGCAGGAAAAGACAATAGGTTAAGGGACCAGGGATACAGGGACTGGGGATCCCAGGTGGGAAGAGGTAACAACCACAAATATGGGATCCTTGGGAGCCTAGCCTAGGGGATCCAGGGTCTGCATGCATAGATCAGATCCCCCCAAGATTTGAAAAATGTAGCAGAACCCAGAGAACCCCAACAACAGGGGCCAAGAATCCCATCCTTGCATAGGAGAAACTTTAGGGAACTGGGACTGAGGCTGGGAACAGCCCAGGCAGAGAAAAAGCCCCCCCAAGGCCAAACAAATGCCCAAGGTGTCCACCAAGGAGTAGAACCAGCACAAAGAAGCCTCCAAGTGGGAAATCGAAGAGGGCCCTCCCCACAGGGATGAGACCAACAACAACCATAGGATCCCAGAGAGGATTCACTAGCAAAAATGGGAAAGAGGCCCCCCTAGACCACCCCCAAAGTAGTAAGTACCTCAAAGGAAACCCCAGGAAGCCATAAAAAACCCAACCAATCACCCTCACCACCCAGAGAATCGTAGGGAACTAGATCCACACCAAAAACCTATAGAAAACCCCAAGGGGAAGCCTGAGGGAAAAAAAAGGGAAGGGATCCCGAAAACAACAAGGAACCCTGGGAAGCACCAGGCCAAAAAATCAAACAAGGGAACCCTGACCGACTGGGAGAGGTGCAGAAAGAGGAGAAGGATCTCCCTCAAGGATATCATCTACAACAAACAATCCTAGGGAGGGATGACCTAGGAAGAGCCAGGGACTGGGCAAGAACCAGGGGAGGGGGAGCAGGGAAGGGATCGAGACCCTCCCCTCTCTACTTTTTTCCCTCTCCCATCGATAAACCTCTATTTTAAATAACCCTTTGGGAATTAATTTAAGTTGATCTAATTTCCAATAAATTAATGTGATGTAGTAACCCTTGTGACTCCATAATTTTGAAAAAATTAGACCACAATAATATATAGAGAATATTAAATAATCTAACCCAAGTAGAATTCCTTATATCTCCTAGGTTAATTTACAAATATTATTTTATCTTGGTAAATTATCTCCTATGTATTTTGCTTTCATAATATCAAAATTGATCCTTTATTTTAAAACCTTATATCTCCTTTATTTGAGAGCAATATTAAATTAGATAAATTACTTACCTTAGATCCTTTATCACCACACTTAAATGGCTCTAAATTTGGCTGGATATAATAGCTACAATACATAATTTTTTGTGCTTGAGATGATGAGTGTGGATTGGGTCAGCCTTGTTTTCAATGCTGGAGTGAAGAGCATTGTAGATTTGAGAAGGTTTGACCTTCTTTTCTAGGAGCCTTTAATGTTTCTCCTTCCTTCCTTCCATGTTGTGCTTCAAATGTGTTTCACTACACTATTTTCTATCAGATACCTTTGACTGTGTTGTTCTCTCTTCTTCACACTCTATCGCTTCATTTTTAGATGTATTTTAAGGTGGTGAAGGCTTTGAAAAATGTCACTGAGCATTACATACAAGCTCTCTCCTTTGTAATGTAACATTCCTTTAGTAACACTCTGCTAGCTTCTTGGTTGCCTTGTAACACACTACTAGCTTCTTGGTCATATTGTAACGGACTGCTAGCTTCTTGGTCACCTTGTAACTCATGAACACTTGTGTGGGAACTTGTAAATCCTTTGTGAGTTTTCTTGGACATCAATAAATGGATGACACCTTAGAGAATCCATTTCAAGTGGTTTTCAACATTTTTGCATGGAGTTATTTCAGTGTAATTCTTCCAAGGAGAGTATAATTCCTTTTTGCATGCTTCTTTGCTTGCTATATTTCTTGGAGTGCAAGCAATCTCTTCTCTTGTTGGTAGATCATTGAGGCAATTTTAGAGCTTTGAATGGTATTATAGGTTATTCTTTTGGTGGACAATCTTCACCAAGCTAGCAAACTCTGAATATATCACCTATTCTCCTTGTTACTTGTTCCCTTTAATGTGCTCCTTTTATGTTGTTCATCCACGTTGATTGAGGTATAATTTGCCACCTTTTTTCTTGTAAAATAGAGCTCCCTTTCTATCTACATAAATGCAGGTTGATGATCAACTAATATATGCATTGAATTTTCCAGGTTCATCCATCCAAGATGTGAAGTGTGAGCCCCTTTGAATGGCTCCTTGTGTCATGGATGAGGAGTGCTTGAAGTTCAACCTTTCTTGGCTGGATTTCCCTATTTTTTTTTGTCTTTAGTGGCACCTTCAATCTGCCCTTTTCTTGCGAACAATGTAGTGCAATACCTTGTAATAATACATTCTTATTGCATCCATTTTGCACTCATTATTATAGGTCTTGTAGTCTAATTTTGTAGTAAATTTTGAATGCACAAATGAGGGTTTTGAGGACGTCCTTTTGGATAGACTCCTTGCCCTCTTTGCTTGGATATTTAATGATAGATCCAAGTTTTACAAATGTTGTAGATATGAGCTTTTTTTCTACTACACTTAACCCTGTAGTGCTTTAGATTTGAGATTCACCAAGTCTCAATATTTTAAGCTTCTTTTTGGTTATTTTTTATTCACTTGTACTAACCAATTTAGGTGGCTTATAATGCCCACTATGAGTTGCATATTTTTGTGCTTTAAGAGTGTCTTTAGACACTTGATGCAAACTAGATTTTGTACCCTTATCAAAAGCCAAAAACTAATTTATTTTGAGAGTAATAATAGTGCAAATGAATCTAACAATTTTCACTTTTAATGCACTAATAATTACACCTTATCACTCCAATCAACTCTCAAGATAATGCACTTAATCAATTTACTGCAACTAATCAAGAATAATCTGAAATGAATCTTCAAGAATTATTCTGCAATTCTCTTATAACAAAGGTGGTAGGATCTAGTCTTATTTTGATTTCCAAAGTATATTATGGGTAGTTGATAGATAATTTAAAATTCTGAAATCTAATCAACTCCTAAAGTGAAAATGAACATTAAAGAAACCTTTCTCTTTTTGCCCTTTTGAAGACTGTAATTCAATTATCCTTATTACAACTTTAATCCATATTAAGGTGCTTAAATAAATATGATAAATAATCCACTTTAATGAATCTACTTGCACCAATAGTTGCTTACCTTTTTATGAAAGTCCTTTTTGCCACTTCTATAGAGGATGTAGATCTTGGTGTCTAAGATCACCAAGTTGTTGCCTTGAGTAAGATCTTGTAGCTCTTTGTAAGCTGTCCTGAACAACATCATCTTCACAAAAGAATGGTCTCAAACTCTCCTTCATGAGCCTATGATTTTGGTGGCTTTTTCTCCTCCTGTAGTCTCCTCCTTTTGCTATATATTTGAATATATATTATTTTTGAAGTGGTGTATTTTTGCTATGAGAAGTAATCTCCAAATCTCCTGTATTTGGTAGGCTTGTTCTGTTTGAATCTTCCTTCAAGTTTCTTGTCAAATTTTAACTTCAAACAAGATCTTCTTCTTAATATTTTGAATTTCTTGAGGTCTTCTGATATTTGGTCCTTGCCAAATTTTTCTTCTTGGGCTTGTTTTCGGATGGCGATAATTGTCCCAAATATTTCACTATCTTTAGTAGTGAATTTCTCTAATGAGTTCTCCTTGGAACTCCTTTGATGATATCTTCAGTAAGGCTCTCCAAGCCTTTTAATGGATTCTCATAGAGACCTCTCCAATGCCTTTGATCTTGTAGCTTCTTTTGGTCTTCCTTGAGACCTTATCTTCAACCTTCTACTTATGGAAGTGTTAGTGGTGAGATCTTCTCCTAGATATTTGATTCTGCTACTTTTGTATTCGAGCATGACTATCCTAGTCCTTCTTCTTCTTCCAATTTTGGAAGTTCTTCAATGATATCTTCTCCTGATATATTTTGCTTCAGGTGCTAGATTGATTCTAAAGAAGATACTCTTCCTATCCTTTTTGAAGGAAGCTTTCCCAACTCATTGAATCTCTCTGGTTCCTACAACAAAGTATTAGTACTAAAATCTACTTCTAAATTAGATACTCTATTCTGGAGTCTTCTTCAGGATCAAGGCTTCTATGGTCTTTTTCATTATCAAGGCTTTTAAGGCCTTTTATGTATCAAGGCTTCTAAGGCCTTTTCTGTATCAAGGCTTCTATGGTCATTTTTTTATCAAGGCTTATGTGGCCTTTTATTCTAGATCAAGGCTACTATGGCATTTTATTTTGGATCAAAGCTTCTATGGTATTTTTTTATTAAGGATTATGTGGCCTTTTTTTTCTTGTGAATTTTCCAATCTAGCAATGGAGATCTCTTGTTTCCCAACTTCACCACAATTCTTCTCCAAAAGTCTCTTATGTAGTATTCTTCTCTTGCAGCAACTAATATCTACACTATGAAGGCACTTCGACCTTCAAATAACGAAGTTGAAATCTCCTAGATTTCTATTGTAGGAGGTGTTTCAAACATCTAAGAATTAATTTCTTGCAATAAAATAAACTTCAGGCAAATTTCTCCAAATCTCTTAGATGAGCTTCACTAGTTGATTCATCAAACTAGTGGATCAAATTTTGAGTTCTAGTATTCACAAGTTTTTCCTTGTAACTCTACGAAAAGAGTCTAGCCATATGCAATATCAGTATTTTAGAAACTAATATTTATTTCAGTCCTTACTTGTAGCTCTCCCTAATTCTACCACCTAGACTCTTCTAAGAATTTTTGACAATGACTGGTCCAATGACATGTTAGGTTGACAAAAAATTAGGGTCAATGATAATGGTGGTTTTCCTATTGATCTACCATAGCTTTGATACCACTGTTATCTTTTGATGTAGCAAGTAATAGAGATTGCAATCAAAAGATGTAAATTAATATGACATAAAGTAAATTTACGAGATGACTAAAATATACTATAATAGAAATGATGGAAATGTATACAAAGTAGCTATGGAGGAAATGAACACTCCATGAATAAAGCTACTGCTTAAGAATGAGCTTTGAGAATATCACACTCCATACCATTACATGAAACTCTGCTACATCACACCACATTGTTCTACACTACTTCCTACTATTATATCATGCTCTATGTCTATGGCCCTTTATATATAAAAATAGGTTCCTTGGCCAACACTCTGCCTGGTTGTGCAAGGAAAAACTTGCACATATATAGCTTACACATTGGCACTTGTGAATTTATTACATTGCATGAAGTAACTAGATAATTTCCCCCTAAAGTAATCTAATCTCCTATGTATATACCAAGAAAGGTAAATTTACATGATTCAAATGATGTAATATAATCTATTTCTAACAAGAATGAGTTTCCACCAGTGGCAAAAGGGCATTATGGTAAAGGTAGAGGTGGAACATTATCTATACATTCACACCACTTTTGAGTATCCTTGAAACCTTGAACCCAAACCTTGTTGTTGGAATGACACCTGGTTGTGTGATGTTAGTGCTTGAGATGCAGTGCAAATAGTTTTTTTCCTTTGATATTCTTTTAGCATCAGTTTATGTGTTTTAATGATTAAGGTTGTCTTGTGTGTTTGAGTTAATATTTATTTAGTTATTTATGTTTTTCTTTCGTAGTATTTCTAGCCGATATTGCGGGTGCAATAAGCTTTTGGATGGAATTTTTATGGTTTAATTCCTCTAGTGATGCTTTGTTTTGGAATTGACCCTTAGCCAATAGATGCTTGAGAAAAGTAATCCTTTAGTTTTTATATTAATGTATAGCTTTGCTTAATATAAGGGTTAGATTAATGCAATATTACAGTAATTTTGCTTTGAGATGTTAATGTTTATTAATCTAGGGTTTTTCTTAATCTAAGGTTAGATTAATGCATTGTTTATATTTAGATTATTAACTAATCAAATGATATATTAGTTTGGTAATTAAACTAATGTTTATTTCATTATAATATTTAGATTATTAACTAATCAAATGATATATTAGTTTAGTATTAAACTAATGTTTATTTATTTATAATCTTAGATTATTAACTAATCAAATGATAGATTAGTTTGGAAATTAATCTAATGAAGGAATTAACTCATTATAATCTTTGGTTTACTTAATCAATTGATAGATTAATCTTAAGTCTTTTTCAAAGAATGATAAGACTTGCAATTGGCAAATTGATTACTTTTGCTATTTAACCAATAAATATTTAATTGAGTCTCCTTTTATGTTAGATTCCCTAGATGTTGCTTATCACTCTCCTTTGATGGAATGGACCCTTAGACAATAGATGCTTGAGAAAAGTAATCCTTTAGTTTTTATATCAATGTATAGCTTTGCTTAATCTAAGGGTTAGATTAATACAATATTACATTAATTTTGCTTTGAAAGATTAATTTTTATTAATCTAGGGTTTTTCTTAATCTAAGGTTATATTAATGCATTGTTTATCTTTATATTATTAACTAATAAAATGATAGATTAGTTTGGTAATTAAACTAATATTTATTTCATTATAATATTTAGATTATTAACTAATCAAATGATATATTAGTTTGGTAATTAAACTAATGTTTATTTCTTTATAATATTAGATTATTAACTAATAAAATGATAGATTAGTTTGGAAATTAATATAATGAAGGAATTAACTCATTATAATCTTTGGTTTACTTAATCAATTGATAGATTAATCTTAAGTCTTTTTCAAAGAATGATAAGACTTGCAATTGGTAAATTGATTACTTTTGCTATTTAACCAATGAAATACAAGTATGAAGTTTAAGGGATCACCGCATAGATAAAATAAACTAGACTAATACACTATGCCTAATGGACCCAGCATAGATTGAATTATGGCTAGAAGAAGGAATTGGCATCCCCTTCTCTAAATATTGAGAAGGGATAATCCTAACGCTAAGGTCAAAAATTTTGCATTCATGGAGAATATCAAAAAGTGGGGAGACCTTTTAAAAGCATCCTCTATACCATGGAGGTATATGAGGTAAACCCTAGTTACCTATGGGAGCTTGGCCTCTCCTATCCACTCGAGTGATGTCTACAACATCTTAGACTCAAAATGTGGTTATGTCTAGTCAATGTGTGTATTCCATGGATACTCCTGTGAACCTTGTTAATTTAAAACAATCTCTCTTATATTGGTTAGCTTTTTGGATTGTTACAATCTTGGCGATTAAATCTCTCAAAAGGCATATTTTGAATGTGGGAGGTTGATCGATCATTATTATTTTTTCATGCATTATTAGGTCGAGGTATGCTTTGAGTGCTAGAGGAAGTTCTCATACCAATTCAAATATTGGTACTAGTATTCCATCTATCTAAACTATCATGTTGCTAGCAGGATCACATATTAAGCCAAGCATATATGCTATACTTTTGGGTATGATCAACGTACTTGACCCTGAGTGCACTAGGCAGTTGTGTATCAACTTGTCTCCATATATCACAATCAGGTAGAATAACATAGGCTTGGGTTGATTGGACTATGAGCTATAGATTTGTAGCATGACGAGTGTACCTTGAGTTTCCAAATATTTTTATATGGCCTCTTTCATATTTTTTATTTTCTCCAAAATTGAGAGAATATCCTAAAGAGGTATTGTTATGATAGAATTCCTTAGGGGCTCTAGCACATTGAAGGGTCTAATAGAAGGAGCCTTCAAAATGGTATTCAATTGTGTTAGAGACTTGGTCCTTTCTATTGTTGGAGGCCATGGTGTATCTATATCAGGTTGCCTTGGAGGCTCCAAGACCACTGTTATGTTTGTCAGAACTACTCAAGCCTGGTTCTCTGGTGGAGCTTATGTCAAGGTGCCCCTTAAATTATTTTCTTCCCTTTCCTGGGATCTAGTATCCTTTATACTAGAATTCTCTTTCTCTTTAATGGCCCTTCTCTTATCTCTAGTGATGTATTTCAATCAAAATTGTGGCCTCCTAGGATCTAAGGGGACTAATTTGTTTAACGTGACATAAACCTCTACTTCATCGTAGGTGACAAAGGCCTAGTCTAGGATTAATGAATTGATAATAGGTGTCATAGTCAAAGGCTATGAGGCAATTTTTATATGTAGCATATTGAATTCTAACTGAGAAGATGAGGTAATATTAAGGTCAAATGGAGCCATTTTGACTGCTTGAGACTTATTTCTGACAAGAAAGTAAAAAGGGCAATAGTTAGGAGTAAGATAGTACCATCCACTAGGGTCTTCAACATAATTATTTTGTATGGTGGTTAAGTCCCTAACCAAGCTTATAGTCATATATTGGAGTGGAATTGACACTAGTACTATCGACTGAGTCAAAGCCTATGATTGGCTAAAAATTTTATTTGTTGAAAATAAAGGCCTTTGATATCCATTTGAAGGTGGTTGGATGATTGGATTTCCCTATTGAAAAAAGAGGTTTTAGGTAGTTTTGGTAGGGAAACCTTTGCATGTTACTTTTTAGGGTAGTGATATCATTAGAGAAGGTCCTCATTATATTCCATATTTCATTAATTTTAGCAACAAAAGGAGTGGGAATCTAAATTTAGTCTAATATCATGATAATGGTCATTGGATTAATGATAGGTTGTAAAGTTGAAGAGGGATGATGTAAGGGTTGTGTAGATAGAAATAATGGTGAAGGTGGTCTAAGGAATAGCCTTCCTATTTGTATTAGATCTTTTTTATCCTGGATAGCTATCTCTTATACTTTTGATAATGTGTTTCCTCCTTTAGACTTGACCATCATGGAAATATCATAATTAAAAGATTTCAAATTGTAAATAAATACCATACCTAGAGGTTTGAATCTTGTTGGAGATATTCTACCAAGGCTTGTGGAACCAAATATTGAAATCATCCATTGCTTCTACGGATACAATTTTTATGGTTGTAAACTACTATAGGAGTGACACTCCATCTACCTTCTCTCCAAATCTACTTATCAAGAGTTTTGCTAGTTGGTCCTAGATTTTGACTGATTTAAGATTGAGTTTGAGGTACCATTTATGAGCCTTCCATCTAAAATAGCCCACTAATAGACTTAGGGCTATATCTTGCTTATCAATTGAAAGGAATACATACAAGCTCACTAAGTGATGAAAATACTCTATTGTGGTGATATATTTTCCTAAGAAATACGGTAGGGGCCTGAGTAGGTGGAGTAGGTGGGATCAATGGATATTTATCATTCCATGTCAAAAAAATTTAGGAGGTAGGTTCAAAAAGACTACCATGTTGCATTGTCATTTTCTCCTCCTTTATATTTGATTTAGGGGGTGGCATTAGCTCTTCCTAATTAGCTCGAGTGAAGGATATGGTTATAGATATTTTGCTCATATAATTCTAGGCACTTTCCTTGATAATAGAGTCACCAGATGAGTATATAATTCTTAAATAAGCCAAATAGATAGAGACTCCCACAGAAATATCAGTTCTACTTTTATCATATGACTTCTTCAAAGTATTTTTCTTTTCAACAGAGTCACAAGGTGAATCTCCCAATGCTTTGGTACAAGTGGATTGACTATGACCTTCATCAAGGTCATTTTCAAGAGTCTTATTTCAACTTTATGGAGTGATCATAAAGCTCATCCCATTGGGCATACCAAATAGACTTTATCATTTTTGAGTACACATGCCTATCAAGGTAGAATATTGACATGCTTGGGGCACACGTGCCTTGCATAGAGTGATATAAAAAGAAGTATTATAATTGAAAGGTTCATCTACAGGGAAACCTCCAATATTTTTATTTGAGGTTGAATCCTCGTTGGATTAATAATTGATGTACTTTAAGGTCTTTGCGATACTAGGCCTACTTTTCTTGGGGGTGTAGGGAAAGGAATTGTAATGAAAGTAAAATGTAGGAAATATAAAGAAACAAGAAAGTAAAATTATAGAAAAGTAAACCTAATCTATGGGGGAAATATGCCAAGATTAAGGTTTCCCTCTTGATTGCATGACCAAGATAGAAATAAACACGTTTACCATAGTCTAATAGCTAGAAATTGAGCATACTACAATGCACACAACCCATAATTTGAAAAACACTTAAGGGAGTAGGATATAGAAAAATTAGTCATGGCTTCTATTTATGTATCAAATTGATTACAAGTCATGTGTCTCGAAGAGGCTCGATGCTCCTTAGATAACAACTCAAGGTTTGAGCCCTACTCATACAATCAATGAGTGAAAGAAAGAGCTCTCAAGGGTAGATATAAGGCATGAGAAAGCAACTTCCAATACCCTTAAAATATAAATATAGGCCTATTTATAGGCCAAGAATAGAGCTCTTTCCATATAAAACCTATGTATAAGGCCTGCATGTTCCTCTATTCTATAATCAAAACCCTTTTGTAATAATAATTAGCAGCTTTGAGGTCTTTGGATTTGAGGACATAAATTCTAGAGGCTTCATATGATAAATTATTGTTGGTATATCTTCTTGTTACTAATTTCCTCATTAAAATATCACTAGATTTCCTTTGGAATCTCTCACTTGATGTAGTGGGCATGGCCTCCCTAACTAGTGTAGAATGGTAGGTTAGGCTTACCTGTATAGAGATAAATTATCAAACTAACACATGGATGGTTTTGAAAATGTAGGTTGCAAAAGTTAATTTTTGTGGCCAATGGTAGATGTCCTCTTGAATTCCCCCTTGGGCTATCTCTTGGACTACCTTCTTGTGTGTGCGAGCAATTACCACCTATCATTGGCTAAGGCAAGATCTCTTTTGACTAATGGTAGACCTTCTTTGATTGTATCCCTACATTTTCCTTCTCCCACTTTTGATTGGTCACTACATGTTTGACCCATGTTGAGGAGGGCATTCTTTCTTCTTTTACTCTCTACTTATCAAATGTATCATAAGCTATTGGAAAATTGTCAACTCATGGGCCTTGGTACTCCTAATTTATTGGTCTTTGGGTGGAAGATGAGCATTGACCATTGATGAAATATCCAATGGCCGACATGACATTGGTTCTAATATAATTTTCTCTTGATGTCAATCCTTCCAACTAAAATTGGAATGTGCCTCTCGATTTCCTTCTTCAACCTATCATACTTTTGATTGGATTTTCCTTGAGTGAAGTAGGATTGTAGGGAAAAATTCCCTACAATATCTACAAACATTTTGCAAGATAGGAAATAATACAACTCTAAAATTGGGCATGATTGTAAAATTTACTTTTAAAAATTCTATTATTTTTTCAATCCATAAATTTTAAAAAATAATAGTAGGACAAACCCTTTATAGAATATATAATGCTTTAGCTTTCAAATAATAATCCAATATTTGATCAAAAATTTCAATTTTTATGGAGCTACCAAAAATATTCTCACATTTTTTAAAAATAAAAAGCCGAAATGTTGTGAATAAAGGCGTGACTCTTCTAGAGAACTATATAATAAGAAAAGAGAAAGCCAAAACAAAGTAGTAGAGAGTAGATCCAATGATCCATAAACTTGCATCTTAGACACAACAAAAAATTATGATAACCCATAACTATCAACATAGGTGGCTACCATCATGGAATGATGGATTTCATTACAATTGCCAACCCCACCAGCAACAAGGGGATATTTTATAGTTCTAGCAATAATATCCTTATCATGATTCATAAGAGAATATGAAGTTACCCATGAAGAGCACCTTAATAACCTTGTCAAATCATGCTCTGTATATAACATTGACCATTCATATGTGGTGCTTAGGATGTTAGCAAATTTCCTAGCAAGAAAAGCAAAAAATTGGTGCATTATCTTTCCCCCTACTCCATCAATAGCTAGGATCAATTCATTGATCATTTGGTGGATGAATTTGAAAGAAAAGTTGATAGGGTATCTCTCCTTGAGAATCTAATCACCATAAAAATACCCCCCATGGAAGTGATAGACAACTTCAATATGAGATTCCAAGAGACCTAATGCAAGAACCATGATGAAATCAGATCCCTTCTCGGTATGGATATTATTTATTATATAAAAGTACTTAATTCAAATATTGCTATGATAGTGGAGTCTAAAGGAGGAAAAACCCTACTAGAAGCCTACCAAATGGCCTTCCAAGCTAAGAAATACTTAGTCCAAATTGAAAGGCTAGTTTGAATCCCATTCTCCCCTAATGTATAGCCTCCTCACTATTTTTATACATAGGTAAATCATCCCCTTTCATAACCCCCAACCTTGGAACCTCCTTCCAACTTCATTTGTAGTCACCACTATAAGACCTGGTACAAGAATCTATCTTCACATATTACAACTATGATTAGAACCCAAGTACCTTGAAACATTAATCCCTTGGTCCTAGCTA
This sequence comes from Wollemia nobilis, assembly GCA_028583015.1. NCBI lineage: Eukaryota > Viridiplantae > Streptophyta > Pinopsida > Araucariales > Araucariaceae > Wollemia > Wollemia nobilis. The sequence goes on from JAQPPZ010014788.1 coordinate 13,944,048, forward strand.
CCCTAGCTATGACACTCTCTCTCAACCATCCCCTACAACCTCACAACTAGTTGCTTGAAGTCTTGCTTCAAGTACTATCCCAAATCTCAATACCAAACCACCAAAGTGGATGTTTATGGTTGATCCCTATGCTAGGTCTGGTGGAATGCATATCCAAGGGGATGATGAAGCATAAGTTTGACCTGATACTCCCATTAATATACCAATTAGATATTATGAGTAGTGTCAAGAGGTCACCAAGGAACTAGCTTAAAAGCAAGAAATATCACCAAAATCAACCAACATTACCAAAGGAACACTTTTGATCAGACCCAAGTGTCCTATTTGAGGTTTAGCAAAGATTCAAAAAATACCCACAGAAGACAAGATCCAAGCTCATGTCATACAAGAAGAAGCATACTTTTAGATGTGCCACATGGCTTTCTAGAAATCCTAGAGGTGATGCAAGGGATAATCCTAGATAAACTCTTGTCGCTTAGATACATTTCCTTCAATTTTGTTAGTAAATAAATCTATTATTGGAAATGGGAATAAGAGGCCTAATCAAACCACATGGTAAAAATAAATGGACTCGATGTCAACCCAAAAAAAAAATCTCATAGGCTTCCTATTATGGTAGCAACACATAATTCAATATGTTGGGACAAGTTAATAAGTGAGTTACCACCAATTAAAATGTTCTTCATGCTTAACTATGACACAAACTCTCTCATAAGCATAAGGACCCATTATTTTCCAAAGATGGATGTTCATCAACTGGAGAGTGTCACAAGTCACTTGTTCAAAATAATTAACAAGTAGGAGTAATTGCAATTTGAGGCAATATGGTATAGACATTATATGTTTAAAAGAAGATACCTCATGTAAATTACTTGGTGTATGAAACATACTAACATTATGTATTATAGTGTAAATATGCAACATGTAGAATAATATGGGTGGCAACTAAGTGTTGCAAAACTAGTAGTTGAGCAGGCAATATATATGGAGGGAAAAGTTGGGCAAAGGCTCATGAGAAGTAGATTTTGGAAAACATGTCATCACATGCACATCTAAGGAAAGCATCATAGAATAAGAAATCTAGAGGCAACAAAATTATTTGAGAAAATTACCTATCATAAATGAACATGAGGTAAAGTATCAAAAAATCATTATTCTATTAGTTTGATAGAGACCAGAGGACCTAGTCATGACAATCTGTTGTGAACCCCACAAAGTGAATAACTTCATACATGAGAATTCTATAAAAAGGTATATCCTCCTCTAAAGCAATCCACATGCTTCCAATTCTTAACCAAAAGTTCCTCAAGACTTCCCCTGGATTTTATGCCTGATAGATAAGGCTTTAGTTTCTAGGTTCCTTACCTCCTACAAGCAAGATACCTCCTATGGGCTACCAAACTATAGTGATTTCTGACTACATCCAACAAATCTTGCCAAGAAGAAATTACTTAGGCCAATGTCACCACCTAATGCTAAGTAAAATGAGGGGCCTCAAAGTTCCATATACTTATCACATAGTTTACGCTAAGAAGAAAATAAATATACCATCAAGAAGGAGCCTATGTGGAAGGTTGTTGACAAGCTTAAATATCCCAATGTCATGAGGAAAATTTAATCTCCTAAATGAGAGAAGAAAAATATTTTAGCCTTTCTAGTGATAATTGAGCCAAGTCCTAATGCAAATAAAGATACCATATCATTTTTAACAATAATTGGTGAGGCTCAACTATAGACAAGAGTTCTACCTTCTCTATGGCCATGGGTCCATCCCTTGAATGGAAGAAGGGACCAAAAATTAAAGCAACCTCTTTGGGAATTTGGGATTTAATAAGACATGTGTCCTAGGTTGATTGCAAGATGAAACTAGTAATAGACCTAGGGAGCAAAACCCAAGAACCCAAGAGGAAGGAAATAATGGAGACAATGCTTATAAGATAAAGGTTGGAAGACTTGCCAGGGATTGCCTAACCACCTAAAAACTCCCCTAAAATCCATGACAAAAAGTAAAAAAGGAACAAAGGAGCCAAACTAGACAATAAGCATGTGAAATATTTGGTAACTCAAATGAAGGAACAATCCTAAGGTGTTAGCAATCAACCAAGAGAATGCATGGTGATAGAGTCATCGCCAACCAAAAAAAGAATCATCTATGAGGTAGCAAATAGGTTTCCAAAGTTAATCCTAAAATTAAAGGAATATAGGGATTTTGGTGACCCAAAAAAGGAGGGGATGAAATAAAGACATAACCAAAATATAAATCAAACACTGGGAACCACACTACACTAGCATATATTGACCATCAAGAGTTGAAGATGGGAAGTGATTGCTAGAAGTAGTAACCAAGTTTGATTGGAGGATGGAAAAACAACTAGTTATCACCAGGGAAAAAGTCACATGGAGAGTTTGGTAATAATTTTTCTTTAGATTGAATCCACACAGAAGGTAGAAGGGATGTAACCCACCCAAAATTATAGTTATACCTTGAAGCGATCCCAAAAATGCTCAAAATAATTAAAATATAGCACCTTGGATGCAACAACCTAAAGTAGATCAACTTTCCAACTTAGTGTATCCCATAAAGGGACTTTTAAATTTTAATATAAATATTATAAATAACCACCTTAAGGTAAAAAAAAAAGGAGGTTGAGTTGTCATGTCTAGTATTTGACCTTGAGAAATTTTTTCTTGTCTCTCTATTTCGTATATCGATCTAGACTCGAGCCTTGGGTCATAGCATATATAGGCTTCCAAGCCTCTTTCGATTATGTATGAATGTAATGAGATTTAACATGAATGCAAGGAGTTGTGACTACTTCAGAATTTCTATCATGGTCTGTGTATTTATGTATCTTTCTATGGGGGCTATGACTAGTATTTATCTTGGTTTCCATAGGGGATTTTTTGTTTTGCAATCATATACAGTTAGGACCATTTTTAATTTAGTTGTCATATTTGATTAGTGTGTTTGTTAATCCCACTAATATACAAAATTGAAATTGTAATATTTGGCACATCGCCACCTGTAGCTTAGGCTAATTAGGCTAGTTAGGTTTTATCACTTTTCTTTCTTTTCCCTTTTCCCTGGTAAGAATCTAATAGGATATTCTAGCATAGGAGGAAGAGTGTCAAAGATTGCACCCAAACAAGGAGATCACCTTGGAAAAAAAACCTAGAGGTCATTTGAAGGAGCCACCTCCCATGCTCCTCGAACTTCCTAGGACTAGCACCTCAAGCAAAATATAGGGTACCAAATGCACTCAACAAAAATTGTATTATAGGAGGTCATAGAACCCAAGGCACAAGGACCATATCTGGTCCCAAATAGTAGGTCATATCCCTAGTTGTATCCAATATTTTTTCTCTTCTTATTTTGATGACAATGACAAAGCTTATCTTCTTGATAGGGCATCCCATGATGATACTATTTCTTTAAATAGATTATATAGTATGAGAAGGATGACAATGGGTTATTTCTCCTCATAGATTCTACCCTTTTTTATTTACATAATCTATCAATTTAAATATCCTAACCCTAGCCTATCCTAAGTACATTATTAATGAAGACAACTATGAGGTAGAGGATGTCCCAAATGCTTATCTTCAATATGGACCCTTACACTATATAAGCAAAAATAATTCTCATTTTGGTGGATATTTTTCCTAAATTATGAATGCTACTACATCACAACCAATTGACCAAAACTAGCCATAGCTATATCTTTCAAATCTTGAGAGCCTATAAGTGTTTCCAAATTCCCTTTTAATTAGAAGATGAGTCTTGTATTCTAATCGATAAAATAGTGGATATTGATATTAGAACTCCTGAAGATCCCAATATCCTTAAGCTATACAAGATCTTGACCCTAAATGAGTGTTTTGAGTACAACAAGATTTTAACAAAGTTTAAAGTCATATTTTCTTGGTCCTATGATGATATGCTAGGTCTTCATAATATTATCCATGTTCCATCTCAAGCTCTCTAAACTTTGACTTCTCCTTGACATTTTTCCATCTAGACCTTAAACATCATTAAGAAGATCAACTTGGATTGTCTGATGGACATAAGTTCATCATCATGGATACTAAGTACTTTTTTAAATGGGTCAAATCCATACCTTTAGACTTAACCATTAGATTTGAAGTCTCCAAGTTTATCATCAGCCAAATCCTTTTCCATTATGATATTTTCTATGCTAATAATTGACAATAGAACATCCTTCAAGAACAAGGATGTTGAGAAAATATGTGCTAAATACAAAATTTAGCACAAATGGTTGATGCCTTATTATCCTTAAGAAAATGGCCAAGGTGAAACCTCTAATAAGAATCTTATCAAGATCCTTAAGAATATTATTAGCAAAACCGATCGATATTGGAATCTCCAATTGTATCCTACCTTATGGATCTATTGTGTTGATGTTAGAACTCCTATTAGCATAATACCATATGCTTTAGTTTATGGAACTAAATTTGTCTTCTCCTTTGAGTTAGAGGTGCCTTGTGCATTTTGTTGTAAGATTCCTCTATTAGAGATGAATATCATCTCACCCATCTGATCTAATTGGAACCACTTAATAAAAAACAAATCCACACCCTAGAGCACCTATCGGTCTACCAATAAATGCTTAAATGTGGATATAGAAAAAGTATGATCTCATTCCTTTGAAGTTGGTGATCTTGTCCTCAAATAAAATCAAAAGAACACCAATATCAAAACTACGCTCAAAGAAAAATTTGAGCCCAATTAGCTAGTTCCACACATCATAATTTCCAAGTACTTTTCAAGGGCTTACCACCTCACCACACTTTATGACAAATATATTAAAGAATAAATGAGCATATATTTTTATATTACATTTGAGCCTGCATTGGCATATTTTTTTTCTCTAGCTATCTATCATTGTTTTCTTATATCTTGCTTGAATTCATATTTGCTTGCATGCACATACCTATCTCTATCTAGAATACCTATTGCATCTCGAGTCATGGATCTACGATGACATGCAAATGATGAACCTACTCATGATAATTTATTTTCATTGCATTAGATGACTAATACGAGTAGATCCTCCTAGTACCATATTTGCAAATTAAATTAGGTTTCATGCAACCATTTATCTTTATCATCAATTCTATATTTATCTATCTCAATTTGGTTTATCTCAAACCTTATATAAATATATATATATATATATATATATATATATATATATATATATATATATATATATATATATAAACTACCAATCTCTTGTTGCATGATGAATATTGTAAATTTGAAAAGTGTTGATGGAAAAATAAATCAAATCAAATCATTCTATGTCATAAAATCAGTGCATGATTAATACTAAGAGGTTTGCAGATGTTGGTAGCAATATCAATCCTATCATTTGTTGTCTTCCATGTGCCACTATGCATAGGGCAACTGGTTAACAAAAAAATTAGTATCTCAACTAGGGATATCATTCATTTGCCACACCAATCAATAACAAGTCTTTTATGACGCTTCACTATGAGGTAAATCAATCTATGCAGAAGTCCTTTAAGCATTTATTTAAAGTCAAAGTAAATATCCTTTAAGTATTTTTATTAATACAAATCAAATGTCTTACAAGAAAAGCTAATTCAAAAGTCCTATGGATGAAGCTCAATCAAAAGTCTTATAGGATAAGCTAAATCAAAAGTCCTATAGGAAAAATAAAAATACTTTAAGAATTTTGTTTAAAGCTAGATAAAAATTCCTATAAGTAAAGCAAAAGTTCTTAATTCATTTGTTTAAAGGTAAATCAAAAGTCCTAATGAGCAAAATAGAATTCCTCTAAAGGTAAATCAAAGTCCTATGGGAACCCAGGTGTTGTAGGTGAGTTGGAGAGGAGAGGGCAATCCTCCAAGGGATGTCCCAGGTTCGAATCTCCACCCTACCAAAAAAGCTGAATTGGGTACCCAAAATCCAATTGATAATGTTGGTGCGGGCAGGGCTGGGTGCAACCCCGGGTGACTTTGATGGTGTATAACCCCCTGTTCATGGTCTCTTAGACCAAGGCGGCCCCGCAAGGGGTTTTTCACTTTTAAAAAAAAAAAAAGTCCTATGGGCAAAGCAAAAGTCCTTTAGACATTTGTCTAAATGTAATTTATTTATTTTTTATGTTTATAGATATTTTTGTAACATAAAAACTAACCAAAAGATCTCAATACAAAGCTAACTAAATTTCCCCTAGGCAAATCCTAAATCCAACTAGAAGTCTTACAGGAAAATCTAGCTAAAGTCCCTTTAGGCAAATCTATAATCATATCTCTACGTATATAGTTGTACGTATTTATATATAATTTTGTAATAGTTGTACTATAGTAGCACCCTCTTGGGCACTTCGTGTATTGCATATCTTTCATCACATCCAATCATTTAAATTTATCATCCTTTAATCATCCATATTCTAACCTTTTAATTAATCATAAATGGTTAGTTAATAATTATTAACAATATTTCACAACACATTTCATTCCATCATAATTCACTTTAAAAAATATTTCATCTTAATTACATTCATTCACTTCAAATCATTAGTCTACATCATTATAATTTGATCTATCTCATCAATTAACACAATTTTGTTATAATTACACCATCCATTATTAATAAATTAACAACCAATTCCCCTCACCCTTTTATGCCTCAACATTCCTAGTCATATTTTATTGTCCAACCTTAGTTTTTCATTATTGCACCAATGTGGATCATAATCAAGTTGAGTTTCCTTAGTCCAACTTGATTTTCCCTCTAAAACTCAAGGGGCCACATTGGGGCATAATAGCATTTAATGCTACCTAAAACATAAATTTTAACATTGCTAGTAAGCAAACAATTAGAGCATTAATCATCTTGCATCACTAACCATAAGTAAAAAAAATTCTTCATATATCAATGTTAGGGCATCTATGTCAGTTTTCATGCATTTACTATGTAGTAAATGCATCAAAAAGGGAAAAATAAACATCCACTTTCTTGTGCATCAATAATCCTCAAGCTTGCCAAACCCTTTATCAACCAACCTTTCAATTAGCTAAATTGAATTAATATTTCTTGTGACCAAATTTGGAGTATTTATTGCTCCAAGAGTGATCACATCAGGGCATGAGCAAAAGCGTTCGTAGTGCTTTTACGAAAAAAATTATTTTTGACCTTTTTTGCCCACATTTGACCTACAACAATCATGATGACAAAAGCATCATAGAGCAAGTAGTAGCAGTGATTTCACTAGCTAACACTTTTGATTGTCATGCCAAAATAAAGAAATTTTAAATTTCTATACCCTTCAAGCTACCCACCATCAATGGATCAGATCTCTAAGATCCAATTCATATCTCCCAATAGAAATCCCAAATTTAAGATTTGTCATTTTCAATTTTCTCCCATAAATATCTTCTTGATCTTAAAAAAAAATTACCATCTTCAATATTATCATCTTCAATGTAATTCTACCCCTAAGGAGCCATATCTTCTTATAAAAATAGCACTTGGGGTGACCGTTTCATTAAGAATTTTAAATCAATAAAATTATACCAAAATCTCTCTAGAATCATAGGAATTAATCACTTTGTATAGTAAGGATATGCCAAAATATTTACATAATCTTGTGAAGGCCATCCTTGAAAGCATTCAAGCTCTTGTTCTTGCAAGCATCTAAGTACCCAAGCTTTCTTCAAGTAATCAAGTCTCCAAGAAACCTCTAAGGGCTCAAGCATCAAGCATTCAAGCCTCTAAGCTCTAGCTTTCAAGTTCCCACAAGCAAGCTAGAAAGATTTCAATAAGCTTCTACAAATAAGGGAAAACAACCTTACATCTTGGGTTGTGCTCTTCCTCTTATTTATTTTTAAACATCCTTTTTGTCTTGTAGCTCTAATCTTTAGTATCATTACAAGTTGACTAATCCTGCACATTGCATTTACATCTAGTTAGCATTTTTTTGGTTACCCTAAATTTATTTTCAAACAAGAAAACATCTATTTTTCCGTTATTTGACATTATTTTCACTTCCAAGTCATATACCTTCATCATTACGAGTATTCCTTTTGCTTATTTTGCATTTAATTTTTTTTTGTTTACTTGTAGGTCGAATGGTGCTATCACTCTCTAGTTTACAAAAATTGAAAGTGCCAACATAGAGCAAAAGTGTTGATGGTAATATCACCATCTAATGGGGCTTTTGCCACTTAGCACTCATTTCATGCATTTATAATTTCTGTCATTTTTTATATATGTCTAGAAAGAGGTATGATTGCTATTGAGGGGTGTAATAACCCCTAATTACCCAACCAAAAATCAACCATTACACCCATATCTTTTTCTTTTTTTACTTACATTTTTATGAGAGTAATTTATAAGTTTTATTTGAGCAAGTAGTCACATGAGTTTCCAAGGCTTTGCACCACACAGGAATCAACTTGATCAAAGTCTATCCATGTGCATGGGAGTGGCCAGTGTCCCATAATGATCAATGGGAATTTTTCAGTTTGTTTCAACTAGAACACACATTTCCCTTATTGTTTAACCTCATGTTAAACTTGTTTCAACCATAGGTGTCTTTCAACCTAACCTTAAGTGTGTGCCTTGTTGATTACTCATTGTTTTCCAATAAGGTAATATTTTAGGTGCAATGCTTAACCAGCTAACCATACTACATATGGTTTTTTAAGGGAATCATCCAACAGATTCTCATAGGCATATTGTTGCCTACCACTATATCTCATTGATTACTACTCTTTAGATATCTCATTTATGTATTCTTTGATATGTTTATGCTCATTCTATGTTTTCACATTTTTACTTATAGAAAGTAAAGATCTAATTTAACCATTTATAAACAAAGCATCCACTTGGAAATTCAAGTAACAAATTAGATCATGCAAACCACTTGTTTTTTTCAAGAATGAAAACTTCAAAGAGATTACATTGTTCATATTTAATACAATCAGATACTTGGGAGTTACACTTTTGATACTTCCATCAATAAATCATAAACTCCTATAAGCTATTACATTATTTATTCCGCAAGAAATATTTTTATGTTACGACAATAGTCTCATAAAGTTGAATACAACATCAACTTCCTCTAATCTTCAACTCTCTTTCAGGTTCAGTAGGTACTTCAGGTACTAGTTGTCTCAGTTCCACCAGTACTAATTGAATGGTTACTCGGGATCAGGATAATCTAATTTATGAACATGCATAACTAATCACATAATGCCATGCAATAGTAATCCATAGAATGCAAAACAATTTTATAACAAACACCTTAAGCATTTATAAATAAACAAGCATTCAACTCAATTCAAGAGTATAAAATCCCATACTTTCCTAATTATGAAACTTTTCTAATTCCTTTCATCCCATATCCTATCACATAGGAAACATGCTCATGAATATATACTAACTGCAATAATTAACATGGCCACGGAGAACCCCCATAAATTCTTGAGAAATGCAACCCAGATACCCTTTTCCCACATTAGATTATGCCATCATAAAATTTCATTCCTCATTTTAGCATGCATGATTGCATATACATGATTCTATTTTTTCAATGCATTGTAATCACAACATTACAAATATTATATTCTTTTCTTCTTCTAGGTTATCAAAAATTTAAGATAAAAGCACCCAATAATTTTTTTAACAAACTTGTACACAACTCAAAATCACAATATCAAAGGAGATCATTCATCATAAAAACCAAAACCTTATATGAATAGGCTATTCTATTTTTACCTTGTACACATATAATTAAACCCATAATAGTATACACCATTTAGAACAAGTCAATCTAAGTTTCCACTATAGATTTAACTTCCTCATTAAGACATATAGCATTAGATTCCATCAAACAAGTTTGAGTTATAACATTATTGTACTTGGCTAGTGGTATTTATAACCCCTTAAATATTTCAAACCCTATTCAATAAATGGATAGGGTTCAAATACAAATTTTCCTCACCCAGGTGTTGTAGGTGAGTTGGAGAGAAGAGAGCAATCCTCCAAGGAAGGTCCCAGGTTCGAATCTCCACCCTACCAAAAAGTTGAATTGGGTACCCAAAATCCAATTGATAATGTTGGTGCGGGCAGGGCTAGGTGTGATCCCTGGGTGACTTTGGCGATGTAGAACCCCCTGTTCGTGGTCTCTCAGACCAAGGCGGCCCTGTAAGGGATTTTTCGATTAAAAAAAAAATACAAATTTTCCTTTGTTGGACTTTAACTAATGGCTAAAATCTTAATCTGAGTCTTTTTAGGATAATTATCTAATATTACATTTTAGACCCTTTAACCCTTTTATATTTATTTCACTATAAATTTAAGACCCAAAGTTGTTATCGTGAGATAGCTTATTAATCCAAAACCATAAATCCTATATCTATGGGTTATCCATAAACCCTGTCATATTTGTCAAAATACCACTACACTTTATTTCACCATCCATACCTACGTCTAGCTTTAATTTTTCATATTTTCATTAAATGAAAGTAACATAGTAACATTATAATTAGGGAATTACTCCTTATCATTTAAATGTCATAATATAGGGTCTACATTAGGTTCTAATGCCTTAGCCTGATGGCTAAGCGCTTAGCATGTCATTTGAGGCATTTACCTCCTTGGACCCCATAGGAGTCTTGGACCTTAGACCCACGCTCTTCGTGAAATGAAAATCATGCCCTATGCACGTTTCGTCACGTATGGGTTATTCAAAACAAAAACCCTAAGCGTCTAATCATATTGAGATACATGGCGTGATCTAAGTAACTGATGGGTTTCATTGACAGTTATTATGGATGCTTTTAAGACATTAGGGAAATAACCCTAAATTAATTTATCAAAAATCAAACACCGTCTCGGGCTTTCGTAGAGCAATGTCTGCACTTCTCACCAAACGTGATCTACATCACATAGATAATATGATGACCTAAAACTTATTGGAGGGTTCCTACACACATCGAAGAGGACCATGGAATCTGATGTACACCCAGTGAACACATCATTTCACCTTAGGAGGATGACATCCAAGAATAATCGTTGATATTCTTCGTAGATGCTAGACTATTAATCCTTTTTGAGGGTTCAAGGACATCTACATTTTTCATGATACATCTTCTATATGGTAAACGATGCTACATAACCTTAAGTTTCACATTCAAAACATAATACTCAAAACGTAAACCAAAATGACCTTTGCATCTGCAAGTAGAGGGGTATCAGTCTTATGTCTCATAGTAAGACCATTTGATCTACGTATTGGTCAACATCACCTACCCAGATCATTCTTCATATAACACAAAGATCCTATAAGGAGTCTTGAGTGTTCTTACCAAAGGTAAACCTACGCTCAAGATCATATAGCAAGGCTTCATCCATAGAAAGCTTGAGATCAATCTTTCTCTAATAAAGTCAAGTTTTTTTAAAAGCTTCTAAACATTTCATATAAGGATATGTTAGCCACTATTCTAGACATGCATAAACTTCTACTTTACCCATACAGGCTCAACAACAAGCCATGCTAGCTTACGTAAATTTCTTAGAGAGTGATCTATCAAGTTTGAGACCTACAACTTATCCAAAAGGGCTTTTTCTATATATTGCTAATACAAGCAATATTTCCAAGGGAAGAACCTCACAAATTGCATATCAATAACTTTCCTACACAAATATTTTCTTTATACCACATTAAAACCTTTAACCTTAGCAACAAGAATGACTATTACTATATTATTAACTCAATCACCAAACAAGCATACTCATCATTCATACTATAGTTAGGACTTCACCCTAACCTATTTGTTTTGCAGAATTTCTTTGATCTGAGCTCCAGAAAGTCTTCCAATACTTCAACTTACATGTGAATCTTTTTTTTAGCAAAGCAACGAGGCAAGGAAAACTATGGAAAATCACAAGGCTTGTCTATTTTTTGATCCAAGCAAAATCCAGAGAGCATACTCCCTAGGAACCTCTAGATTTCCAATGTCAACTTACGAAGAAGGCAAGATTTCTGATTTCTGATCCAACTCAATTGGAGAGCATAATCCCTGATCTCACTCCACAAATATCACTATCTCTTTGCATTCCCAAATACCTCTATTTATAATGGAACTCACCTTCCTCCCATAACCATTTTTTTATTATTAAAAATTGTTGGAGATGAGCCCATCATAAATGCTATCTAGAAATTGGAGTTATATTTGAATTTTTACCTAGGGTGGTCCAATCACAAACAAACATATACCAGCTCTTAAACTAATATTTACTTCATTTCTAAGCAACTAATTAGTTAGTCTAGTTAATCACAATTAGCTTGTAACTAATCTAGGGATAAAATAGTACTAGATTTAATGCCTTTTCAATGTTGTCCATTAATCAAGATTAACACAAGTTAAAGACCATGGTTAACCAAATAAACCAATATTAACAACTAATTTTCCAACTAACTGAGGAGACAAAGAAACATTCCAAATAAATACTTTAAATACCACTAACAATTTATGTTTAACATCAAACTCTCCTAATTTAGCAAAGCATACTAACCATTTCTATTTCATAATCATCTCTATGAAATCAAACCTTAAGCTATATAATGCAAACACAAATTAGGGGGTAAAAATTGGGATGTTACAAGGGGAGCCCAACATTCTTTCCTATCTCAAACAAATCCATATACCACATATCATGTATTTTTTGATCTATTTTATAGGAAAGTAAAAACATTATTGATAAGAAAAAGCGTTGACAACACTCTTATGAAATAGTGACACTTTTTCCTTCATTTTATACATAAATTTTTCTACTTTATAACTCTTTCTATTTATATATTTAGGACTTGAATCTTACTTTTTGTTTGAATAGATTAGTTTTTATTTTTATTTATTTAGTAAATGAGCAAAAAATGAAAATAAGGATTTAGTTTAGTCTTAATCACATAGGGGTCCAACTAGATCTCTAAGTTTTAGCATCAAATAAAAATTACATATAGCTTCATCTTGGACTTGTTAGAAACATTTTTCTTGCACCTTTTCCTCTTTAAAAAAAATATTTACTTCCTCGTAAAAAACAAAAAGCATTTTGCTTGAGTCCTTGATTATTGCATTTGTATATTGCACTATGGCTAGATTAAGGTTAATCTTAGTTTAAAAAGTATCTTAGGATAATCGTAGGTATTTTTCAAACTAATCCATCAAGCATTAGTCTTTAATATCATAAATTACCTCTAATATTGAGGTGAGATGAGAGAATTACAACATATCCCCTAAGAGGACCTTTGCAGTCTAATTTTCCCATCTCAAAACTTCAGTTCATCCCATGAAATCTACCAAGGTGATACAATAGTTTATTATCTATTTATTATCTTATAGAGGCATTTGAGAGAGCTTTCTCAAAGGGAAAAATGGAAGGAAAAATCAAAGGTGTTTAGGTTGTGACAAATGCTCCCTTCAAATCTCATCTCCAATTTGTTTATGATAATTTTATTTTAGGTCATTCCTCAATCAATAAGACCATGGTATTTAGGTTAATATTATCATGCCATGAGAATCATTGGTTAAAACTATAAAATTTAGGATTTTTTTAGTAACATTGCCCTAGATTTACAATGGATCAACGTGGATATTTTAGGATTTTAAAATTTTCTATAAACCTACTTGGGTATTCCTCTATCTCATTAAAGAAAAAAAATGGAGCCTTGGGGCTGTTCAAATTACATCTATTTCTAAAAATGAATAGAAGCAATCCATCCTCTCAAATATTACATAGAAAAAATAAAAAGGACAAAAGAGATAAATATATAGTGGGCACCCATACACACTATAAAAAAATCATTATGCTCTCTATAGATAAGAGTTACGACACTTCAATGCAATGGATGGAGTGGCGGGGGATATTTATACTAATACCAAAAACCCAATTAGTTTAACATGAGTCAATATAACAAGAGGGATTAATATCAATTACAACTTATAAGGTGGGTTTAACCATAACAAGGTTAACCATGACCCATGAGCATTACAAAATAAAATATTATAATAAATTAAATATAATTGTATAATTATTTTCCTTAGGCCTATAAAAGATTCATCAAAAAATATCAACCTTAGACATAAGTCATATTACACTTTTAATACCCCATCATAACTTGAAATAAGGAGCCAAGGAGATAAGACAGTAGTAAAAATAATATTTTCCTCCATAATGGATGTTGTAATAGGACTCCACACTTGAGAAAGATGCATCTATGTCCCCCTCATCATCTAATATTCATACTTGTAAAATAGGCTTTGCATAAGAATCTCCTTAGGTTGAACTATATCCATCACTACCACTATCAAATACTCTACACATATCCAAAGAACACTTCTGCTAACACTCCATATGAGGAGAATTTAATCTTACCACCTCTAAAGAAAACCTATTTCAATTTTTTTATAGTTACATAGAGTAGGAATTGTAGGAATAATTTTTTTTTATAACATACATCACCTTATTTGAAAACTTTAGCTTACCCTTAGGCCATAAGAATTATGTCACCAAGAGAGGCCTTGCATGGACTTGCTTAAAAAAAGAGCTATTACAAACTTCCAAGAGTACTCGAACAAAGAATAAAAGGAAGAGATCATAAAATATTTTCTCTTCATAAATAAGTTGAATTAATAGCCTAAAGGAGAGAGAGGAGTTAACTAAAATACATTCTAAATTATTTTCTTGTATGCGTCCAAAAGTTTCAAAACTTATTATTATTGTCATAAATCCAACTACACCTTCCAAAGGAATAGACCAAAGAGTTTAAAATATGGTAAATTTTCCCTTTTAAAATAGGTAAATATATCTTGAGGATTATTCTATATAACCTGACCTCTAACACTAGAATAGATCCATAAACTAATGTCACCGATGCATTGAGCTTACAAATTTATGTAATTTAAAAAAAAAAGGGTTCAAAATGCTTTTGTATGTAAAAGCAATGTCCTCCATTTTTTTTTCCAAATAGCCCCCAAAAATGCAAAAATTAAAGCCCTAAACCTTAAGAAAATAAGCACCCAATCATAGCTTGCCATATGTTATCCACTCATTCATTGATATTTACCATATATTCAACCCACCTAGATACCACTAGGCTATTGTGTTGTTAGTGATTATGATATTTTTCTATTCGTGTTTGGTCAACGGTATGTTAACAAGTAGAAATAGAGTATAGGTGGCATGTAGAGGTTCCATGTTGGCTACTTTGATAGCCATCCCATAAAGTCTTCAAGAAAATGCTACTAGAGGGACGCAACCCTAGTCTTTGCAAAATTAAGACACTTACACTAACCAACATTCCAAGCTTGTGGTTGAAGCATAATCTATGCTTATCCACTAATATCCTCTTCGTCATTCATATTATTAACCAAAATATTTTTACAACAAATCAATATGGTACAAAAGAGGTTTTATCTTGTGCTATATCCTTTCTAAAACATTCCTTCTGACTAGCCTACCCTTGCCTTGCCTAATGAATGTGTTGCACATGTTCCCTTAAGACACATTGCAACCATAACTTTGATTTCTTTTGTGAAATAGAGGGGAGAAGTTTTGAAACTCAACCTCCTACCAGTCACAATATTACTCTTAGTTAGCTAGCAAAGATTCCATAACAATAGATAAATGAGGGATGAACAAAACATCACAATAACTTGACTTCTATGCAAAAAACTATTAAAAGGAAAAACAAGGATTTGAATCTCTTTTATAGCTGGTAATAATGTGCTATGCATGCTAATGTAACCATTGTAGCACACTCTATGGTTGAGGAGTACTACATGTCTTCTTCTTGAAGATAGACACAATACCCTCTTAAGTGGAGAGGTACTACTTAGTAGGCAAAATCACGAAAGAAACCATGAAAATTTCGATCACAACACATTCAAAAATTTCCCACCTTGGTGAAATAAAAATTCCTTCCATCTATAGATTCAAAGGGCCCTATTTTCTAGTCTTAAAGTGTCTTTTATTTGCACACCTTGGATGATTTTTTATAAGAAAATTGAGCATATATTTTCTAGAGTATCAAGAAGAATTAATGAGATATAAAAAAGACCTCCTCTTGGCCTTTTATATGGAATTTTTCTATAATAATTTGAGAAATAATTTACGTTGTAATTTGGAGGAAGGATCGAAGGATCCACATGAACTCTTTGCTTGACCAAACAATTCCTCTCTATATCTATTCTAATATCATGTTAGAATTTACACCTATTTCCAAAAATAAACAAAAGCAATCCATCCACTTAAATATTATATAGAAAGCATAAAAAAATGATAGAGAGAAATATATAGTGGGCACCCATAGGCACCATAAATAATCACTATATTTTGCATAGATAAGAATCACAACACTGATGTAATGGATGGAGTGGTGGGGGTGTTTATACCAATATCAAAACCCCAATTACATTAATTAGTTTAACATGAGTCAACTTAACAAGAAGGCTTAAGTTTAATTACAAGTTATAAGGTGCGTTTAACTATAACAAGGTTAATTACGACCCATGGGGCTTACATAATAATATATTACAATAAATTAAATACAATTGTGCAATGCTTTCTCTTAGGCCTGTACAATATTCCCTCATACAATGTCGACCTTAGGTATAAGTTAGATTATAGTTTCAACAATTTGGATAGAATGCAAACTTGTTTGGAAGGTTGGAAAAGTAAGCACTTAACCATGGTGGAAAGGTTACTTTGCAAGCCATCCCTATTTATATGATGTCACTTTCAAGATTTCTATAGGTATATCATTAGATATTGATGTCTCTACTTTGTAAGTGGGATAGGGTTTGTAATATAGGAGGGATAGGCTTGCAAAATTGTAAACTTATGAATTTGACCTTCGAGGCAAAACATGGGTGAAAATTATTCAAACATAAAGGAAAGAGTTGGGTGAAATTATTACTTTAAAAATGTATACATTCTCTTGATGCAATTAAGTTATTTAGGAAATGAGCCATACCCAAAGGATCACTGACATAGAACTTTATATTATATATTTTAAAATTGATCATGACACATATTATATGGTCTTCCAATAAGGGGTATAATGCAAATTTTTATCTAGATGCTTGGTTGAAAAATTATCCTCTTATATCTTTTTCAAAATGGCAAACATTTTCTCGAGGATGTCTAGCTTGCAAAGGTCCACAAGTTAAAGATTATACCAATGTGAGAAAAAACTTTGAATCATGGATTTATATTAGTAACCTAGTTGAAGGTGAGGAACTCAAACAAATAGCAAATTTCCTTCAAAATATCTTCAAGAGTTTTATTTTCCTATTTTTACACAAAAGGAATGAGTTTGTTTGGAATCTACCAAAAGATAAGTGATACTCAATCAAGTTGGGATATGAGGATATAGATCAATCAAAACTTCCTACTCCCAAATATTTCACTTAGAAGAATTTTTGGTAACTAGAGGATCTCCCTAAGACCTCAACACTTATTTGGTTAGCAATCAAAAGAAATATTCTTACAGGACAAAGTCTATAAAGAAGAGGACTTCATGGACCTTTTAGATGTACCTTATGTGACAAGGATTTAGAAACATAAAATAATTTATTTCTTCATTGTCCCTTTATTCACACCATTTGGGGTTGTTTTTTTTTTTAATATGAGAATATATTAGGTAGCTTCATCGACATTAAAAAATTTGATCACATGTTGGATTAACTATTTCAAAGATAAAGAATTATGTATTATGTGGAGGATTGGTCCTATCATTTTTTTTGGAATTTATGGATTGAAAGATATAATAGAATTTTAAAAAATAAATTTTATAATCATGTCCAAGTTTGGAGTTATATTATTGCCTCTCTTGCAAAATGATTATAGATACAATGTTCATCATGATAAATCTCAGTGCAATAAATGAGGTGCTAGCCACTTGGTTACAAGATTTGAATATACATCGAAAGGTCATCAATGACAATAGCATTGAAACAAATAGTTTATTTTGATCTATGGTATATTGGATATAACCAAAAATTGGGTTTATCAAAATGAATTTTGATGGTACTTCATCAAGAAAAAACTGGTGGATTTGGTTTTTTTTGAGATAATGAAGGAAAATTTCTCTTCACTTACTCAAAATCATATGGATATCCAACTAACAACTATGTAGATATTAGAACACTTCTTAGAGAGACTAAAATTAAAACTAAAAAAGAATGGAAGCATATTTCAACTAAGGGAATTTATAAATGATCATTAATGCTATCAATAAAAATAGATATAGAGATTGGATAAAAATATTATTATTGCTGAAGTTAATCAACTATTATGGGAGGTAATATCTTGGAATTGTGAGCATATATATAGAAAAGAAAATCGAGTAGTAGATAATTTAGCCAATCAGGGTGTTGATCTTCATGTTGGTGAAATTTAAATTTTAGAAGAGAATTGGTCGAGTGAGATTCTCTCTTATAAAAAATAAGGTCAAGAAGTTAATTGCATAAACATAACACTTTGAGGAATATGAAGAATACATTTTATAGAAAAGAAAATGAAGAATATTTTTGATAAAAAGGTAAGTTCGATATAGTTTAATTAACTGGTAGAAAATGTAATATTTTGAGGATTTGATGAGAGTGGCCCCCAATAGAAGCCATAACTAGCTTATTATAAAAAATACATAATTCAATCAAAATAATATTTCATTATTAATAATCATTTGTAAGGCTAGTATCAAATGTAAAAAACAGGAGGAAGGAGGAGGGGCTTTGCAGGTGACTTCCTATGGAAGTCCTGTTCCACTTTCTTGCATCCCTTCCTCGACCCTGTCCCAGGTCCTTGATCCTTTTCCATTTTCCTTAGAACCTCCTTTTCCCATCCTTTTTGGTTGGAATGTGTTGTAGATGATCTCATTTTGGGGGGATATCACTGTTCCATTGTTCTGCCCCTTTCCTTGCCCTACGGTGGGAAAACATGTGTTCCACCTTTGCTCCACTGTCCTGCGTCTGGGTTCTGGGTTGGGGTTAGGAATTTTTTCCTGGGACTCTTTCTGGGTTTTATCAAGTTTTTTTTGGAAGTCTTCTTGACATCTGCTCATTGAGGATCTTTAGTGGTGAATGGTTGGGTCTGAGGAATTTTGGCTTCTTGAGCAGTTTTGCACAACATCCTTTTGGTCAGAGGAGGGACCACATGCTTGATACTATGACTCTACTCTTTGGATTCGAGGTGGTGGGTCTTGTAGGATTTTAGTTTCTTTTGTGGCTTTGCAACCTCTGGTCTTTTTGTTGTTGAATCCTTGCAGGTTCTCCTCCTTGTTTTCTTGAAGATGTTTTTGGCGGGTCTGAGGAATTCTGGCTTCATGAGAAGTTTTGCACAACATATTTTTGGGTTTTGAGGGTTGCCCATGTGCTTTCTATTGTGACTCTGCTCTTTGGGTTTGAGGTGGTGGTTCCTATAGGATTTTAGTTCCTTTTGTGGCTGGCAGGGGCCTCTGTTTTTCTTGTCACTGATTCCTTGTGGGACTTCCTCTTCTATGGCCCTAAAGCTATTGAAGGTTTTCTAGGATGCATGGCTATTATTTTCTATTTTGTGCTTTAACGCCTGTAGTCATGCATCTTCGGGACTCCTTTCTCTTGAATTCATGTGGCTCTTTCTTGTCCTTTCCTTTAGAAGTGTTGTTCTGCTGCTGTTGCTTCCTTTGCTGGGTAGGTGTTCTCGAAGGCTTCCTTTTCTACTAAAGGACCCTATGGCCTAGGGTGTTCCTTTGCTGCTGAACCACTACAGTTCCATTTTACAGGATTTTGTTCCTTCTATGTTTTTGCTAGGGCTCCCCTATGTGGGATGCTTGTTTTCCTTCAGTTCTTTGTTTCCCAAGGGTGGTTTCTAGTTTTCTCGCCCTTGGGTTGTTTCAAATTTTAAATTTATGGCTTTGTTTCTTTTCCCACCTTTGGGAAAGGTTCAAATTGTCATTTAGTGGTTGGGGCGGTCTAGCACTTTCTCCCACCCTTTGTGAGCTTCAAAATCTTGTTTGACACCTTTTGATTCAAATTTGGTTTCTGGCAGGCCTTCCCTTCCTACCTGTTTTTCCTTTGGCACAATGGAAGACGTTTTCCTTTGGCGCAAAGGAAAGTGCCTTCCTCTGGTGCAAAGGATGGCACCTTCCTTTTTGGTCCTATTGCGTGCTCCTTATTTATTCCTTTTGGTTGTCCTTACCTTGATTTAATATGATGTACTTTGATGCAATCTGTTCCATTGTAATCAGGTTTTGGGATCCTTGACAAAAACCCACTTTTAATCTACCAAAAAAAAGTGTAAAAAATAGGGTAGGCTAGATCTAGATACTATAGGTAACTCAAGCTCTAATATAATAAGTGTAATTCCTCCCCAAGAAAATATCTATCTACATCAAACACAAGAAAAAATAAATATATTTTTTAATAAAATATAGTACTCAACATGATAATTTAGTAATCATTTGTTCAATAGATAACATTTTATAGTGATAGAATCTTGACACATGCATCATTTGTATATATAATAACAAACTTACTAGATAAACATAAAATGTTAAAGATAACAAAATAACTTAGGGTTTGTGACCACTTCCAAGCATAGTTTATGGGGTGCTAGCCCTATCCCTTTACATGTGTCCTCACATGTAGCTACCAAACTAGTCTATTTAATCCAAGTCACATATTATGATAGTCTATTATATTTAGGATCTCTAAAGGCCTTCGTCCATATCTAGTATGACATTTTACTAAGCATACATGCCCCATTAGCCATAGGTAGAAGTAACAACAAGATACATAAGGAGACTTCTATCCCAAAATCACATTTCAAATGTGAAATTATCACAAAAGGTGGTAGTCATATATCTCTTCAAGAACCTAGGAAGGAATAATAGTACACGTCATAATGGCCTCATATTATCCTCATGAACACCATGTATATATCTTTATATTTCTCTTAGCTCATTAATATAAAAAATTCTTTGTCTTCTTTGTGGAAATTTTATCTCCATCATCTTCTGTGGTAGATCTGGCTCGAAAGAAATAGTAGAATATTTTTGAACACCCTTAGGGACTCTATCTTTATTGTCAATAAAGCCATCACCTTTGCTATTAAAATTCTAAGATTTTTCCTTGCACCAAACCACCTGAGTCTACCCTTGAGTCCACTCTTTTTCATTCTCTCAGTATTCCCCAAAGTCCCAACTCTACTCCTAATCCCCATCCCAAAATTGGCACTCATTAGACTCCTCCTCCTGTAGGATGAATTAAACTTAACTTTGATGGTGCTTCTAAAGGAAATTAGGGTGCAGCGGGTACCAAAGGTCTGGTCAGGGATCACAATGGATAACTCATAGTGGCCTCTACTGAGTTTTTTGGGCATCCATACTAACCACTATGTTGAAGCTCGTGCGTTGTGGAGAGGACTCAAAGATTACACGGGAAATTTACAAATTGAAGGTGATTCCATGAATGTTACAAACTCTATCATCAGTGACAAAATTCCTTCATGGAATGTGAACACTATAATTCAGGAAGCTAAGGTCTTGATGCAACATTTTCACAATACAACCTGCCATGTGTATCGGGAAGCTAACAAGTCTGCTAATTTACTCGCCAATGTTAGGGTTAGTCACAGGAATATGTCCATATGACACCCAAATTTCCCTTAAAATATTCTTAATGTTGTTGGTGTCAACTTGAAAATGCATAACCAACCCTGAGAGGTATGATCACCTCAAAAATCCTGATGATGGGAGTGATAGAACTGCTTCTTTGACGACCATCTTCAACTCGGTCCACAACACCGTCCTGAAACTGTTGGTCAAGAAACATGGCCAAAAGAGCTTTGTAGCTAAAGAGATTATCGATGATTAGAGTTGGGTTATTTTGTCTTTTGAGCTCTGTTCCCCTACGTGGGAATTTTGGTACTAATATTTTGACCCCTACATGGGCATTGGTTTGATTTTGCTTTATGCTCTCCTTAGTCCCTACGTAGGTCTATTTTGTCTTTGGCCTGGTTCATGGAGCGGCTAGCGTGTAGACACCTTGTTTTGTACTTCTCTACGTGCTTTTCATCATATACTTATGTTTCTGATTTTGGGAACCAACTAAAACCCATATAATATAATTTCTACCACCTACCAAAAAAATATCAATGTCACAAGATTTAATCTCTAACTTTAGTTTCATCAATCATTTACATGCTTTCATCCTTATCCAAGTATTATAATAATAAAATAAAGAAGAAACTTAAACACATTCCTTTAATATTTATCCAACTTCCATCATTTATTAATTATAAACTAATCCATCATTCTTAGATAAAACTAAAAGATATATTTTTTTTTGTATAGGATTAAAGTAAGAGTATAATAAAGGTTTCTAGTCTTATAAAATGCCAAACCTTGCTAATTTTAGAAGGGCCCTAATTTTTTTTCAAATCTAACATAACTTTAAACTAATAAAATTATAAAAACATACAAATTTTATCAAATACAAAACTAACATCAATTTTGGTTTTAAATTTAACTAAGGGACTAACTCACTTAAGAGACATCTCCATTTAGATCTAAACTTAGATAATCTAGTTAGACTTAAAAATTTAAACACCAAAAACATAAATAATATGTCTCTTGAAAATGATAAAGTTTTTCAATACTATCAAACAACAAAATATAATGTGTCTCTTTGAAGATGTCAAAATACCTCAAGTTATACGCATAAAAAAATTAATAAAATGTTTGAAAAAGTTATTTGATAAATTAGGAAGAAGACATAGGAACTCTCAATAAAATCATGTTTAAGATACATAAACCTATGCAGAAACAAAGTTTGAATAGATGGTAAACTCAAAATACCATACAAACTATATTTTTTTATATTGATTGTTTTTTTTTTATTATATAGGAAAATGGGTTACAGTCATTATTTTATTTTTATTTTTTATTTTTGATAAATTCATCTCTTTATACATTTATTTACGTCACTGTTTGAAACAGTCAATATTTTTAGTAATTGGTTAACCCAGGGTTTAAACCATAGAGACTGCTCCCAATAAACCTATTTTTCTCGTTTTTATTGATCCGGCGTGAGATGGAGACCACCTGCCGTTCCGAATTCGTACCATCATCGTCAATCTGGCTCACGCTCAAAGGATTTGGAGCAAACTAGTATCTTTGCAAAGGGTTGGCTTTCCTCCAAGGTTTGAACTTAGGTCTCTTCTTAGTAAATGCGGAGACACACCTACACTTACCAATCCACTAATCCTCAAAAATTAATATTGATTATATTAAAATTAATTTTAAATAAAAAATTTATATTTCAATATAAAAAAAGTTAAAAAAACTAACGGTTGCTCTAACCGAGCTATAACAGCTCGAATTTAAAGTCTACACAAAATTAAAATTGGTAAAGATGATGTAGTTCCCCGCACACAATAGTCCTTACTTTTAATCACAGGGTGATTGATTGTATTTCGAAGTGAACATAGAAATATAATAAAAATTTAAAAAAAACTCGATTTTACTAACCGGTGCCGTGGTGTAGTTGGTTATCACATCAGTCTAACACACTGAAGGTCTCCGGTTCGAGTGCGGGCGGCGCCATATTTTATTTTTCTCTTTTGGATCTTCCGGTTTTCTATACAACTATCTCTTTTGGGTCTTCCGGTTTTCTATAAAATTCACAAACTCTCCTGCATTTCATTTTATTTTATTATTTTTATATTAGTCAGAGCTTAAATTTAAGTATTATTATTGATAATATAAGTAATATCTTTTACTCCTAAATCACACAATTATAATATACAACTTAACTGTGTACGACAAACATTCTTATCCTTTCCCAAAAAAAAATTTAAAACTTATATTATATATATATTTTATTTTTATTATGAAAAGACATGAATAGCAATTAATATACTTATATTCTAATCTTCTAAACAACACATGGGTTGATTGCTTTCTTTTAAAAAGTTTTCTTCCATTTTCATTCTATTTAGACACTTGTTTGTAGAATCACAAGGATGCAAAGACCAATTTTTTTTTTTTTTTGCTTTTGGGTCTTCCGGTTTTCTATAAAACTCACTAACTCTCAATCCTATTTTTTTTTTACCAATATTCGTATATACGTTTGTTATGAATTGAATTTAGATATCATCACTAATAATATAAATGAAGTTTTTATGCATAAACCACACGGGATGCATTTTATTATAATGTACAACTTAACTGACAAACATTCTTATTCTTTAAAAAAATTAAAAACCTATATTATATATTTTTATTTTTATTATTATTATTATTAAAAACATGAATAACAATCAATATACTTATATTCTAATCTTCTAAACAACACAATAAATGGGTTGATGGTCTCTTTGCATCCTTATGATTCTACAAACAAGTCTCTAAATTGAATGAAAATGGAAGAAAACTTTTTAAAAGAAAGCCAAGTCCAAATTAAGTTTAAGTAGCTAACTTAAACTTAAATATCCTCTAGAATATTAATTATTACACATATAATGGATTTGTTAGGCATGCCTTTGAAAAATCGAAAACTATTAGAAGTTGTAAAGAACTATTAAGTCAATTTGTAAGACAATTGTAGAGTTAATTGCATAAGAGATTTGATAGATATTAGTTCTCATATATACTAATTAAAAAAGTATTTATTTTAAATGAATTGAAAAGATAATGTATGAGATATTACCTATACACATCAAAGATATGTGGCATTCCTTTCATGATGTCAAATATCCTTCAACTTGTAGGAGATTGAGTAAATATTGATTCAATTTCCATTTCAATATTTAGGTCATACATGATTCCTAGTCTTATTTTTCAAAAGTATCTTTAGATAAGGATGACATGTTAGTTTATCATTGTTGGAATCCTATCCTAACACAACCATCGTTATGTAATTGTCAAGTGTGGGTGTATGTTGCACCTTGGGCACTTAGTGCATATGGGCTTGTTATGATGTAACCATTACTTTCATTATATGCAGGAGTTAGTGATGATGCAACCATTACTTTTATTGTAAGTAAGAATTTTTAGCTTGGGTTTTCTCTTGAATGCGAGCCAACCCTTGAGCATTAGGGTTAGGGTAAATAAGAGTCTACATAAAGGCACATGTAGAAATGGAATGCATCATCTCATTTTTCTTAAATTGTATCAAAGCTCTACTTCTAAAGAGGTTGCCCCCTAGAAGAGGCCTACGATGTATGTTACTTGATTAATATAAGTTGTATTCTCTTGGTTATTTTTGTAGGCACTTTTGTTATTTCATTTTCAGATTTCCATTAATTCTTGCACAGCTCTAGTGGACTATGCTTAATTTTTATGATAAGGTTCATAAAAAGTGGTATTAGAGCTCTTTCTAGGACCGTGTTCTGCAGTAGTAATAATAGTTCTTATCCTTCCATTCTTTTTTATATATTGTAAATTTTTCATTTTGCCCATTTTCCATAAAAAATATAGTGAAAAAAAAACACATTTTTTTTCTATTTTTAGTGGATTAGGTTAGAAACCCTATGTTAGAGGTTTTAAATTTTGATGGAGCTATCATTTTTAGCTAAGCTATATTGTCCATAAAGTATCTAGTGAAGTGAGGGGTGCTTAGACTCTAATACCTAGATCTTAGATAACACCCATACACGGTTGCAAGCTCCCACATACCCTCCGGTATATAGGGAGACCCCTTAGAAATGGGTGAAACCTTCATCCATAAGAATATATTGGTCATTTGAGTTTTGTAGTGCACCAATAAGCGATTAGCCCCAAGAAGTTACTCTCATAGTACACTAAAAATGAATAGTGTAACTACGAGAATGGTGAAGCACCATGTAGTTAGAGCTTTGATATATTGGGTCGGCCACTAATGATGATTGAGAGCATATATTAGAAAGCCCATTAAATCGAGCACAACGTGGATTAGAATATCTTTATTGAACTTGTTTTTAGTCCTTCCCTAGCCAAAACCAAAATCTTAGTTGAGCACATTGTAGAGGAGACTACTTCCATCATAGATTTACAATACCCAAAACATAAGCATGATAGTACAAAGAATATACAATTGACAACATAGAAATTGTATTAGAGCAATCAATTATCAGTTGTCAGAGTAGTCAGTTGTTAGTTGCCATTATGGGATGTAGAGAATACTTAGCCAGACAATCAAAGCAGTTAGTTGGTAGCAGTTTCAAAGAGTACAAAAGTGCTAAAATTGGTTATTTTTTGGTATAGTCCATTCCAATACTCTCTTTGATTGATCATTTAAATATATAACTCTCATAATATTTTTAAAGACCCTGGAGGTTCTAGAGTGGCCTGAGAGCTAGTACAACTAGGTGATCAAGTAAGACAAATAGAAAACCAATAGTAAGAATTATGTCAGCTATTAACCAAACTAATCAAATTGGACAACGTAGATGATCTTGAGAGTTTTATAGTAGGCATAGATGTACAATATAACATTATAATGGACAAGAGATTAAGGAATCAAGAAGGTAATTATGAGGGAAGAGCATGAAATACCTTGCCTAATAATACAAATTATAGAATGCCCAATCTTAACTTTTCAAAATTTGATGACGAGGACCCAACTAATTGGTTGTAACATGCCAAACAATATTTTTCTCTTCATGCCATTCTCCATAGTAAAAAGCTCATAATGACATCTTTCAACCTTGAATATGAAGCAATTCAATGGTATCAATGATTGGAGAACATGCATCCACACCCCACTTGGTCTAAATTTAATATTGAATTACTCACCCTTTTGGATTCATTGAGTATGCTAATTTCATTGGAGCCCTCACTAAATTAAAATAGATGTCAATTATTCATGACTATTATACATAGTTTGAAAAAGTTGACAAACCACACGAGGGATTGAGTGTCGAATTTTTTCAAAGTTGTTTTATTAGTGGAATAAAGGAAGATATCCATGCTAAAGTAAAAATGTTCAAACCAAGGAGCATGGTGGTAACAATAGGTTTGTCTAGGTTTGCAAAATATTTAAAAAAATCGTGACAAAAAAGAGTCCCTTAAACCTCCATAAGCTCGAACACCGCTTCCATCTTGGACATCATCAAACTTAGTCAACAAACCACCCCCAATAAAATGTCTTATTTGAGAAGAAATGGACGTATAAAGGACACATAGACTGTGTTACAACTATAATGATAAATACTCTCCAGGGCACAAGTACGTACAATAGAAATTGTATTTACTAAATGTAGATAAACTTTCCACAAGGGAATCAAGGACAAAGAGGAGACACATAGAGAAGATGAGCAACCTAATGAGTCAAAATTGTAGAGGACCAACCACTTGAGATCTTAGTACATATTTTAGAAAGGATTTTCACTCCCCAAATCATTAAAGTGGTAGGGCATTTCAAGGGTCACTGACTCATCATCCTCATTGATTCAAGTAGTACCCACAATTTTAATGTTCCACGAGTAGCCAAAAAAGTAGACTTTTACATGTGATTGTGTAATTCTTTTGAAGTCATGGTGGCTAATAGGGGAACCGTATCATGCAAAGAAAAATAGAGAAATGTAATGGTGTGTATGGGTGACTACAACCTTAGGATAAACATTTTTACCCTTCCCTTTGGACGATGTGATATTTTGTTGGAAACTTAATGGCTTCATACACTAGGATCGATAGTATGGGACTTGTCTAAGCTATGGATGTAGTTCACTAAGCATGGAAAGCAATACACTCTCCATGGTATGCTTGTAGGTCCTACACAACTCATGAACTCCAAACAAATGGAAAATATTTTGAAGAAATCATCTCAAGGGGTGGCACAACTATTTATGCTACAAGTCCCAATGACCAATGATGTAGTTCAACCGACTAAATTATAAAAAATTATGATAAGCATGCAACCATGTTTATTAAACCCCATGGGTTACCATCATGATGCACCCATGATCATGCCATGTAGCTCATTCCTAGAAGCTTACCACCCAACATTTGTCCCTAAAAGTACCCATATGTGCAAAATACTAAGATTGAAAGGATCGGAGTTTTTAACAGTAAGGGTCATTTAGCCAATTGTCAACCCATATTATTCCCTAGTATTGTTGGCTTGCAATACAGATGGGTCTTGGAGGCTATACATGGATTTTTGAGAGCTCAACAAAATTAATTAACAAGGACACATTTTCCATTCCCATCATTGATGAGTTATTAAATGAACCCATGACGCTTCATATCAAAACTAGATCAATGTTTATAATATCATCAAATAAGATTGAGAGAAGAAGATATTCCAAAGACATCATTTTGAACTCGTGAAGATCATTATGAATTCATTTTTATGCCCTTTGGTTTGACCAATGTGCCTTCCACCTTTTAGTGTCTTGTGAATTCAGTATTTTGCCCATTCTTGCACATATTCATTTTTATCTTTTGTGATGATATTCTAATTTACAATTGCACTTGGGTGGAACATTTGCAACATGTGGACCAAACTCTATAACTCCTAGTGGATAACCAACTATGTGTAAAACAATCCAAATGTTCTTTTGGAGTGTAGGAAGTGGACTATCTAGATCACATAGTTTTGGGGGAAAGGGTCAAGGTGAATCCAAAAAATGTTATTGCCATACAAGAATGGCCCAATCCACACTCTCAAAATCCTTTAGGATTTTCTATGATTATGAAAATATTACCTCTCCCTTGATAATTATGTTATGGAAAAACTCATTTCCATGGTCAAAACCAAGTAAACATGCCTTCATGTGACTCAAAAAAGTTGTGCTCTCTACTCCCATGTTGGAAATGAGCAATTTCTCCAAGCCTTTTGTGTTTTAAAGTTATGCATCAAGAAGTGGAATTGGTACAATGCTTACGAAATAAGGACAATCATTTATTTTTACAAGGCATTATCAGGAAAAAACTTAGGAAAATTGACCTATGAAAAGGAAATTATGGTGATATTACATGTTATCAACCACTATAGGCCTTAACTTTTTGGGAAATATTTTCCATAAAAATAGATCATAACAATCTTAAATACCTTCTTGAGTAGTATGTCTCCATGCCAAAATAATAACAATGGGTCACCAAACTGCTCAAGTATGACTATGAAATAATTTATAAGAAGGGCAAGAAAAATGTAGTTGCTAATACACTATCCCCACCAATATGAGGACCATGGTATGCTATGCACCATCTCTACTCCACTTCCTCAATGGACCCACATGCTTAAAGAAGAGATGATCCAAGATCATACCTTATGATTCTTGATTTAGCAATTTCAAATGATCTCGACTCTCAACCAAAATTTACATCAGACGGGCAACATTTGAGGTACCAAGGTTGTCTTTTTATTCCTAAAAAATTTCCACTATATGAAACTATGCTACAATAAATGCATGCTTCCCCAAATATAAGATATTTTGAGTTCTTAAAGACAAATGAACAGGTAAAATGTATATTCTTTTGGGTAGAGATGAAAAGGGATATTTAGACTTTTGTGGCAAAAAGTGATACTTGTCAATGTATGAAGAGGGAAACTATATGCACAATAGGCACACTCCAGTCTCTACCTATTCTGGAGACCATTTGGAAAAAAATTTCGATGGATTTTATTGAGGTGATCCCAAATTTTGGAGGTAAAATAGTCATTCTTATGGTGGTGGATTGTCTCTCTAAGGTCTCAATGGTTGTCCAAATATTCCTTGATTCTATTTTCCACTTTTATGGTATGCCCCAATCCATCATTTTTTATTGTGACTCCACCATCACTAGTCATTTTTGGTGGTAATTGTTCAAGCTACATGACACACAACTCAAGATGAGCTTTGCATACCATCCTTATAGAGTTGGGCAAACAAATATTGTTAACAAGTACCTAGAAACATATATTTAATTCTTTGTATTTGAGTAACTGACTCAATGGGCCAAATGGCTTACGTTGACTAAATTTTGGAGTAGTACTTCATATTACTCTATCACTAAGATGACACATATGAAGCGGTTTATGGATAACCTTTGTCATCACTTCTATCATACATCTCAAGTAATTCCAAGGTTCAAACTATGGATTCCACTCTTAGGGAGCATGCACAACTCCTCCAATATATCAAAGATAATTTGGCTATGGAATAGAATCATATGCAACAATAAGCTAATAAACACCACTCTTAGAACAATTTTAATGTTGGGAATATGGTGTTCCTATGTTTGTAGCTATACAATAAATCATCCTTGAAACTCTATGGTTGTCAAAATCTAGTAGCTAAATTCTATGGACCATATAAGGTGTTACACTAGATTGGCCCCATGGCCTACAAAATTGAATAACTGACCTCCTCCACCATACATCCAATTTTTTATATCTCATATTTAAAGTTCATTGGTGGTCGTACACAAGTTCAATAAACACTACCTAGTTGTATGAATAAGGCACAATCATCTTAGAATTTGAGAGTATTTTGAACCAACAAACATGCACATTTCTCAACCATATACTCACATATGTT
Source organism: Wollemia nobilis (assembly GCA_028583015.1). NCBI lineage: Eukaryota > Viridiplantae > Streptophyta > Pinopsida > Araucariales > Araucariaceae > Wollemia > Wollemia nobilis. The sequence goes on from JAQPPZ010014788.1 coordinate 13,974,586, forward strand.
TAGTATAGTGGTGGATATTGTAGCAAGAAGATGCCACTTGGGATCCACTCCATCAACTCCAACATTAGCTTCCTCACCTCAATCTTTGAGGATAAAAATTCTTGGATGGGGAGGGCATGTTAGGATCCTAACCTAACACAACCATCATTATGTAATTGTCTAGTGTGGGTGTATATTGCACCTTGGGCACCTAGTGCATGTGGGTCTATTATGATATAATTATGAATTTTATTACAATCAAGAGTTAGTGATGATGCAATCATAACTTTAATTATAAGTAGGAATTATTAGCTTGGATCCTCTCTTGCATGCAAATCGACCCTTGGGCATTAGGGTTAGGGTAAATATGAGTCTATATAAAGGCAGGGGTGGAATGGAATGTATCATATCATTTTTATCAAATTGTATTAAAGATCTACTTACAAGGAGTTTTCTCCCTTAAATATGCCTATGATATATGTTACTTGATCAATTTAAGTTGTGTTCCCTCTAAATTATTTTTGTAAGCAGTTTACTATTTCATTTTTATATTTTTAGTCATTCTTGCACTCCTCTAGTGAATTATGCTTGATTTTTATGATAAGGTTCCTAAAAATCATGTGAATGATTCAAGGAACCAATAATTTCTTCAAATTTCCATGTTCATCATGATAATTCATGATAAATGTCTAGAAATTGCTTTTTTGGAAGAAAACTAAAGAATGTTTGAAAAGTGGGATTCTATATGAATACCAACTACAAAAATAATTATAAGCCATTCGAATAATGGTATTAACCATAATTAATGACTGCATGGAATAACTTAAATCCATTTTAAGAGTGGAAATTTCCATAATTAATAGATACTATATAAGGAACATTTAAAGAGTGGGATTCAGTCCATTTGAAGTGTGGGATTCTCCATTATTACTAATTATAATGAAAGACTAAAAACCATTTTAAAAGTGGAATTTTCTATTGTTATTATCTACATGGAATAATTACAATCCATTTGAAAAGGGGGATTATCCATGATAGCTAGCTACAAAGAACAATTACAAGTCATTCAAAAACTAGAATTTTTTATATTTACCATTTATAAAGAACAAGTAAAATCTATTTGAAGATTAGGATTACTTTATTTATTTATTTATATTGATAATTGGGTTTTGAAAGGATCCCCAAATCTTTAAAACAATAAAATAAGAGAGGATATTGAAACTGGGAAGACCTCAACCATCAACAACAACAAAAGAAATGAACAATAGAAGACAACCACCTAAGGACAAAGGTCCAACAAACAGAAAGAAGCAAAAACATATAAGACAAGAATTACTTAGAGCCACAACAAAAATGAAACCTGAATAAAAAAGCCATCCCAAATAAAAACATGAAATATAACATCTCGGTTACTTAGAGACATGGATTTGATCCTAGTTCTCATCCTCCATGTTGGACGCTTCTTCAATTTGAGTTGTCACCTTCTAGTTTTTGATTTGGATGATGATATTTCCTACTCGAAGGAGCATAGAGGTGGCCAGGGACACAATGTCATCTAGATCAACCACAAGGTCAATCTCATAGATGGATTGGGTTGACATCACCCACGGAAGGAGCAATAATAGTTTTTGGATCTTGCAAGCTAAAGAGGAAAATTCAATCTTGGAGGGCTTCCTCGGAGCCATCATAATCACGTTCTTGCCTTTCAGTAGAGGATTTAACTCTGGTTGAGCATTGACTAGGAGAAGGAGATGAATACTAGGATTATTTATGATTATTATCTACATGGAATAATTATGTCATATTTGAAGAGTGGGATTATCCATGATTATAATTGTAATAAAATTTTACAAGTCATTTCAATAATTGAATTCTCTATGATCATGAGTTACAACAAAAAATTATGAGCCATTTAAAAAGTATGATTATTCATTATTACCAACTATGATGAGAATTAAAATTCATTTTAAGAGTATGATTATCCATGATTACTAGTTACAAGGAATAATTAAAAACCATTTGGAAATTGGACTTCCTGTAATTACTGACTATAAGGAACAATATCATGCCATTTGAGGAATGTGATTCTCTATTATCACCTAATTATCAAAAAGTATCATAATTTCCAATTAATACAACATACAAACTTCTTTCTAAATCAGTCATCAAGAGGTTTCATTTTCTTCAGATTCAATTTGTGGGAAATCTCTTCAAATGGTTTGGTTGGATTATCCATGTCCATAAAAATTGTAAGAATACAAGCCATAATTTTTTCTTGTCGATATCAATGAACAACCATCTAAAGGTGATCTATCATGAGTGTTCATAGTTTAGAGGTAGACATGATTTATCCATATTATAAATAAGGTACACATACAAATCATTGGATAACTTGACAATATAATAGGTACTTTGAATCTAATATCCATACCAGTCATTTCTTGTAATGGATCTAGTCCTTTGCCTATAAATTATTCCAATTAATTACATGTAATGGATCATACAAATAATTTGGAAGAAATAAAATATGAAATAGATCATATACTTTAGAAAGAGATGGAAATGCAAGATGACAAGCAACAATAATAATTCAAGTTATATTATATAAAAGTTCCCAGTGAGATTTCATAGCTAATTTATAAAACTTTATGGAAATCTTGAGGTTTAACCACTAGAAACATCATATTTTCATTTTAAAAGTTATATCTATCCTATTTAACTCTATTTAATCTTGTTCTTAATTTATTACCTCCTATCATAACCAAGTAATCTTAAACTCGTTAATCATTAACTGAAGCATCTTTGGACCCAATATGACTTTATCCTCCAAATTTTCTAGCATATAGGATTTAAAAACTAAATTCCAAATAAATTTTAAAATGGACTCATTCCAAATAAAAAATGATAGTTGTTATTATATGCAAACACTGTTAGACTATATTAACATTATTTTATTCATTTCATATAGTTCTACACTGTATTTTTTCATGCATTCCATATCATGTTATTTAAAATGTCAAAATTATTTAGTTAGAGGTTCTTGTTATTACAATATTTTACACGAGATTCTTCACAATAGGATCATTATGTAAGAAATATTTTATATGTGCTTGTGTATTCTTGAACAATGTATAAAACTGAATATGAATAATGCTATTTCTCTAGTTTCACCTTAAATTCAACATGTGGTATCAGAGCGAAAGATCCTAAGCCATAAGTGAAGAGGATAATTTTTGAAAAATTTTAATGTGGTTGAAGTTTTTAGAAATCCAAGAAAAGTGTTGTTTGGAAGTTTTCATAGAGACTCAAAGGCGTGAATTCATTGTCATTTGAAAGTTCTCATTGAGGCCTAGATATAGATAAAATGTGAAGATTGTATCATCCTAGAAGAGGTATAAGACACAATTTTTATTTAAAATATTTGTTATGATGGAAAGACAAGCCCAATAAGGGATTTTAGAGTGAAAAGAAGATATTGATATTGCTTTAGTACTGGACATATTTTTATATAAAGTTTTGTTAATGTTAAAAATACTAAGGGACATTGAAATGAAAATAAGTAATTGATATTTTTGGAAGACAAATTCAAATAAAAGATATTTGAGTAAAATTAATTTATTTTACTTGTAAAAATTAACAAATTTGAACAAATTTGGATTATTTTATTTAAATTCAATTCAATATTTTGAAGAACGTTGCTTGTGCATTTGTTTTGGACATTGGATCTAGTTGTCCATACTAGAGTCAGGGTGTCTTTGACTGTGAAAAAGAATGTTGCATAAGAAATCATAGAGAAGCTTATGATGCACCCAAATATTATGAAAAAATACATTAAATAATACGCCCGAGTTTTAGAGAGAATGTAGTAAAAGATGCACCCAAGTTTCAAATAGAATGGAGTAAACAATTCACCCAAGTTTCAAGTTAAAGGTAGAGAAATCCATCTTATAGATCATGGGAACAATAAATTTTGCAAAGGTTGAGGTGTCATACAATATAGCTAAGGCTTCTAGGTTGCATTTTTCTTAAGTATTTTAAAAATACTTTTTAATACTTATGAAAAAATAAGAACTTTGTTTCTATAGTTAAAAATTTAATCTATAAAATTATTTTTGAAATATTTTTTCTATATTTTTTTTGAAAAAGAATTTGAAAAAATTATTTTTAGAACAAGATTATTTACAATTTGGGATGAGACTTTACCCAACCTTAGCCAGCAAGAGCACCTGTTTCCTCCTTTTAACTTTTCAACAAACTTCCTATTGGCATTTTTGCCACACTACAGTCAGAAGTCAAAAAAGGTAAAAATTGGGAAGTGGCTATTTTTAGGATATCAGCCTAAATGTATACCTATGGACATGAAAATTTACTCAAAGGAGGGTAATTTAAAAATTATACTTATGGTTTAAGAATCACCCCAATATCCCAAACGGTTTGAGAGATATTAAAATTTGTATCCCAAGAAATTTCTCCAGCACAGCTTAAAAATGCAATATGAAGACCTTAGAGGCTCCGAAGAAGAATTAAAATTTACCTCAATTACCTTTGGGTTATTGAGGTATTTTAGATCTATTCCAAATCTTTCCAATAATATATTACAATAGACAATCGGGTCAACGGATCAAAAGTTATGGCTTCGGGAAGTTGTACCACCAAAAATCATTTCAAGCACTTTTTGGACGAAAATAATTTTTGGGCAGTTTTTAGCAACGAAATTATTTTTCAAGAAATTTCATCCCAGGAACAACGATAGTAGTCTGGGAAGAAAGGAGTTGCACCATAAAAAATGGTCTAAGAGGAGTTCACCAACGAAAATAGAAAAATGATAAGTTAAGAGGATTTCGCCCAAATTCATGCATTTGTGATGGTCAAAGTCAATTTCGCCTCTCTTCTAGGCGACTTGCTATTTTTGGATGATTTCAAAGTGAAAACAGTTGGTGGGCATTAGTGGAACAAAAAAATGTGTTGGTCAAGGACGTTGTCACCCCAAGCAAGGGGAGAAAAACATTTTTGCCCCTCTTTTGAGGTGACTTGCTATTTGAAGATATTTTTGGAGTGAAGGTACTAAACATGCATCATTTAAGTGGAAGCAATGCATTGGTCAAAGTTAAATTCACTCTGAAATAAGCATGCATGATGATGAAGGCGTTTCCCAAAGTAATTTCACCTTAATTTTAGCAAATTTAATGATTTCACCCAAGTTGGGGCGAAAACAATGAAAGCACCCAAGTTGAAGCAAAAGAGGCAAAGGTTGCATCGGTCAAAGTCAAAGTCGCCCCAAGTAGGGTGCGAAAATCATTTTCGCCTTCTTGAGGGTGAAATCAATCATTTTTGCCCAGTTTCTCACAGAAGTCATTTCCATTCCATTTTCTAGCAAAATTCTCTAGTTTTCGAATGAAAGTAATTAGGTGAAAAGCGAAAGCATATTGATGGGTGAAAGCAATTCTTGCCTCTTCCTTCTAGCAAAGTTTTATTTTTAAGGTGCCACTATTTTTTATTATTTTTGGAAAATATTAGAGACTGATGGAATTTAATTCTTGGAGCAATGAAATTGACATTTCCAAATTTCCTGCTTAAGGGATGCCAATATTAAATGCTACATCCCAGATTTTGATGCGATCTTATTCATTTTTGAGGTTCCCTCCAATGATTTCACTATTTTCAAAACAAAGTTAATTTTAGTTGGATCTCCCTTGTTGAAGATAAGATTTCAAGGCATAAAAAGATGAAATGGTGACCAAAATTTAATATCCAAGCCCCTTATTGTTGCACAACGTTGCTATGTTTCAATGCACCGACTTCTGATATGATTTTCCATCATCCATTCCTGCTAATTTCCAAAGCGCTCTCCACCAAAATGGGATCTTTGCTTCCTAAAATATGTTTTGATTCAAGCATTGTTGTTGCCGAGGAGAGAATTACTATTGCTGCTCTTTGACTAACCAACATTTTATTTTAATGTGCATTTAATTACAGAGGTGCAACTCTCTATAAATACTAAGCATTTTGATGTAATGAAGGAGATGAAAATTATGCAAAAAACACTTTGATATTTCTACATCAATTGAAGGATTCTTGGCTTTTGGTTCCTGAAGTAGTGTTGTATGCAATTATTTTCTACCTTTCATTTCTCTTAAGTCCATGATATTTGTTAGGTAAATTTAAATTATGCATTTCTGAATTTAATTCCTGGTAGAGAACTGAATGCTGAAATGATCATTGGAAATTATCCCTGCAATCTATGAATGGTTCCTATGCTTTCCTTTCTGTTTCATGTTGATTAAAACTTGATTTGGATTTTAGTTGCTAGTTTATCCCCACCTTTCATCTCTAGCACATAGCCATATTTCCCATTCATTTCTATCATTTCCTATATCTTTCTTGTTACCCTAAGATTTAAACTAAATTAGATTAGTAAGGGAACCAACCCTCTCTGGAGATTGACCCGAAGGACATCTCTCTCCTTTGACCTTTCAATGTTGGTTGGGTCTAGGGCGCATATATTTTATGATTAGGCAGATTTGTGACCAACACTTCCATAACTCCAAATCCCAAGATCCTAAGAACTAACCACTTTTGGTTACAACTATAAAATAATATTTGTATTAGAGCCAAAAATCCTAAACCATGTTTCTACAATGGCTATACAAATTAGCCAAACAATGGATTTGCTCATCAACTTGCCCAATCCTCTCATCCTCAATAGCCATGCCATTGTGCCACTAAACCCCTACCTCCTTTGCAGTACCCATCTTAGCCAAGAAGTCTTCCCACTATATTTAGATCTCTACCCACATAAATTGGGATCACACAACCCAATTCCCTCCATAACTCCTTAATTTGGGTAACAAGAATCCTCAACCTCCATGTCTCTAAATCAAAGTTCATCATGCAATCCATAGATCCTACTAAGATTTGATAATTCGGTTATATGATTATCCTCCTATAACCTTGTCTTACCACCCAAATAGAAGCATATTTAATAGCTTAGGCTTCTACTTCACTATTCATGGCCTTGCCCACACCCTATTGTTCCCAATAGAATATTGTCCTAGCATGATTCATACAGACCACTCTAATTCTAGATCTACCCAAATTGCCTTGTGTAGATCCATCAGTATTAAATATTAATCAACCTTTGTCCTTCCCCTCCTACACACCATATTCCTTTTCCATCATCCCTATATCAACCCGAGTTTCCTCTTTAGCATACACTGCCATAGCTTGTGTGACTTTGCTCCATATAACTTGCCAAATGCTATCCAAGGATGAAAAGGTTTCTCTATAAATTTTGCCATTTCTCTCTAGCCATAATTTCCACCAAATAGATTTTAGTCCAAGCTTCCACTTGATACAAAGAGCTTAAAATTTAAATTTACCCCTTTTTCATATTTCTCAAATATTAATCTAGTTTAGATCATCATTGGGTCATATTTTATAAGCTAAAGATCATCTCTCCCATATCTGGCACATGAATGGACACTCAAAAATTAGGTGGTTAGATGTTTCCTCACTTTTGTAGCATAAAAAACATTGGGATTTCCCTACATATTAGATTATCAAAATTAAGAATTCCATTATGCATGAACTTCTAGGTAAAGAACTTTGCTTTTGGCCAACCCTTGGACTGCCAAATATTTTTCTATAGTTAAACCTTAAAAACTATTAAACTATTTTTCTATAGTTAACCTTAAAAACTATTGAAATATTTTTTCAATAGTCAAACCTTTAAACTATAGAAATACATTGAAATATTTTTTTATAGTTAAACCTTTAAACTATAGAAATGTATTGAAAGATTTTTTCTATAGTTAAACCTTTAAACTCCAAAAATATATATATAACTTTTAAAAAAAATCATATGTGCATAGGGATTCATAAGGAAAAGTTGTTATAATTGAAAGGTCCTAGTAAAATATTTTGAAAGGAAAATTTACAATTTCAAGATTACATTGGAAACTATAAGGAAGCATTAAAATTCATTATTAATTAATATTCTACTCATGAAGGCATAAGGATGTTGAAGTTGAAAGGTTATTTCATTAGCCATACTTACACTTTTCAATAAGGGATTTATAAAACAATATGACTACTTCTAAAATATTTCTCTTAAAGTCATAACAATTAAAAGGTCCAAAATTCATTCCATGGAAGAACAAAATGAGGACTATCCTTTCAGTAGAAATACTATGGGATATTGTATCATGGGATGAAACTCATCCTGAAGAACCAGTTACACAAATTGATTTTGATGAAAAAAACAATAGGACCAAATTTATCATTCTACTAGGCATAACAATTAAAATTCAATCTCATATTAGTGAAGTTAATACTTAAAAAAGGCTTGGTATATCTTGTGCACAATATTTAATAGTAGAAATCAAACAACTATTCATCACCTATAGTCTTAATTATACACATTACAAATGCAAGATAATAAAAGTTTAGAATATTTTCTCCGAAACATAATATAATTAAAGGGTAAATTAAACACTTTGGAAGAAAAAATTGATGATGATCTATTAGTTTCAATTGTACTACATGCACTACTTGATTCATATAGTGCTTTGGTAACTTCTTTGCAAGTGTCTAGCTATAGATTTTCATTTGAAGAATTAATCAGTATTCTACAACATGAACTTCGATAATAAGATGATTCTTCAAATAATGCTTTCATGTATAGAAAGAGATATCATAGAAATATAAAACTTCTACTAATCCATCCTCATATTATTTATAAAACCAAATAGAATGGAGAAGAAGATACTATCATATATGTGAAAGGGAAGGAGGTCATGATACTAGATTTTATAAATATAATGCTTTAAATAGGAGGAATCAATTATGAATCCCTTTTCAAACAAGATCACAAGAACCATATCGATCTATAAATCAAAACAATCTATCCAGACCAAATCAAGGGTATAGATCAACTTCTCAACAAGGGCATGTGGTACAGGAAGTAGAATAGGAAGAATCTAAATCAGATCATAATTATGAACTAGAAATAGCCTATAATGTATTAATAACACAAAAAAGAAAAAAATCAAGGATGATAACTCATATATAAACTCTAGAGCTAGTATTCATTGATAGAATATAAGCTATTTTCACACCATATATCAAGATTAATTTCTCACGCAACGATATACACAAGTATTCAAACAAATACATAAACTTACTAAATTCATAGTGATCACACACTTGGTATTCCAGTACCAATGAAGTACTAAAATTTCCTTACATACATCTTATATGCTTTCTCTACATATAGCCTTTACAAAGACATGAAATTTTAATTTCAAGAAACTATTTGTCATAACCCAATTTCCTATCACACTAGCTAGCATTTTTTTTTTAAACCAGCACGGAGTTACATCCATCTCTACTACTTACATGAATCCATCCATGTAAGTTTACTAGATGTCATTAAGGTCAATGATTATCCCATCATTTCAATATGTGAGTGTAACTCTTTTCATTCAATCGAATAAAGAGTAAGACTACTAAGCATCTCACATGAGTCTGTCCATGCAATTGCACTTAGCTTATCTCAACATTGATCATATTTTATCAATGGTGAGCTTATTCCTTCCTCATTCAATCGATAAGGATCATATTACTCATCACATTTCACTTAAGTCCATCTATGTGAATACACTCAAATCACAATGGTTATAACTCCTTAAGCTCTATCCTTGTATTCATTGTAAGGTTGTAAAAGTTAAGTTTTAACTCGAAATTGCCTAAACCCTTTGCACGAAACTGAATGACACAATCTATGTGTTCACATTCTCTAATTATTCCATTACCAAGCTAGGTTTCATCCTTTCAATAATTCAAAAGGAAATACGCTAATATTTGCTTTCCACACATGTCCATCTATGAAGCGCACTTAGCATTTCATCCGTCTCTTCTTTCAACAGAATATGTGATGCAGGAGCATCCGATGGCAGCAGAGCAATCTTGCATCAACAAAAAAGTTTCTAAGTGTTAGCCTTAATGTCGCGATATCGTGACAGAGAAAAGTGTCATGATATTGCGACATATCGCATTTTCGCGACTCAAGAAGGAGAGAGAAGGTGAGGAGCAAAAATGTCATGATTTCATGACATGTCACAAAATCACGATCGAAAGAAGACCGAAAGGGCCAGATAAGAAAATGTCATGATTTCGTGACATGTTGCGAAATCGTGATCGACGAAGCAGAAAGAAAGCAAGGAAGGAAACTATCGCGATATCGTGACATGTCACGATTTTGTGACCCAAAAGAGAGAAAGAAGGCAGAGAGCAAAGTTGTCACGATATCACGACATGTCACGATTTTGTGACCCGAAAGGTGAGGAGGAGTCAAAAAGGAAAGGTGTCACGATATCGCGACATGTCGCATTTTCATGACCAAAGGACGAAAGAAAGCGCAAAGGAGAAAAAGTGTCACGATATCACGACATGTCGCATTATCGTGACCAAAAGGTGAGGGAAGGCGTAGGAGAGAAAAGTGTCACGATATCGTGACATGTCGCATTATCGTGGCCAAAAGGCGAGAGGAGGTGTAGGAGAGAAAAGTGTCATGATATCACGACATGTCGCATTATCACGGCCAAAAAGCGAGAGGAGGCGTAGGAGAGAAAAAATGTCGTGATATCATGACATGTCACATTTTCATGACTCACAAGGGGCAGGAAGGTCGAAAAGCAAAAGTGTCACGATATCACGACATGTCACATTTTTGCGACTCATAAAGGGCAGGAAGGCCGAAAAAGCAAAAGTGTCGTGATATCGCAACATGTCACATTTTCGTGACTCGAAGAGGGACAGGAAGGCAGTAAAGCAAAAATGTCACGATATCGTGACATGTCGCATTTTCATGACTCGAAGAGGGACAGGAAGGCGATGAAGCAAAAATGTCGTGATATCGTGACATGTCACATTTTTGTGACCAAACAAAAGGAAAGGAAAGGCAGGCGGTTACAGGGGACGTTACAGAAGAAATTATCGAGTGATGGGTATCCCAAACGTCATCATGGGTTGACAGGTGGACAAAGTCTACAATGGTAGCATTGGACAAGCACGTGGAACCAAGGTGCAATGAAAGTAGACGAAGATCAAGAGTCGGAGAGGAAGACATTTCAGAAGCCAAGACAACAAAGAGGCATGGAAAATGAAATGAAGGGTCAGAAAAGGGAAATGGAGAGGCATGCCAGAGATTTTAAAAGGAGAAGCGAAGGCATGCACAAGGGTCAAAAAATTGTGAGGCAGAGTTGCAGACATAAAGGCACGAGGGCCATTCTGGAACTATTTAGGCTGTTTTTCTTCTAGGGCAGAAGATGTAATAGAAACTATCTTTCAAGATAAAGGAATTTATTTGGCAGACTGCTGCCATCATTGTAATATTTTTCCAATTTGATGAATGAGAACATAGATTTGGTCTGAGTGTTTTGGTTCCCCATCAAGTGGTATCAGAGCAGGAGTTCCTGAGTGTGTGAGTAGATCATCGAAAGTGAGGCAGTTTGCACTAGGATCTGTGGAAGGGTTGTGAGAAGAGAGTGAGAAAGAATGCCTCCACAAAGAAACCGTGGTGGTGGGAGAAATGTGGTACCTAAAGAAGATTTCAGAGCTTTGCAGAGGTAGGTGCAAGCCCTACAAGAGGAGTTACAAAGAGGGATAGAACCAAAATGAGAATATCGTAGTGAAGATGAAGCTTGGGAGGTTGATAATCCCTCAGAAGAAGAAGAAGTAATAAATCCTACAGAAGCCAGATTGGTTAAGGCCATATCTCAGATCAAGAAGAAGACAAATTTTGATGTCTCCACGTATTCTAGGAATCTCAATCCAGAAGAGTTGATTGATTGGATAAATGATATGGAGGAGTATTTTGAGTATGAGGAGGTTGCAGATCTAGATCAAATCAAGTTTGCAAAAATGAAGTTGAAGGGCCATGCTTGCATATGGTGGAAAGAAGTGCAACTAGAAAGGAATAGAAGCAGAAAGGAAAAGATAACCAGATGGGATCGAATGGTGGAGAAATTGAAAAGACAGTTTATTCCTATGGATTATGAATTGGACCTATTGAGAAAAATACAGAGTTTGAGACAGTCAAACAAGTCTATCAAAGAATACACAGAGGAGTTTTTCTAGATCTCAATTAGAACTGGCCATTCAGAGGCTAACAGGGAGAAGGTGGCCCATTACATCAATGGGTTGAGAACCAGTATTCAAGAATATTTGAGTCTGGTTAGGATGAGCACCATTAAGGATGCTTACCAATTTTCCCTCAAAGTTGAAGAGAAGCTAAATAGACAGTTTGAGGGTAAGAAAAGAGGAAGAGGTCATGGTGGAAGAACTGGTGGAAGGACCAGTGGAGAAAAATATAAGGATCAGATGAAGGCTGGTGGAACCCGGTAATACCCGGGACCGAGAAGAGGGGAACACCTACCAACCCCGTAATCAGAACAATGGTTACCCAAGAGGAAGAGGTAGATCTAGACATGGATTTGGAAGGGGAGGATTTCATGGAACCTGTTTCCATTGTGGAAAAGAAGGACATCGAGCATACGAGTGTCCACAACACCAAGAAAGGATGAATAAGAGACCTGAGGGTCCTGCTAGAGCTGCTGTGGTAGATGAAGGTGTTGAATCAGAACATTCTGAGGAGGTAGAGGGAGGAGAATTTATGGTCACCAAGAGGACCCTGTTGAATGAGGAGAAAGAACCAGACTAGAGGAGGAGTTTGTTTCGCACAAGGTGCAGAAGTTCAAGTAAGGTCTGTAATATCATTACATATAATGGTAGTACTAATAACTTGGTCTCCAAAGAAATGGTTACTAAGTTACAGTTAAAGAGGAGAAGCCACCTGCAACCATATCGGATTGCATGGTTACAGAAGGACCATAGGGCTTTGGTTAGTGAGCAATGCTCAGTGAAATTCAATGTTGGGAATTACTGTGATGAGGTCCTGTGTGACATCCTGCGTATGGATGCTTGTCATTTGTTATTGGGAAGGCCATGGCAGTTTGATCGATGTGCAGTGCATGATGGTCGCGTCGACACTTACTCAGTGATGAAGAATGGAGTACGCCATAAGCTGAAGCCCTTGAAGGAAGTGGGCGAAAAGGTATGTGGTAGTGCTAGAATATGTTTAGTTGAAGGGGGAAGATTTTTGGATGGTTTAAAGCATGAGCATATGTGCTATGCACTAATTCCTAGAGTTAGGAAGGAAGAATGTAAGGATACCCCTATAGAATTCTTAGGACTATTAGAAGAATTTCCAGATATTGTATCTAATAATGTGCTTGAGGGTTTACCACCAGTGAGGAAGATCAGTCACCATATAGATTTGGTACCAGAATCTAGTTTACCCAATAAGGCAGACACATAGAATGACTCCTACAGAAACTGAAGAGCTAAACAGGCAAGTCCAGGAGTTGCTGGAGAAGGGACTAATTTGGGAGAGCTTGAGTCCATGTGCAGTACTTGCAGTACTAGCACCAAAGAAATATGGAGAGTGGAGAATGTGTATAGACTCTCGAGCCATTAACAAGATCACCATAAAGTACAGATTTCCATTGCCAAGGATGGATGACATTATGGACTGTTTGAGTGGAGCCAAGTACTTCACAAATATTGATCTGAAGAGTGGTTATCATCAGATTCATGTCAAAGAAGGAGATGAGTGGAAGACAACCTTCAATACCAGAGAGGGTTTGTATGAATGGTTGGTCATGCCATTTGGTCTAACCAATGCACCAAGCACATTCATGCCACTGATGAATGAGGTATTGAAATAATTTTTAATCAAATTCATCATTGTCTCTTTGGATGATATTTTGATATTTAGCAAAACCCTGGATGAACATCTGATGCATATCAAAAGAGTTTTTGAGAAGCTATGGGAGGAGCAGTTGTTAATTAATCTGAAGAAGTGTAATTTCATGAAGAAGTTAGTATACCTGAGATTTGTCATCTTAGTTGAAGGTCTAAAAATGGACCCAAAAAAAGTGAGAGCTATCATTGAATGGCCTACTCCGAGAAGCATGACTGAGGTAAGATCATTTCATGTTCTAGCAAGTTTTTATAGGAAATTCATTGGGAATTTTAGCAGTAATTATGCACCCCTTACAGAAACAATGAGAGGGGATAAGAAAGAATTTAAGTGGACCTTAGGAGCAGATAATAGCTTTGATCTGTTGAAAAAGAAGGTTACAGAGCAACCTGTTTTGGCACTTCCAATTTTTAATAAGGTATTTTAGGTAGATTGTGATGCTAGTGGCAGTGCCATAGGAGTTGTTTTGAGTCAAGAAGATAAACCTATTGCTTACTTTAGTGATAAACTCAATGATGCTAGGAAGAAGTATTTGGTTTATGATCAAGAGTTTTATGCTATGGTTCAGGCTCTAAAGAAGTGGCGACATTACCTGTTGCCAAAAGAGTTTGTTCTATTTCTCGATCATCAGGCCTTACAGTATATTAATAGCCAAGGGAAGCTAAATCAGAGGCACCTGAAGTGGGTCGAGTTTCTACAGAGTTATACCTTTGTGTTGAAGCACAAGAGTGGAAGGTCAAACAGAGTTGCAGATGCCTTAAGTAGAAAGTAGTGTTTGTTGACAGAAATGAAGGTGGAAGTGGTAGGATTTGATGAACTAAAGGGTTTGTACCCTAAAGATCTTGATTTTGTAGAAGCTTTGAAGGCTTGCTTGGCACCTATCACTTTGGACAGGACCAAGTGGTTAGATTTTTTGATACAATATGGAATGTTGTTTAGAGGAAGTCAATTGTGCATCCCAAGGAGTTCAATGAGGGAAAATCTAGTCAAGGAGAAACACAGTGGAGGGCTAGCTAGAAATTTTGGTCGAGATAAGACCATTGCCCTAGTTAGTGAGAACTACTATTGGCTGCAACTGCAGCAAGATGTGAAGAATTTTGTGCAAAGTTGTAGATTATGCCAGAGGGCGAAAGGTGTGTACCAGAACACTGGATTATATTAGCCATTTCTTGTACCAGAGAGACCATGGGAGGACGTCAGCATGGATTTCATTCTTGGTCTACCAAGGACATAGCGGGGAAATGACTCCATATTTGTGGTAGTTGATAGGTTTTCCAAGATGGCATATTTTATTCCTTTCCAAAAAACTAGTGACGTAGTTCACATTGTAGGGTTATTTTTCAAATAGGTGGTACGACTTCATGGTCTACCAAAGAGTATCATTTCTGATAGAGATACCAATTTTGTGGGGTATTTCTAGAGGACTTTATGGAAGAAGCTGCAGACAAATTTGAAATTCAGTTCTACATACCATTCGCAGACTGATGGCCAAACGAAGGTGGTGAATAGAATTCTGGGAAACCTATTGAGATGCTTGATAGGAGATAAGCCCACATGATGGGATTTGGTTTTGCAACAGGAAAAAATTGCATATAACAATTCTGTCAATAGGAGTACTAACAAATATCCATTCCAGATAGTGTATGGGAGTAGTCCAAGGAATGCTTCTGAGTTGAGGAAGATGGATACAGGGGAAAGGTGCAGTGCCAAGGCTGAGGACTTTGTATAGCATCTGAAGAGCATGCATGAAGAAGTAAAGAAGCACATTACTACTATGAATAACCAATATAAGACAAGGGTAGACCAGAAGTGACGGTTCAAGGAATTCACTGTGGGAGATGAGGTCATGGTCCATCTGAGCAAAAAAAGATTTCTTGCTAAAACCTATAACAAGCTGAAGATGAAGAAGTTTGGACCATGTCAAATTATAGGAAAATGAGATTCAGGCAATGCATATGAAGTAGAATTGCCCAGTGGCCTTAACATATCACCTATTTTCAACATTGCAGATTTGGTAGAATATCATGAAGGAGGCAGTAGCGAGACACCAAGTGCAGAATTGTGGAGTATTCCAACGTCTACTCTAGAAACAGGCAAGATCAAGGAAATACTAGACACTCGAGCAGGAAGAAGTACCAGGAACAGGCAATATTTTGAATATTTGGTCAAGTGGAAGGGCAAGCCTATCAAAGATGCAACTTGGTTGTCAAAAATAGAGGTCGACCGCATGGGTCTTCCTCCAACAGTATAGAAGTGAAGGACACTTATCAATCCACCCCGGTTGTCTGATGTAGGAGCATTTGGTGGCAACAGAGCAATCTTGCATCAACAAAAAAATTTCTAAGTGTTAGCCTTAATGTCACGATATCGCGACAAAGAAAAGTGTCACGATATCGTGACATGTCGCATTTTCGAGACTCAGGAAGGACAGAGAAGGTGAAGAGCAAAAATGTCATGATTTCATGACATGTCATGAAATCATGACCAAAAGAAGACTAGAAGGGCCAGAGAAGAAAATGTCATGATTTCACGACATGTCGTGAAATCGTGACCGACAGAGCAGAAAGAAAGCAAGGAAGGAAACTATCGTGATATCGCGACATGTCACGATTTCATGACCTGAAAGAGAGAAAGAAGGCAGAGAGCAAAGTTGTCATGATATCGTGACATGTCACAATTTTGTGACCCAAAAGGCGAGGAGTCAGAAAGGAAAGGTGTCTCGATATCACGACATGTCGCATTTTCGCAACCAAAGGACGAAAGAAAGCGCAAAGGGGAAAAAGTGTCACGATATCGCGACATGTCTCATTATCGTGACCAAAATGCGAGGGAAGGCACAAGAGAGAAAAGTGTCACGATATCGTGACATGTCACATTATCGTGGCCAAAATGCGAGAGGAGGCGTAGGAGAGAAAAGTGTCGCGATATTGTGACATGTCGCATTATCGCGACCAAAAGGTGAGAGGAGGCGCAAGAGAGAAAAAGTGTCATGATATCATGACCTGTTGCATTTTTGCGACTCACAAGGGGTAGGAAGGCTGAAAAGCAAGTGTCACGATATTGCGACATGTCACATTTTTGCGACTCGCAAAGAGCAGGAAGGCCGAAAAAGCAAAAGTGTCGCGATATCGCGACATGTCATATTTTTGTGACTCGAAGAGGGACAAGAAGGCAGTAAAGCAAAAATGTCACGATATCGCGACATGTCGCATTTTCATGACTTTAAGAGGGACAGGAAGGCAGTGAAGCAAAAATGTCGTGATATCGCGACATGTCACGTTTTCGTGACCAAAAAAAAGGAAAGGAAAGGCAAGCGGTTACAAGGGCCGTTATAGAATAAATTGTCGAGCGATGGGTATCTCGAACGTCATCATGGGTTGACAGGTGGACAGAGTCTACAATGGCAGCACTGGACAAGCACGTGGCACCAAGGTGCAATGAAATCAGACAAAGATCAAGAGTCGGAGAGGAAGACATTTCGAAAGCCAAGACAACGAAGAGGCATGGAAAATGAAACGAAGGGTCAGAAAATGGAAACGGAGAGTCACGCCAAAGATTTTAAAAGGGGAAGCGAAGGCATGCACAAGGGTCGGAAAACTGTGGAGACAGAGTTGCAGACATAAAGGCACGAGGGCCATTTTGGACCTGTTTAGGCTGTTTTTCTTCCAAGGTAGAAGATGTAATAGAAACTATCTTTCGGGATAAAGGAATTTATTTGGCAGACTGTTGCCATCATTGTAATATTTTTCCAATTTGATGAATAAGAACATAGATATGGTCTGAGCATTTTGGCTCCCCATCAATATGCCAATCGATATTTGATCAAGCTATTACTAAAATATTAGTAGCTTGAATTTATAAATTTAAACCAACCTATCATAATGTAAAACACAAATGCAGCTAAAAGATTCAACTCATCTTAAGGCTAACCAAAAGAAGATAAATATCCAAGTACTAACTTTGGTTTCCCAACTACAGTAGGATATTCACAAACATTAGTCACTCATAACAAACCTACAAGACATTCAAGTCTGTAAAAACACTTCGCAACAATACTACTATTTCCATCTAAATGAACCCAAAGGGTTTATAGTACATACATACCAATTACATTTTTTACTAGGAACCCATGATACATCATTTTTAACAAAACATCAATGAAATCCCACACAATCCTTCTTATGATTAATACAACCATGAAATAACATAAAATCAATTCCTTATTTGATTATTGAACCATTATTAAGATATTATCATGGATTATACCAACAATAAAAATAGCTCAACTTTTAAGTTCGAATGCAGTATAACATAAAGCCTAAAAAACAAGCTAAAGCTAACTTATTCATTCCATTTTCTTAAATTCTACATCATCCTGATGTTTGGGTTCATTTCAAATCTTTGATGTTCATTCAATTATTTCATCATGAATGCCAACAAAACAACATTCTCTTCTTCTCATTAATATTACAATAACTCAATAGATAGAGTTTTGCAAGACCTATGCTCTGTTCAGTAGAGCAAATTGATAGCTCAAGTCCTTAACTAAACAGTGCCAAAAATTAACATCATCCAGATATACTTCTTTCGGTATGTCTGCATCAACACCTATCATATTTGAAAGCTCCATATGAACCACCGAGAAAATTTAGCCTCATGGTGGGGATCAAAGACGACTCCCATGCATTCAATTGCACATGGCGATGTATTTTCAAAATCTTATTTATCTAGGAAGGATTCTACCATTCCTTATAGCTCTTTTCCAAACAGCAACGAAGCCATAGCATACTAAAAGAACTCATAATATTATTTAGTAAATAAATATATTAACTCAGCTATTTAATTTCTTTTAGCACACAATAAAGAGCTTTCCATTTTTTTTTTAATATCACATACATAAGGAAATCAGTACATCAAACAAGGTGGTCATTCACATATTCTATAGTTGACATAGATCTATTTAATTCTCAACAACAAGCACATTGTTCGTTTTCAACTGTAATTTCACAAAAACATGGATAGAATGCTAAATACATCAACATATCAAAATTTTCTAACCTTTTCTATAGGCAAAGTTGGTTTAACTAACTGTAAAGGAGTTAAGTAAAGTACCAACTACGATATACCTGCATGAAGAGAATTAAATAATCCCATTCCTTAATTACACCTCCATAAACAACAGGCACAAACACTGGTGTTTTCATCTATAGTTAACTATAGTTCACCAAAGTCAATATCTCACAAACCCAATTGCTTTATTTCAAAAAAAAATTTGCAGAAGATAATTTAAAATTATCAATCGAATGATAAAAGTGGTCAATTATAATGATCGACTCCTTAACTAAGACCTTCTCTCATGTGTCATGCTCAAAATGATACCACCTAATTGATAATGACACTTAGACGTAAACGTTCATTCATATAAAATAAACCAAAGAACAACCACAAGCATATATGACATACTTAAAGTCTTTTTCATTTTCATCTCCTAACTATCATCTAATGCATACACCAATACCCAATTGGGTAGACCGTTCTCTTGTCTCCAAAATTATAAAATTTCCAATTTTAAAGTTCTTTTTGACAATACAATGACTCAAGCAAACCAACATACCAAAATTTCAAATTTAATGTATCAAAGCATATAGACATGGTTTTCGGTCTACTTGGTTATCATCTCAGTATTCCAAGATG
Source organism: Wollemia nobilis (assembly GCA_028583015.1). Taxonomy (NCBI): domain Eukaryota; kingdom Viridiplantae; phylum Streptophyta; class Pinopsida; order Araucariales; family Araucariaceae; genus Wollemia; species Wollemia nobilis. The sequence goes on from JAQPPZ010014788.1 coordinate 13,994,081, forward strand.
TAAGTCCTTTTTACCTTTCTTTTTTAGACCTTCCCTTCTCAACCAGTTCTCTCTCTTTTATTTTCACCCCTGGTCTCCCCTTCTCTCCAAACGAAGTATTTTTTCCTCCAACATCCAACAATGTTTTCCATTACTACCATTTTTTGGTGAGTTCCAAGGAGTCTTCTCTTACTCTCCCCAGTGATCATTAAACTTCCCACTCTTCTCCATCATTCAAATGAAATTCCAACCACACAAAGTTAAAAACATATAAAACACAAACCACTCACTAGATTTTGGAAAACTTTGATGCATGCTTTCATTTTAAAGTTTATTAAATAATCTCTATTTCCAAACAACAAGGTACAACAAATTGTCAAATTTTAAGCTACTTCCTAATCATGCAATAATTTGCTTTTATCAAAATTCTATAAAAGTAACAATGAAAATGCATCCTTTCATTATAATGATGTTACCTTCTCAGCATATATTTCCATTTTTATATGATTTCTCTAATAAAAAGGTATAATAAAGAAACAATAAAGAAATTAAACATCTATTTCATTCCATATAACACTTTTATATGAAGTAAAATTCCAACACCAAATATAACCAATCACAAACAATTTCAACAAAACTTAATGTTTCTTTCTTTATGCAAATTATGACATGCATCTCCATGAAAGGGGTATCATTGATGTTGCTCCTTAAAATTTCTAACAAATAACCCATCATATCATTTTCTCAGAGGCTTATTTTTTCTCGGTGGTTAGTTCTTTCTGCCACCATAAAGGATCTATTCCTACAAAAGTGCACTTCCATTAGTAGCATCAAATTATCACATAAAAAAACATGTTCCTTTTCACATAACTAAACATGGAGTTATCTTACATCCCATAATAAGATTCACATAAAATATTCTTCCAAAAAGTATTTTGCATAGCAAATCTGAAATAGTCAATCATTTCATCCACAAGATGACATAGCAAAGCATAAACCTAACAAAAATAAAAAGTCCACCAAGTATGGATCATGGCACTATTTATCTCCTTAGACTCAAAATTTTGAGAGATATGACTCTTCATATTTATTATAAGAGAAATATATTTTATTGACTCTCTAATAATGATAAAACTCTAATTATTACTAAATGACAAACTCTAAAAGAGTAATATTTACATGACTCTTTTTACACCACATATTTATAAAGTATTTACAAAATACTTACAATATTCTTGCAATGTACTTGCAAGGTACAAAATAATGTAATAAACTCCATCACCCCACCCTATATTATATTGTTTGGTATGCTTTCAATCTTTGATTTAGGTCTTGGTATTTATGCCCTACTTTTGGTAATTACTTTGGCTCTAACCTTTTGTTTTTGGTGCTTTCAAATATTTCATATGTTCCAAGTTATAATTTGTACCTATCATAACTTTAGTTTCTTTGTTTATTTCTTGTCACAATATTCTCTATTACAAAAAGATATTTATCACAAAATTAGTTTGTCTTAATTCATCATATCCCTATTCAGTATCAACTACTTTTGTGTTCCTTTAAAATGTATCATTTTTCTTATAACCTTCTGAAGATAGCAGGTCATCACAATAATACTTGTCACAATATTTATTTTTCATCATGAAAGCCATGTGTATTATGTTGTCTCTTTGATTATTTATATTTCTTCTTTGGTATTGCATTTATGATTTACATTTCTCTCATGGTAATAGTTGGTTCAAGAGTTTATGAGAGAGTGATGTCATATCTAAGGTAAATATCCCATTTTTTATAGAACCAATGGATTCAATTTCTCTATATTTTAATGAAATATTTTTTATTTCCATTGACTACCCTAAATTCAATTGTTCTACCCTTGTCCAACAATTGTGATACTGATATCAAGTTGTTGGTCAATCCAGGTACATACAATACATTTTCAAGTATGCATTCAAAAAATGGAAGATTGAGTGAAAAATTACCTACTCCTTAAACCTGTTAGATTTTGTCATCTGTAGTTTTAATAGGCATGCTTTATTTCTCTTGGATAGAATCAAAATAATGCAGATTACCAGTCATGTGATTACTTGCCCCTGAATCAATGCACTAATAATTATCCTTTGATTTTATTATGTCATGTTCCCTTTCAAACTTTTATTTTGAATTTGATTTCCCATTTTTCTATTGAAATAATGTGGTGGTTTGACCCATTTGACCTTGCTCTTCCTTGAGACAAACCTTTCTATGTTTTTGAGTTCCTCTCTTAATAAAAGTTGGTTATTCAAACAAATGAGACTTTGTAAGAAGTTTTTATAATGAAGCCATAATTTGTAAAGAACTTCCCTTTTAATTATTTTTCCAATTCTTCAAATAATTCTCAATTCTTCTATAATTTTCTTGGATGAGAGGAAGTTAAAAAAATATCTCTTGATTATCAAGTAGAAAGCTTTTTAAATCCCTAATTAGTTTTTCAAAATATTTTTTTGTTAAAAAAAAATCATTTCAAGGCTCCTTCAAATGTTTTCTTCCTTTTAATTTTCTTCTTCTCACATTCTTCACTTTAAATTTTTTTCTTCAAATTCTCTTTTTTTCAAATATTTCACTTTCAAATTCACTGTTACTTCAAAAAAATAAATTTCTTTTCTCTTTTTTAATTATTCATTGTTTTTAAAAGAATACTCGTGATTTCTTTTTGTCTTCCTAATTATTTTCCTTCATCATTCCAATGAATATAAATGGAGGTAAAATAATATTTTTCATAACTTATTATTCATTCTCACAAATTTGTCTTCTTCTTCCTTCCTATGGGTAAAATATTAACCCACCTGTATCTTCAAGAGAAATTTTTGTTACAAGACACACAATTGAATATACAAGACACCCACCGATTTTAAGAATTGGATAAGGTAGAGAAGTTCAACATTTTGGCACAACATTGGAATAAGAATTTGGCTAAGTATGTAGACAATGGTTAAAAAATTTTAAAGTTCATGTAATCAAAGGGTATGAAAAAAGTTTAGCATCCGATGTAGCTGAATCTCAAAATTGGCTAAGGTAAGAGAGTTTGACATTTTGCTATAATTTTGGACTCAAATTTTGGTTAATAGACCATAATTTTAAAGCATTTATGTCACCAAGGAGAGAAAAGGAATTCTGGAACAACAACAAGTAGCCAAACCAAAATTTTTACTAAGTTTCAAAGCAAAGGCCATAACTTTTAGTGCTAACATTGTCATAAAATTCATAAAAAGTCCATCAAAGATAGGCTAGATCAAGAATTTTTCTGAGGAATGAAGCCTGACATAAGAAAGCATTCAATTGCATGGCAAGCTCATCTATGGTACTTGATAGAGCATATCTCAAAAACTAGCTAAGTGTAAATTCAAGGACTAGAATCTCAATGAAGTTGACACCATCTAATGAACAAGAAAGTTTGACACTTAGAAAGTGAAGGCTAGACCCAAATTTTGGCTAAGGGAAAGAGTCTAATGGAGTGTCAAGAATCCCAAAGTTGTCCCCATCTAGAAAAATATATTGTCTTAGAGAATCCCAATGATAAGATGCTCCTCGACTGCACACATATCCTCATATAGCTAGAACAATCATCAAGTAGAGTGGTAAAATATAATTTTTTTAGAGAACATCATGAATAAAATTGAAGCACATGGATATCGTGCTCTTGGGAGAAATTAGAATGAGCCACATTAGCACAACCACATCATTATGATTATACCAAATGATCTAGAAAAATATGCACACATGCTATACTAGTCTGATAGGCCTATAATTAATTTTGGAATAATTATTTTGAGATAATTGAATGCAATATAAAATCTATATATACTTAAATGTAGTTCATTAAAAGGGTTGAATATTTATATTTTATAATTACATAAGTTGTATGATTTAAGGTGTAAATTAAAAAGTGACAACACCAAGATAACAATACAAAAAAAAACACAAAATATATTGCACAATGAAGAAGGAATATTGTATTAATATGGTGGGAGCCTTGATCTCCAATGTTACAATATGATGTGTGTTAATACAATAGTTACAATTGAAGGGTTTGAAAACCCTTGTTTACAAAGAATATTTGGTGTCTTATGTGTCATATTTTACTCCAAACAAGTTGTAGGTGGGCTTGAGTATCCCTACAAGACCACCTAAGCTGCAATAGCCATAAAGAATGTAGTTTATTGTACTCGCAAATAGATCAACACCACCAAGAATATCAGTAGCATATGCGAGGGCTCCACTATGTGATACCCTCTATAAAAGATGAATCTACAAACCCTAGTGTTGTAAATGATGAAATGCAAGCTAAGTACAGAAAATGTAAGATGTAAAATAATAAAATATTTTACCTTGTTGAGGTTATACCTGTAATTTTGATCTACGCTCTTGTGTCTACGATCTGATGATGTACAAACATTTTAAAATATTGGAGGGATTATCGGTGGCAAACTGGTGGTTGTAAAATGCCTTGGAGCATTTTGAAAGGGCCGTGAACACCCTACAACATTTCTGGAACTCTCAAAAATATTCTGAGAATGCTCGACAACATTCAAGAGTTTCTAGGATGGGTATTATAGAACTAGATCTAGTTCACAGGGATTTGGGTGGCTGAAAATGGAGGATGCAGTGACAACGAGGGGAGAAAATGGTAACGAAATGCTAGGGTTTTGGGCAATGATGGATACAAGGGATCAACCACTTATTTTAATACTTAATTGCTTTATCACTCAACCTTCATTCACAAGAGTGAATGATGTTTTATAACTTACCTTCAACATGTTAGGGTTTCGACGACACCAACGGGTGGCCAAGATTAAAAATGATGAATGGCTAAGATTATGTCTTTGATATGTGACACAGATCAAGTTAGATGGATGAATGAGATTATATTGTGATGGATGGTTGTGATTTATTCATATATATATTAAATAAATAAATATAAATATATAAAATATTTATATTTATATATAAACATATATATATATATATATATATATATAATGGATGGTGGTGATTTGCTGATGCACATAAGACAAGTGGAAAGGATTTTGTTTCTACAGATGCCCATTTTTGTATCGCGTTGCGTGAAACACAATGCGGTGCAAAAATAAGAGACACCTGGTTTAGTGAAGCAAATTTCTTTCCTTGGAGTGCAAGAAGATCCTAAAGACAAAAAGAATGAGTGAACCTCAAAGAATAAATCTCATGAGCCAATTGATAGAATTGTGGGTGATAATGTGGGTGAATGATGTATTTTGTTTTTGCCTCAATAGATGCAAGGGATTTTTTTTAAATGTGGATGATTTGAATGATGTAAATATGGGTGAATGATGTATTATGTTTTTGCCCCAACAGATGCAAGGGGGTTTTTAGAATGTGTGTAATGTAAATGTGGGTGAATGGTGTATTTTTTTTTTGCCCCAATAGATGCAAGGGGGTTTTTGTAAATATGGATGTAAATGTGATGTATTTTGTTTTTGCCCCAACAGATGCAAGGGCTTTTTAGAAATGTGGATGTAAATGTGATGTATTCTATTTTTGCCCCAATAGATGCAAGGGGGTTTTTGAAATTGTGGATGATTTGAATGGTGTAAATGTCAGAAAACTGACATAGATGATGATGCAAAGGTTGATTATGTTCTTTGCCCCAATAGAAAGGGGTTTTTTTCCAATGGTATGTGATGTAAATGAATGTATCCCTATGTGGAAAATCAAAATTAAATTTGGTTACCCCAAGTTTGGGGTGGTTGTGTGTTGTTGAAGAATATTCCTTTTGGCATTATTGAAATGCAAAGTGATGAACATGCAAGATAACATGGGGGAATCTAACCTGTAATAGTGACTACTTTGAAATTCCTTCATACGTAACCAATAATCCTAATAGGCCCATATCCTTTATGAATGTAGGTTTAAAGAGATGATGTATTCAAAGTTATCTATGTTTCAAACCTCGTGAACAAGGCCATCAATGATAAATTTTTGAGCAAATTTTTCAAAGCATAATCTCACTCAAAAAATGAGGGACCAAATGTAATTTGATTTTGTTGTATGATGGGTAAGTGTCCTTATGGTGATCTACTCATCCTATAGAATTGCATGGATAGTCGATCGCTGCAATCACCACTGTAAATAGAGTAAACCACTAGATACGAGGTTCACCTAAAAATGTATGTGAAATTGGCAAATTTAAATGACAATATCTTATGAAAAATGGATATGGAGATGCATTGATGAGGGAATTGGATGATTTTGTGATATTTGGAGTTATTTTGGAATGTTTTTGAAGCAATTTAAGATAATTTTATGACTTTTGGTTGTAAATAAAATTTAACCGCTCAAATCAATCCATATTATCACAAAATATGATGAAATAGTGTCATGAATTATTGGGATCATGAATGTGGTTGTTTTTTTGAATTTTTGGACCGTTTTTGAAGTGTTTTGAATATTGTTGAGCATTTTTACAACTTTTGGTTGCAAGCAAAAATTAAGTGCCCAAATCAGTTTCTGCTTTCACAAAACATGATGTGATGATGAAATGGATGCACAAATGAAATATGAGGTGATTATGTGAAGGTAATCTATATTTTCAAGCTATTTTTATCTTTTTACAATAGTTTGGAGCCATATGTCGACCAATGTTTATATCATGCACAGACGCAGGAGAGCGTTTTCCACTTTGTAGATGTTGTGTAGTGTTTGAGTGCATCAAGTAGACACCCATGGGTATTTTAACACAAAAATTAATTATAATAATGTTTTAGAGACCAAATTGGATTCATTCTTGCATTCATGAGTTCTAAAAGTAGTGTCTAAGGAGTGGAGTGAGAGTGTAGGATTGCAGTAATGGTGATGGAGGGAGCATATGTGACAATATACATGAAGATGCAGGTAGCTAAGGTAAGTGCCCTTGGCACTCTTGTTTGGATTTTTGCAATATATTTTTTTACAAAAATGTAATGTTAATGTATTTGTAATTTGGTTATGCTATAGTTGATGATATTTTAGGCTCAACATTGATTCTCATTGATTATACCAAGGGTGAGAAAGGCCTTGCAAAAGGTCGATTAGGATAAGTTGAAGAATATGGGTTGGTCGAGGTAGCATGGATAGAGGTGGTGAAGGTAGATGAGGTGTATCTCTTAGCCTTGGCTAAGATATAGGATATGGAAAGGGAAACCTTCTAGTTATCTATAGGGGAGATGATAATGACCCTAGAAGATGTGTACCACATCTTTCAATTTCTAGTGGAGAGGTTACATGTCACAGTTGGACATGATAAGGAGTATGATATGAGGTGGATATTTGAAGACAAATTGAGAGATGTGAGTGTGAGGGGTGGAGGGATAAGGTACTTGGACATGTATACCAAGAAGCAATTGGAGGTATTACCCACCCTATTTATGCTCTTTTTGGACAATGTAGTGGTTCCCAATAGCATCGGATGTTGGTTCCCATGGAATATGATTCGAATGGTGTATGATATGATCGATGAGACTCAGGTATATGCATGGACACTTGCTCTGCTATCCCAAATGTATGTGGATATTTATGAGGTAAGGAGGTAAGGGCAGAAGGGGTTGGGTTGCAATGTATTCCTATAGTATTGGGGTTGGGAGCACTTCAGTGTGGCTCATCCCATGGGATTGCCTTGCGAGAAGTGGAATAGGAATAAACCCTATGTATTGATATGGTGGGTGACTAAGGAGGTTTAGCGAAGTTATCTTGGTTACAGTGGCCAAGAGTATAGAGATTTATGGGTAGGGTTGTCACCAAATAAGTTATATTGGAGGCCATGGTAGGAGGATAGGTGGCCTCATGATGAAGAGTAGTTGTAGAGGACTTGGTAGGCTAGATGGGTGGTTGGGAAGCATGGGAGTGAGGTGGATCTGATCTAGTTATCTCGGGTGTTACAAAAATTTGGGCTGAGATAGGGAGTTTAAGAGGCTTCTTTGATCTATAGGTATCGATTGGATGAGTCAAGCTTACCATGTGTGGAGTGGTGGGTGGACTATATGGATGATGAGGAGATAGATATCCCAAATGTGGATGATTTCAGGACCATAATGGAGTATGAGGCTTGGTTTACTTCATAGCCTCTATGGGTTTCAAGTTAGGTGATTGAGGGGAGCAAAAGATATGAGGAGGAGGTAGTGGTCAAGGAGGCTCCTTGATGTCAGAGACATCATCAGTCTAGCAGCTAACTTGGTAATGAACAAATGTGTAATTTCTCCAAGACCAAATGTGTATGCAGTGAATGTTTAATTACCAAATCATGAGTATGTTAATGACTCAAGGTAAATCAAGAACCAATGTGTGTACAAGTGAGTTCATTAACCCATATTGAGTAAATTGAGATGAAACCTATCATGGAGGAGATAAAGAATCTAGCTTGTCCTTATGTGCAGTCAGAGGTATCTTCAAGAGATATGTGTTACCATGCATAAGCATACTTCATTGCCAGTCAAGCATCTATAGCTTCGAAGGATATTAGCTCCATAGTCCAATAATATTATCTCTAAGATTTTGGGATTCAGACTACCTAACCATTTGGATGGAAATATAGTTCTATCATTACAACTTGTGGATTTGTGGTGTGTGATGTATAAAATATTTAGAGCTTTGGGGAATCAGATTCTCAAATCATGTATGATGATAATATTACCTTATCCTTACTACTCATTCTTTTTGTTTTGAAGTGTGAGTAGTGGTGAAGACCATTGTTTTTTATTTTGGACTATGTGCATAATGAGACAAGCAAGGATGGCCTTTTTGCTTTGAGGTTCAATCCAATAATGGTGTTATCTCTCTTTGAAAAAAGATGTTTTTAATATGTGTGAAATGTGTTTGGTTAAATAATGTTAGAGTCAATCCTAAAACTCAATATTTTCTTTAGTGAAAATGTGACTTGGTCCTAGAGAAAACTTGACATGTTTTGGAGGTTGCTTGAAACACTAGGAGTGGTTGAGTGACCAAAAAAACCTAGGGATGATGGAAATATATTTTGCAAATAGTGACCTGACTTATGAAATGGTGTAATGAAATGGATGTGAACTTGGGGGTACCCCTTACTAAGGCAACAAAATTTCTTGGATCAATTATTGCCTAAACTTAACAAATGACTCCTAATATGGTAAATGAAATGTGCAGGAGTGAAAATGAATGTGATTGTGTAATGCAAATGTGTGAAATGCAATGTGTATGTATTCAATATCTATGAATGTAATGTGCATGGATGCAATGTGTATGGATGATTTTTTTTTGTATTAGCCATGTATATATAAACATATATGTAAATCACATTAAGCATGAAACACTCTTAAATGGATAGTGTTTAGTGGTTCAGGATCTTCTTCTCCCTCTAGATTGGTAATTCTATATGTACCTTGACCCACTTTTTGGGTGATAATGTATGGACCTAACCAATTAGCCACAAATTTATTGTGAAGATGCGATAATGCATTGGTGTTTTGTTGATTTTCTTAAAGGACAAGATCTCCTACTTGGAATTCACATAGATGGAATTTGGTATTGTAAGTATGCTTGAGATGATCTTGATATTCTCATAGATGTTGCAAGCAATTGATTTATCTTTCATAAAGGAGTGTAAGTTTGTCAAGATGTGCTTGTCTAGCAGTATTGTCATCTATGAATACCTGCAATGAAATGCAGAATGAGGGGATATTGAGATCAAGAGGCACAATGGCTTCGATACCATAGACCAATGGTAATGGTTTTGCCCCAATAGTCATGTGGATGCTTGTTTGATAAGCCCATAATTCCAATTGGATCTGAGTGTACCAATCTCGATGATTTTCTTTGACTATTTTTTTTATAATAGCAATCAAGGTCTTATTGGTTGCCTCAGCTTGTCCATTTTTTATGGGTAGTAAGGAGTTGAGAAACTTTATTGGATATTATATTTCTTGAAAAGTGCTCAAACATACTTGTTCTTGAAAGAATTGCCATTGTTAAAAAATATTTTTGAGGGGACACCAAAATGATAGATGATATGTTGAAGTATAAATTCCATAATTCTAGGTCCTATCATACTGGTTAGAGGAATTGCCTCGATCCACTTAGTGAAGTATTCGGTGGCTGTGATGATGAATGTATGTTGTCTTGAGGAATGAGGCAAGATTTGTTTTTGGTAGATTAATGAGAATTATATTATGCCAAGAAATTATATTAATAAAAATTGTTGTCTCGAGGAAGGAGGTAATATGTTACCAATCAAGTCCAAACCCCATTGTGCAAAAGGCCAAAGACTCTAAATAGACTACAAGGCTTGTGATGGTACATGAGTTAAATTAGTATGCTATTGACATTATTGATATTTCTTGACATAATTGCAACAGTTATATTCCATGGTGGGCCAATAATAACTCATGCATAAAATACACTTTGTGATGGCCATTCCATTAAAATGACCACCACAAGTACCATCATGAGCTTTTGATATTGCTCTTTGGTCCTCTGTAGACTCAAGACAATGAAGGAGAACTCCATCATAACCACATCGATACAACACATCCCCCAAGAGAGTGAAATGAGATACCTTTTGTTTGAAAGTTTATTTAGAAGTTTGTGACATGTTAGATAGGAGTGTTCCAAACTTTAGGAAGGCTTTTATGTGGCTAGACCAAGGCTCATGTGACTCTGCATGGATAAAGCAAACATCCTTCTCATATTTAAATTCAACATCATAAATTGTAGATTTAGAGATCATTGTGACAATGAGTGGTTGTACCTTTTTGTCGAAGTTCTTTGGAATCAATGATACTAGAGAGGCCATCGCATTTGAAAATCTATCAATAGATCTAGGCAAGCTATCAATATCATACCAGTCAAATTTTACAAGCAATTTCATTGCTACTCTATGATAAAGTCTTAGTATTGGTTCTTTGCATTGGTATTCTATGTTTACTTGACAAATGACAAGTTGAGAATCACCAAATATCTTAATACACTTTATTCTCATAGATATGGCTACTTGAAGTCCTATTATTAAATCTTCATACTCTGTATTATTGTTTGTGCATGGAAAATAAAGTTTAAATGATAATAGAATCAATACCCCCTGGGGTGTATGAAACATGATTCTTGCACCTTGTCCTTTTTGGAACTTAGGACCATCAAAAAATAGTGTAGTATCAATATCTTCCTTCGGAATGACATATTCTTCTTGTTCAGTTATAGTAAATACCAAATCATCTAGGAGCTCAATAATCAAGGGTTGATCACTAGGAAGTGGATCTTTCATGAGTTGATCAACTATAACCCAGCCTTTAGTGGATTTTTACTGATGAACTCAAGATTAAATTTAGTTAGCAGCATTATCCATTTTGCAGTGCAGGTGTTATTATAAGTGTGAGATGTCATATAACACAGTGGATTTTATTTAGCTATGACATAGGTAGTGTGACATAGCATGTAATGTCTGAGTTTCTTAGTGGTGAAAACCACTGCTAGGCATAATTTTTTGACATAAGTGTATTGGGTTTCGTAGCTTACCAATGTTCGACTAATGTAATAAATAGCTTGCTCTCAATTGTTTTAATTTCTTGTGCAAGCATTGTCCCTAATGCAAATTCCATTGTAGAAACATAAAGATGAAAGGGAACCCCTGAATGAGGAGAAGATAAGGCTGGTGGAAAAGCCAGGTATTTCTTGATATCATCAAAAGCTTTTTGACATTTATCTATCTATGAAAATGTCACCCCCCTTTTATAGCAGGTGATTGAAAGACCTGCATTTGTCCAAGAGTTGTGCAATGAAGCGACATATCTATTAGACCTTTCCTTGTAAAATACACAACTATTTCAAGTTTTTTGGGGTAGGTATCTCCATGATGACCTTCACCTTGTTTGGGTCCACTTCAATGTCTCTTTTGGAGACAATGAATCTTAGTAGTTTACCTGAGGTGACACCAAAGACACACTTTTTGGAGTTCAATCTTACATTATGCTCTAGAAGATGATCAAAGAATTTTTCCAAGACACTAATGTGCTCTTATCAAGTTTTGGATTTTACCAAGAGATCATCCACATAATCTTCAATTATCTTGTGCATGTAATCATGGAATATGTATGTCATGGCATGTTGATAAGTGGCATCTACATTTTTAAGACCAAAGAGCATCACCTTTTAATAAAGAGTCCCCCAAGGTGTAGTGAATGTTGTTTTGTGTTGATCGTCAATATTGATTCAAATCTGGTTGTATCCTAAAAATATATCCATTAAAGATAGAATTTCATGGCTAGCGCAAGTATCAACAAGAGTAACAATTTTTTTTAGAGAAAATTCATCCTTAGAACATGCTTTGTTAAGGTCTCAAAAATTAGTGCAAATGTGTATCACCCCGTTAGGTTTGCAAATGGGTACCATGTTTGAAATCCACTTAGGATAGTCAATGGGTACAATGAAACCCACATCTAATAGCTTTTGAAGCTCTTCTTTTACCATGAGGGAAATGGTAGGATGCATATTTCTTAATTTTTGTTTGATCAACTTAGCATTAGGGTGCAAGGTTAAATTTTGGACAACCATGTTAGGATCAAGGCCAAGTGTAGAGGGGGAAAATTGCCCTACTGTGTACAATTTCTAAAAGTTGGATCCATAAGAGAGAATCCTTTTGGGGTGAACCAAGAAGGTATGTTGTTCTCTACACTTGGTTCTAGGTGGTAAGGGTTCACCAGGAATGATTTAAGGACTCGCTCCAAGTACTTAGGATTTTGGGATAGTTTGTCGTGTTTAGTTAAAATCAATCACCTGTATTTGACCTTTCAAGATCTATGTTATGAAATATAAAAGACAATGTAGAAATACATAATGCAAAAATACAAGAGCTAAGCCTTAGAATGATTCTTCCTTTGAATGCTCTTCTAACCTAGGGTTTTAAATAAACAATATTTAAACAAGGACTGAATAAGAATGCACGAACATAATTAATCCTAAGTGCACACTTTATATTGTTATCTTTTAAATGCCTAGAAATTAATTAAATATATTTCCTTTTAAATAAGATTTATGGTTTACAACTAAAATATAAAGCACTCAGTGAACAACCTAAATGTTGATAATAACACTTAGCTTATCCGGTGGTTGATCCTTGTTTTTATCCTTTTATCCAATGCTATCAATAATCTTGTTCCTATAAGATAACTTTAAAAACACTTGAAAAATGTGATTAGAATTATGGGGCCTACTTAGGCCATTGTACAATAGTTATTGGAGGCACAACAATCAAGCCTCCTAGGTCCTTTTAGCTAACCTTTGATAATAAAAAGTGGAGATTGACCTTTGGAGAAAATAAACATAATATAATATAACAAAGAAGAATGATGAAATTATAGAAATAGAGTACACCACTACACTCTAGATGTAGTCTGATGCAATGGAGAAAACAGAGACAACAGATTACCCCCAGATTGAGCTCCAACAAAATCGCACCCCACAAAATACCAGGTGCAATAATAAAATTGCACCTCATAGAAGACCAAGTGCGATTTCATAAAAGTGAGGTAAAACACCTCATATTGAAGCAAAATGACTAATGTGTGATATAGAAAACAAAAACATGCATGCAAAAGAGTGAAATCACCTGGTAGAGAGTGAGGAAGCAAACAAAAAGGTTTGAGATCTCCCAAGTAGTCAATCTCTCCTTAGGGCTTCAACACAAATCCACCAAAGCGAGCAACAACAATCAACAATCCAATGCAGTAGAAAACAAAGCTTCAAATAGATCACACTTCACACTTATGAGTTAGATTGCTTGCGAAAGAAGAATAAGAAGACCTCAAGAAAATAGAGCTTTAATCAAGAATTTTTATCATGAACTTGCTTTAACTTGCTTTGTGAGAAATGAATTTCAAAACCTCCTTATATAGTGGATTTGAAACAAGAATGGGCAGAAAAAACTAAACACAAATGACCCTAAAAATATCAACTTTGAAAATTAGGGTTTTCTTAAGAGAAAACCCTAAATTCAAAATTGCACTCCATAAAAGATGGGTCGCGACATCACACCAGATAGACCTCCATGCAGTTTTAATGCATTTTGGAGGATCAAACAGAGTCAAAATAGGTCATATCATATACCATTCGAAAGCTCTTTTTGAGCCCGATATATTGGTATAGGATTTAGGATGAATGGATAAGATTTGGTAGGGGAAAATAGGCTCAAATATAACTCTACTTTTCCAAGGAGAAAACAAGGGATATAGGGAAAATTACTCACCTTAGTGGGTCAATTTTTCGTGTCTACATTTTTCTCTCTATTTGATGTATTTAAGGCCAAGTAAATGCATAAAAAAAGATGTAAACTCCTATTGGAAAGAAGATAAAATTTGCCAAGTTTAATTATTTGTGGATTTTTTACATCTTTACTAAGGTTCACATCAATAGTATCTTCAATGGCCATGTGTGAACCTTCCTCAAGTTGATGGGGCATTGGGATTAGATGAATATCATCAATGATATTATCAAACTCTTCTGACTCAGTCTCTTCCATGTCTACCTAGAAAACCTTAGGATTCGAGGGTGAAGGCAAAGGTGAAGCGAGAGGTGAGAGGAATGTAAGCGATGGAAGCTCTTAACAATTCCTCAAAAAGGACAAATTTAGCAAAGGATGGTGGTGATGAAATCTATTCCATATCAATAAGGCTAATGTCAATTGGAATTGGTTTTGCCAAATCGTATGGATTATAGAGTGGGGTGAATAAGTCAACAAGATTCATGTTGACTTAGTGGGGGAATGGTGGTTGGCAATGTGAAGGGTAGGTTGGTCCTATCTACTAAGATCGATGAAGGAACCTTGGGAACCTGAATAGCAACAAGCAACACTTGTAAATGCAAATGACAAAAGCCATGCACATGCAATGCAAATATTTTTATGTTTTTTATGTTTTTGTATTTTTTTTAATTATGTACATATGTTACAAAATGTTCTAGTGAAGTGGATCAATGAAGTGGAGGTGGTGGTTCACCGGTTGGTTCAGCTTGCTCCCTTGGGAGAAGCAAATGGAAAATGGGTTGGTGGATGGGGAACATTTTGAGGTAATGCTCATCTTGTTCGGTGAATGGAATGATGGGTGTTGATTCCTCTTTAGATTCATCTGAAGCTATCGACATGACATCGTATTCTTCATAAGAATCCTCCTCAAAGTCATCATTGTGGTTGGTTTCCTCTTCTGAATTTAAATGAAGGCTTTGAAAAGCTTGTTCAAAAGAGGAAGTGGTGGGATGAGAATGGTAGCCCAAACCTGAATGGTCATGCACTTCTCGATATGGAGTTTCAATGATTTCGTGCATGCCTTGTTCATGTCGTCCTAGGCCATATCCTTGCCAATTGACTCGATGAAAGTATCGTGAAGGGAAATCCAACATGTGTTCTATATTGGCAAGGAATGGTTGTGTAGGTTCATCTAGGGAAGGTGGATCGAACGATGAATCAACCCCCCATATATGAAATTGATCCTATTAGGTGTTGAACCCATAGTGTACACCGCTCCTATGGATAAGGGTGGGTCACGTGGGTGACCGTAATCCCTAATAGTTTGGATGCTTAGCGGTGTAACTTTGATATCTTGGACCACGTATTCACCAATGCCAAGATTGGTGAGGTGGACTGCAACTTGTGAGGATGTGGATGAGGTGGATGGAGTGGATGTGGAAGTGGAAGGCTCATGGATGACTTGTGGCTTAGATAATGGGAGGGATGTGTGCTGGAATGGCATCTCACAATCCGTTAAATCGACTTGTGAGACATCAGCTGGTGGAGATGAAGATGGATTTGGTTGAGGGGTTTGATGGATGGTTGATGATGTTGATGTGGATGGAATGGTAGTGGATGTTGATGTTGATGATGTGGATGGAATGGTAGTGGATGTTGATGTTGGGGATATATTGATGTTGATGATGTGAGGAATGGTAGTGGATGTTGATGTTGATGATGTGGATGGTGTGGATTGGGTTTGACCACATGTACATGTAGCCGACTATGATGAGGGTGGGGGTGTGGAAGTGGAGGCTTGATGTGGGGTAGTGATGGGAAGCTCCTCAAGAATGGGATATTTGGATGAAGAAGTGGTGGATGGTGTGGTTGATGGGGTTAGGAATAGGTGGGTGGATGGAAGTGTGGATTCATAGGGATTTGAAATGAAATTGTAATACTTAAATGGTTCGATATCCATTGGTATGCAATGGACTTGTCCCTCATGTACATATTTTAAGCATTGATGTAGTATGGAAGGGACACATCTCATCTCCCTAATCCAGGGGTATCCAAGGAGTACATTGTAAGCCATGGACCCCTCCAGGATGTGGAACATGGTATGCAATATTTTTACCCCCACTTCTATGGGTAAAACGATAGTGCCAACTGTGGAACAAAGAGCATCATTGAATGCTCTTAAGGTGAAGGTGGATTTGGTTATGTGTGATGGTGGAAGATTGAGATGTTGAAGGGTGGATGTGGTGATGATGTTGATGGAGGAGCCAATGTCAATAAATACTCATTTAAATGGCTTCCTATCAACTTGAGCCATAATATGTAATGGAGGGTCCATCGATTCTGATGAAATTGATTTAATTTCAAAATCATAGAATGTGATGGAAGGCTCCATGCATGTTTGAATACTCCCCATGAAATTGTTGAAGGCATTAGTGTCTTGGGATTGAAGTTCAATGGATTTTAAAATTTCCATTAATGCCTCATGGTGTGGGGGAGATTGTTGTATTAGCTCATAGATAGATAGTTTGGCTGAAGCCATTTTGAGGCTAGTTGTCAATCGGCTACTCAGTGAGATGATGGGTCTTTGTGGATGATTTGGAAGATGAGTGGATTGAGATGGATGACTTGGAAGGTGAATTGGTTGGGATGAATTGGGAGAAAAATGGATGGGTGATGATGAATTGGTAGGTTGTGGAGACACACTTGCTTGAGGTGCTATAGGAGGTTGAACTGCCTATTGTTGTTCATTTTGTCTATTGGTGCTTCTTTGACCTTGGGTGACTACGTGAATAGCCCCCACAAAACCTTGATACTATTGCATGTGGTTGACTTGATTAGGAGGAGTCTTGATGTTTGATCCCCCTATTGTTTATTGTTGTTCCTCATGATGAGGAAGTGGTGTTTGGTATATACCAAAGTTTTGGTTTTGTTGGGCCAAAGGACTATCAAACTTGATGGCCCCTAGCTCTATCAAATCTTGCACCATGTGTTTAAATGACCAGCAATTGTTAATGTCATATCCTTTATATCGATGGAAAGGAAAAAATAAGTGCTCCTTATAGCTCTTGCCATGTTTAACTTGATCTTCAGGTATGATTTTGGGTAAGGCAATAGCATTGGTGTCATACAACCTATGGAAGAGGGAGGTGTATGATTCAGGAAAAGGTGTGAAGATGCGGTCTTGTCAAGCAGATTGTCGATATTGGTGATTTTCCATAGTTGGCACTATGTTATGAAGTTGTTGGGGTGGGGGAACCACTTGATAATTGATTTGTTGCGATTGTTGTTGCACTAGTTGTTGTTGTTGTTGAGTCATTGTCGGCTGACTCAGGACCACTTGATTTACTTGATTTGGTTTTGATTGGCCAGAATAATTTCCTTTTGATTGGCCCTTATTTTACCATTCATTTTTCTTAGGCTTTATCTCACCCTCTTGGATTTTTATCTCTTCGATGACATGAGCCTGAGCGAGAGCTTCATCGAATGTTCTGTATTATTGTAGTTGTAATAACAAGGAGATGGGTTTTAAGCAACTCCTTGTGAACATTCGAGTCAATTCTTCCATTGGTAGGGAGAATGGCAACTTAGTGATAACTGCCCTCCAATAGTTTCCAAAATCATAGACTGACTCTTCTTCGAATTGTCTAAGGTTGTACAGGTCAGTCAATGTGGTTTTCTTGCGAACATTGAGGGAAAATATCTCCAAAAATTTATCTACCAATTGTTCAAATGTGTAAATATTGTGGTGAGGTAGATGATTATACCAATCTTGAGCATCTCCTCCCAATGTCTGAGGAAAATTTCTAAGCATCAAAGCATCTTGATCTTGAATCCAAAAGCATGAGTGGATAAATGTGCTGATGTGCTCTCTAGGGTCCTCAGTCCCTTTAAATTTGTCAAATTTTGGTACTGTGAAGTCTATCGGATATGGCGGTGATGGTACCAAAAAATGGATAGGTTGATTGACTAGTTATCTCAAGGTAGGCTTTTGGTACATCATACCAAGAGTATGCAGAATCAAGCTATCAATATATTGTTGCATTACTTGGATTTTAGGGTCCTCCATGTGTGTGTGAAAGCCCTGAATTATTTGATGATTGTGTGAAGGTGGGGTATGTGGAGTGGTGAATTGTTGATATGGAATGTGATGTTGATGGTTAGATGGATTGAAGGGTATTTGATGATGTTGGGCATGTTGTTGGACTTGGTGATGGAATGATTGTTGTTGATGAAATGGAGATGAGGTTTGGGGAATGTGAATGTGTTGGGTTGTGGAAGTGGGGTTGATATGGGTGAATGGGGGTGTGGGGATAGCAACCTGAGAAGGTTGTGATACCCAAGATGGATTTGAGGTGAAGTAGGTGTGTTGGCTTGGGATGGAATGGGGTTTAAAATTTTCTATATGTGTTTGTTATTGGGAATAAGAATGAGCATCTTGCTAGCCCATGAGCAATTGGTTGAGGTGTTGCCATGCTTGTTGTATGGAAATTTCTGAAGCAGATGGTGTGGTGGAGGTGGATGTGGGTGAGGTGTAGGTGTTTGCAATGTTGGTGGATGTTGGTGGAGGGTAAGTTGTGAAAGGAATCACAATAGAATGAGGGGTAGTGGATGGAATGGTAGATGGAATCTGTGAAGTTACATTGACATGTGCTTCATAGAGTGGATTGGTATAGGTGGTGGTATAGGTAGATGGGATGGAGGTGATTTGGCTATGTTGTGGTGGAGACATGTGATGTGAAGGTGTGGATGATGCCTCAAAAAGAGGGTTGGTGTAGACTTGGTTGAAGTTGTGGGGATGTGAATGGGTAAGTTCTAGATGAGAATAAGGAACTTGGCTATGTGGGATGTTAAGTTGTTCTAAGACTGGATTGGTTGGTCTTAAGTAAGCTCCAACTTTATCCATGTCTATGTAGGTGGTGCGAGTATCAGTGGGTGTAGAAGGCTCAATTTCTAGGATGGAGGTGTGAATGGCTCTGTGCATCACATCAACATTCGAAGTGAATACTATGTGTGAGGGTCCTACAGATAAACCAAAATAGCTTATCTATGTTGGGCTAGTTGGGTTAGCCATAAAAGTGACTAGGGAAGAGGTGGGGCACTCCATGGATGAAGTGGGTTGGTTGGTAGATGCTTGACTCATGATTTTGGCTTGGCTTCGAGTTGAAACCATAAGCTAATGAGCCAAATGGGGTAGTGAATGTGTGGTATGTGTGTGGAAAAGTGCAATGATAATGAAAAGCACACAAAATAAAACAAACAATTGAATCCTATGTCTTGCAACAATTTTGTTTTTTTTGTGGTTTGTGTGTTTTATATGTATACCTAACCCTAGACTACTATGCAGGATGGATTCCTAAGGTGGATGGCAAATGAGGAATTTTTTGGTGATGAAATCCAAAAAAATTACTCATGGGTTGCTAAGGTGTCTATGGGGTGAGATAGCGGATGGAGATGAAGCCCACCATCACTGATCTTGATCAATGGTTGGTGATGAAGTCCAACTCACTGATGTTTAAAGTGAAACGTGCAATTGTGTGTGATTCTTTTTAAAGTTTTTTGTTATCTATGGTGTTCATACAATGCCAAGAAACCCTCTTCTACTCAACCAAGTTGGTGACCAAGAACACTAATACCAAGTTCCTCAAAATAACCTAGGGTACACCTCTTAAGATCCACCCTGAATCATCAAGTGATTCCAACAGTGGAGGGTTCACCTAGTTCTTCCACCCTGAATCATCAAGTGATTCCAATAGTGGGAGTAAGCTCGAATACCAATGACTTGTTCCAACTTAGAAAAGTAAAAAGTGGGAGACTTTAGCCTAAAGTGCAGCTACTTATGCTTTTTCATTTTATTGCAAACAACACACAAGGTAAAAAGTAAAAACACCACAAAACAACAAAAACTTAAATTTAATGTGATGAATATTCTAATGCAACTAAGATGGATGCACAAATGCAGATCTATCCTATGTGCAAACTATATGAAGAGATATTTGTAAATGCCTAAGATGCAAGATGTGTTGCTTTTTAAATAGAAAGTAAATATCTTCTTTTCAATCTCTCTTTAAAAAGAAAAAAAAATGGAGGTGGGGTTTGATCAAGACTTACTAGGAAGCCTATGTATTTCTTCCCAACTCTCCTGGACATGGTGCAGAGTCTCTTGGATGTGGTGAGGCATCTCCTAGATGTGGTAGGGCATCCCTCAAATGTGGTAGGGCATCCGTGCGACCACAAATCAAATCCTACTACTCCTAAAAACCCTAGTTTCATGATTTTTGTACGATCGAATCTCCGAAAACCTGCAACAAAAATAGAAAATGTAGATCAAATTGACAAGGTATATTAAAATAATAAACCCTTTGGGGGTCCCACCATGATCACCATTTTGTAAAGTAAAAATGAACAACACCAAGATAACAATACAAAAAACAACACAAAATATATTGCACAATGAAGAAAGAATATTGTATTAATATGATGGGAGCCTTGATCTCCAATGTTACAATATAATGTATATTGATACAATAGTTACAATTGAAGGGTTTCAAAACCCTTGTTTACAAAAAATATTAGGTGTATTATGCATCATATTTTTCTCCAAACAAGTTGTAGGTGGGCTTGAGTATCCGTAGGGGATCACCTGAGCTACAATAGCCATAAAGGATATAATTTTTGCATCTGCAAATAGATCAACAACACCAAAAAGATATATAGCATATGCGAGGGTTCCACTATGTGAGACCCTCTATAAAAGATAAATCTACAAACCCTAGTGTTGTAAATGATGAAATGCAAGCTAAGTATAGAAAACGTAAGATGTAAAACAATAAAATCTTTTACCTTGTCAAGATTATACCGTGATTCTGATCTACGCTCCTGTTTCTATGATCTGATGGTGTACGAACACCCAAAAGCATTCGAGGGTTTATTGACAACAAAATAATGGCTAGGAAATACCATGGAGCATTTTAGAAGGGTTGTGAATGCCCTACAATATTCTTGGAATGCTCAACAGTGTTCTAGGAACACTCGGTAGCGTTCGAGGATTTTTTGGGATGGGTACTGCAGAACCAGATCTGGTTTGCAAGGGTTTGGGTGGCTAAAAATGGAGGATGTAATTATAGTGATGGGAGAGGATGGTAGTGAAATGCTAGGGTTTTGGGCAAAGATGGATGCAATAGATCAACCACTTATTTTACTACTTAATTGTTTCACCGTTCAACCTTCATTCACAAGAGTGAATGATATTTTATAACTTGCCTTCAACATGTTAGGGTTTCAATGACACCAATGGGTGGTCGAGATTAAATCATGATGGATGGCTAAGATTATAACTTTGATATGTGACATGGATCAAGTTAGATGGATGGCTGAGATTAAATTGTGATGAATGGCTATGATTTATTCATATAAATAAATAAATAAATATATATATAATATATATATATATATATATTTATATTAAATAAATAAATATATATATATATATATAATATTTATATTTATATATATAAAATAAATAAATAATGGATGGTGGTGATTGGATGATGCGTGGATGACAAGTGGCTAGGATTTGGTGTCTACAGAAGGCTATATACCTCTTAATAAAAATTGAAGTGTTGTTTGACCTTTGTCTAAAGATGTTGCAGAATATGTATGTATGTAAATTTTATTGCTAAGCATTTCTATTAAAGTTGGATGAATAGTGTATTCTACTAAAGTTATTCTACTATTTAGATATCTACTTGGATTGTTGTTTGTTTAATCTTTGGAATGCTTGGTGATGCATGTGCTTATTTTATTAATACTCTATAATATTAAACAATAGGTAGTATGTTAGGCAATGTAGTTTAGTTAAGGGAAAAAGACTCTCATACTCTTATGTCTATTGCTATGGTTGAATCTTAGCCAAATTTCACTTCTAGTTTTTAACCCTTTCCCATTTCTTTCTGTAGTCTTTAACCCCATTGTTAGTTGAGCTATTATCATAGGAAATGACCTAATCCAAAGGCTTATCCAAAAGCTACTATGGGTCTTCCAATATTGTTCGAGGTCTTGAAGGTGCACCTCATCCACTTAGGTGTATTTTGGACCAAAATATTTTGGCATGCTCGATGGGATGCAAATCTCACCTCCTTGATAAAGTAGAATCTTGGTGAAGTTCTACTCTAATAGATTAAATTCATAACCACCTAACAACTCCACTAAAAATAAACCATTCATAAATAAACCAGTCACCTTTTAATCTACAGGCTTATGATCATAATATTAGCAGCCAAAATTTTGGATGAAGCTATACAATTCTTTGAATTACCTCCACTGAGATTCAAAAGACACGGATATTCATCTCCTTTATTAAACCCTATAGAGAGTATAGGTTCTACATATTTTTTCTCCCCAAGATATTTTCACTCCATCAGATCTAATTAAATGGCTCAACCTCCATTGCAACAAAATTATCCTAATTGGAATAATACTGGATTGCTCAATCTATTAAATTATAACATAATTCCCTAGAAAGCTTTAAAAGCTTTACCAAATTATGAAAATACTAGAAAAATGGGATATGAGCATTTCCAAGATGTAGCCTCCTTGGATGCCATCCATAATATTCAAGATGAAGACGTCATGATAAGAATTTTTGTGCTGACATTCAAAGGTAAGGTATCATACTGGTATTGGATCCTCCAAGATTCAAGCATTAACTCATGGGTTCAACTTGTTAGAATATTTTTCCAAGAATTCAATGAGCTAAAAAATCTATTTTTATTGTTGAAACAATTCATTATCATTCAAAGGCATCCTTAGGAAGCAATCATGGATTTTAATATCAGATTCAATAGAACTTGGAAGAGAGTTCCATATAAAATTAAACCAAGATATGCTCAAGCAATTATCTACTATCTTTGTGCTTTCAACCCAAATATAGGCTTGCAAATGTAACAATCCAATGTGGTAGAATTCCCAAATATTTATCAAGTTGATATAACTATAAAAAATGCTTTAATTGTTGTAGGAAAGATTCCTCCTAGAGTTTTAATACCATATTTTTGAAGGAAAATCAATCTGTGGAGGATACCCAACCCTTGATGACAATCACACATTTTACATCTATAGCTCCAATCCTTACAGTAAATATTCTAACATTATCATCAATCCCCATAATACCAACATTACCTGTTATACCCACATTTCTTGCTCTTGAATACAAATAATTGGTGAATATGCAAGAATTCCTAATAGAATTAAAGAATTTGACCAATGAGATAACTAGCATGAAAAGGAGACACGCTGAAAGAAATTTCTAGCCCCATAGATTTCCCTATATGATAAGATACCAAGGAACCTCCTCAAGTAATACTAGCAAAAAGTCTAATGATGTATGTAGAAAATAGTAGGAGGGATCTTCTACTTCATAATTATAAGTAAATTATTGGTGCTCATCCTACAATGACCCGCATGGTGAAGACACTTGTATGGTCTACCAACATCAAGCAAAAATAATGATAATATAAAAGACATAAAAAATACAAGTCAATATGTTGTGGGAGACATCAAAATATGATTATGCAATATCCCCTAGAGGAAGAATCTATATCAGTATTGACATGGTCTAGAAACAAGCCCTCATAGGTAAATCTTAAAAGTTTGGATCCATTCAAGGTCTCATCTCAAAAAATGAAGCAACTAGAAAAAGAACCATCCCAACCTACTCAAAGAAGAGAAAGACCTCTAGTAGACCATCCAAAAGAGCAAACAAAGACAATATAGATAAAGGAATTTGAAACTCAAGAGAAAGCTAGTGACATACTTTTGTGCTATTCTATCACTAAGCGAAAAAGGATTGAAGCAACACAAGATTACTAGAGGAGACTTGATGAGCCAAAAAAGAAAGAGAAGAAGCTACCAAAATCTTTAGGTTTCAATATTGTAGAAGAGCTAAAGAAAACTACATCTAAAGAAGGCATGTATGATGCAATAATTATTATAATATGGATATACCTTATTTGGGTATTGTTGGTTTAATAATATGTCTAATGGAAAGGTTTGTGCACCCACAAACCTTGACCAACATTGAATGATCGAGGAGCTTGTGAAAACTATAGCGGTCAATCTTCGAAGGAGGCTAGTTCCTTGAAGTCCCGGCTAACTATACCTAAATATGGAGGGAAAAGGATGCTAAAAGAGATAAAAGAGGATAAAGCTATAAATTAAAGTGGTATATATTAAGCAACATCAAGACATAAGCAAGAACAAGAGTCATGCAACTAAAAAATCAACTACCTAACAGACCAGCTCCTTTACAATCAATTACAAAACATTGAATTTTAATATATTGTACCTTATGATACCACCAATTCTAGACAAGTGAATGAAGAAGTGTAAATATAGGATTCAAAATAAAACACCATAAATATTCAACATGCTTAAATTAGAAAGAAGAGGTCATCCGTACATACATGCTCTAAAAATGAATTGAACTAGAGGCCAGACAACAATCAATTTGTATTAAGATGCAAGTGATTCGTATTTACATATGAATTGTAAATGCCTAAGAGCTGACCAGTTTTCCTTTTACATTATAGTATTTATAAATATTTTACAATTCTCAAGCATTCAAAACCATTATTGCCTTAGAAGTGTATTGTTGTTGTGTCAGAGATTTTTTCAGCTTGTTGAACCACTTCAAAGATATGGCTACTCTAATAACCCAAACATAGTTGATTGATGTGGCCTAGATCTATACCATCTTGAGTCATGCCCTGCTCATTGGATGATTTTGTTCCCTTTATTTCTCTTCTAACTAGCCACCCTATTTTATGCATGATGGCTTTTACCGTTAGGATATTCTGACACGACATAATACCTAGTAGATGTTGTGGGAGAGAGAGATCTTTTCTTGTTGGAGAATTATTTCCAGGTCATTTGTGCACCTATGGGATGCCTCTTCCTCACTTCAATGACTTCCAACCACATACTAGTCTCCTAGTGGGCTCACCCACTACCCAAAAATTTTATCTCCTGTGGTAGATCTTTTAAACCCTAGCGGGTCCCAACTAAGTGCAATTCTTCTGATGCCTCCATCACTTAGACTCTTTTTTATTCTTTCATGCTCTGGGTATTTGCGCACTGATCGAGTTCTAACTAGTTATGGATCCTCTAGTATTATTCAACCTTTGTTTCTTTTACATTATGCTTCCTTTGTTATATTTCAAAATCTAGATTAAAACATTGAGATCCCATCGGGCTTTGATCAGGCATAAACATTCTGGTACTCTAGTGACTTAGCCATTCCCCTGACTAGCCATTCTGGGTGTTACTAACCTCTTTTCAATCTTAATAGCTCCAACCTCCTTCATAATTAGCCACTCTCCTATCCTAATGAAGGTCAAACCTTTTGGATGCCATCGGTCCTAGTTGAGTATAATTGTTCTAGTGCTCTAGTGACTTGGCCATTCCCCTGATTGGGCATTTTGGGTGCTATCAAGATCCAATCAAGCTTAATAGCTCTAGAATATTTCAAAATTAGCCATTTTCCTATCCTAGTGAAGGTTAGGCCTCTTAAATGTCATTGGGTTTTGGCCAAGTATAATTGTTTTGATAATCCCTGGACTTGGCAATTTCATCCTTCTTTAACATTTTATCGGGCTCCAACCATTGTAGATGTTTTAGCATTCTTAGTATTTATCCCATTTTTCCACATCCCTATGTATTGTATATTCAAAATTATTATGGCTTTCAACTTGGGTGTAAATCTTCCAATATGCACATGATTTAGCCATCTTCTTGATCTTGCTCTAATCAGCCTCTGGGGGAATTGGCACCACACTGGGGGTTTGTGTTGAGCAAGGTGCAGAAACAGTATTGTCATTGTTGTCAACACAATCAGACAGATCGGTTGATGCAGTGGACAGGAGTTAAGAGGTTCCTCAAAGAAGTGGTTTTCCAAAAGATAGAAGTGGCCCATATGCTAAAAATCAAAAGAAAATCACAAGGAAGAAAACTATCGCGATATCGCGACATGTTGGCTAGAAAGAAAAACTGTCACGATATCACGACATGTTTGAAGAAAAAGAGGAGAGAGAAAAAGGTGTCACGATTTCGCGACATGTTGGCAAGAAAGAAAAACTGTCGTGATATCGCGACATGTTTGAAGAAAAAGAGGAGAGAGAAAAAGGTGTCACGATTTTTGTGACATGTTGGCAAGAAAAAAAAATTGTCGTGATATCGTGACATGTTTGAAGAAAAATAGGAGAGAGAAAAAGGTGTCGCGATTTCACGACATGTTGGCAAGAAAGAAAAATTGTCGTGATATCGCGACATGTTTGAAGAAAAATAGGAGAGAGAAAAAGGTGTCATGATTTCGTGACATGTTTCATTTTCGTGGGCCAAAGCAAAGAGAAAGAGGAGAGAGAAAAAGGTGTCGCGATTTCGTGACATGTTTCATTTTTGCGGGCCAAAGCAAAGAGAAAGAGGAGAGAGAAAAAGGTGTCGCGATTTCGTGACATGTTGCATTTTTGTGGTCCGAAGTGAAGAGAAAATGCAAGGAAGAAAAAGTGTCACGATTTCATGACATGTTCGGAGAGAAAGCGCAAGCAAGCAAAACTGTCGTGATTTCGTGACATGTTCGGAGAAACAGCGCAAGCAAGCAAAATTGTCGCGATTTCGTGACATGTTGGAAGAGAGAAAGGCAAGTAGAAAAAGTGTCGTGATTTTGCGACATATTGCAAGGAAGGTTGTATGGATGAAAAAGTGTCGCGATTTTGCGACATATTGCAAGGAAGGTTGTATGGATGAAAAAGTGTCGCGGTTTCGTGACATATTGCAAGGAAGGTTGTACAGACGAAAAAGTGTCGTGATTTCACGACATGTTGCAGGAGAGAGAGTCCGAATGAAAAAGTGTCACGATTTCGCAACATATTGCAAGGAAGGTTGAACAGACGAAAAAGTGTCACGATTTCGTGACATGTTGCAGGAGAGAGAGTCCGAAAGAAAAAGTGTCACGATTTCGTGACATATTGCAAGAGAGAGAGTCCAAGAGAAAACGTGTCGTGATATCGCGACATGTCAGGTTTTTGCAACCCGAAGGCAAGAGAAAGCACTAAGGAGAAAAAGTGTCACGATATCACGACATGTCGGGTTTTCGTGACCCGAAGGCAAGAGAAAGCGTTAAGGAAAAAAAGTGTCATGATATCGCGACATGTCAGGTTTTTGCGACCCGAAGGCAAGAGAAAGCGCTAAGGAGAAAAAGTGTCGTGATATCGCGACATGTCGGATTTTTGCGACCCGAAGGCAAGAGAAAAAGCTAAGGAGAAAAAGTGTCGCGATATCACGACATGTCGGGTTTTCATGACCCAAAGGCAAGAGAAAGAGCAAAGGAGAAAAAGTGTCACGATATCACGACATGTCATGTTTTCGTGACTCGAAGGCAAGAGAAAGATCAAAGGAGAGAAAGTGTCGTAATATTACGACATGTCGCATTTTCGTGACTAAATGAGGAGAGAGAAAGTAAGAAGGCGAAAGTGTCACGATATCATGACATGTGTTTTCATTGGTTGAAGCTGAGAAGAGTAGCAAGAAGGCGAAAGTGTCGCAATATCGTGACATGTTGTGTTTTCATGGGTGAAATCCGAGAAGAGAACAAAGAGGTAGAAGTGTCACAATTTTGTGATAGGTCACGTTGGCACGAGCAAGAAGAGAACCCAGCCGAAATAAGATATGTGACAGTTAACTAAAGTTCCATGATAGTTATAGGGGCAGTTGCAGAATAAATACATGCAGCTAAAATAAGAAGAGTTAATTGAAGTTATACAATAGTTACAAGTGCATTTACAGAGAAAAATCATGCAGCTAAAATGAGAACAGTGAACTGGAGTTAGAACGATAGTTACAAGGTCAGTTACGGATTGAATGCATCGAGCGACTGTTAAATTGAAAGTCATCAGTCGAAGACCAAACAAAGAACCGTAACTATTTATAGGATGCATGAAAGAATACTATGAGATAAAGGAAGTTGAATATAGAATTTTCTATTAAGCTACATGTGAAAATATGGAAGCTAAAAATAGAATCAAAATTATATTATAAAAGGAGGTCTACGTGGAGAATTACATTGCTACTATAGAGAAGAAAAGTGCTACTATGAAAGTGTGAAAGTGCTACAAAAATAGGGTTGGAAGAGTGTCGTAAGAGAGCGTTAAGCAGAGCCGTGAGAGCCGTAATAGTGCAGTAAAGAAGCATAGCAAAGGGGTCTGTAAGAGGGCAGTAAAAGTGCAGTAAGCAGAGTCACAAGTGTGTGTGGTGTTTTGGTGAATAGCGAGAGAGGTTGGGTTAGCAATAGACCAGTCAGGGTCTTGTATAAGCAAAGGCATATTTATGTCAAAAATATAGTTTCAAAATTGCAGTCCAAGTTGGTGCTTGGAATTAGGGGTTGGTGCTCCTTTCTGTAGGTGCAGATAAATCAGGGGTTGGTGCTTCATTCTATTGGTGCAAAAAAATTAGGGGTTGGTGCTCCTTTTTGATGGTGTAAAAAAATTAGGGGTTGGTGCTCCTTTCTGTTGGTGCAGATAAATTAGGGGTTGATGCTCCTTTCTATTGGTGCAGATAAATTAAGGGTTGGTGCTCCTTTCTGTTGGTGCAGATAAATAATGGGTTGGTGCTCCTTCCAGTTGGTGCTGGTAAAATTGATTGTAAAGTTGTTGCTTTGCAAAGGCTGGATTTGGATTGTAGTCCAAGCAGTCATTTTTTAGGAGTAGCCAAAATTGGTGAACCTCGTTACATCTTGTGTTGTGTGATGCTCTCTTGTTGTATTTGCTTTATGTGATTTTAAGCTTCAATTGTTTTGGCTTTAAGAGTTGAAGTTTTTAAGTTTTAAAGAGCCACACTGATTCACCCCCCCTCTTAGTTTCATTGTAAGACTAACAGTTTGGTCAGGTAGAGGCCTTCTGGAATCTTGGTTGTAGCAAGTTGAACATTCATATTTTGTTCTAAAAAATTTTCAAGCATAGGTACTACAACAAGCTCCAAGGCTATCCTTCTTGTTACCTCTTCACTAAGCTTTGCTTCTAATAGTGCATCTGATTCTGTTGACAAAATTTGTTAACAATATCTGGTTTTATCTACAAAAGCAAACATAATATATAGCTTCTAATAGTTAGGAATGGTTGGATGCAAAAAATAACCACATTCTTGGTGACTCACAAGGAATTTCCACTTTGCAAAAACAAGGAATCTAGGTGGCCAACAAAATTTTTGGACTTAACACTTTTTGAGGGAAAGGGAAGGAAAGAAGGAGCTAGAAGAGACGGTAGCGAGAATGCAAATGGTAGAGGCTATAGGAAAATGGGAGGAGAAGGATTATGGAGAGAAAATAATGTGATGAAACATCACAATGGTGAAGAAAAGAAGGATAACAAGTTAAAATACCAAGCAAAACCTAAAAACTAGAAAAAAGCAACACAGGAAGAAAGGGGAAGCAATGGGAAACAATAGAATCGACATAACACAAGCCACTAACCAAAGAGGTTGGTGAACACAAACAACAAGGAAAAATAGAGGAAGGGGAAGGATGTAGAAAAGTACAAACATAAAATAGAATGCAACTGTGGGGTTAACTCAAGAGAAAGTGAAGAGAATTCACCCATTCCATGGGACACCCCCAAAAATTGCATTCCAGTGTACACACTCTTTGAAGCCCCAACTTGATTTCAAGAATGGGTAAAATACCAAATGATAATTTCCCACCCTACCATGAAATTTTTTCTTGATGAAATCCAAAAAGAACCCCTTTTGCTCATCATCGTTCACCACAGGATCACTTGGCTCCAACTGTGCTCTTAGACTCATATTTCTTGAATGTTTCATAGCGGTGCATGGATGCCTAATGATAGAATGTTTGCCCTACTTTGGATAGATTTGGCATGCACCGCATCATACAGAAGTCCAATTAGCACGTGAGTGTGGATCCAAATTTCTAGGCATCTTCTTTGCTATTGATTTCATGTCCATGTAGGTGTGGCATATTGTCCTATTTACATGAGTCCCAAAATTTCTTACATGTGATCTTGGATTCTTGAGGACAACATGTTAATGCTTTTGTACTTGTTGGGCATCATTCATTGGGATATGGATTCACAACAACAAAATATATAAAAGCAAAAGTAAATATAGAACAAAGAGAATTGAGGAAGACGAGAAAGTGGAAAATAAAGTGTTAATATTCCAAGAGGTGACCTAGAAAATCTCCTGGTATTTCCTTGTTTGAGTGCTTTCTTGGCAAGCTATGAGAAGCCATGATTTTTCATAGATATTATTTATTTTTGGTATATTTATACAAAATTTTGGCATTCCTGACATGCCTATGGAGTAAATATTGTAGGTCATCCTATGAATCTGCAATACCCGGACCAGATGACATAAAATTTGAGATGCTCATCATGTTGATCCTGGTACTATCTTACACCATTATCAAGTCTCACGGGACACCATCTGGGGCTAGTACTTTCCCTAGGGATTGGCTAACTAATTAGGATATCATGAGTATTCATCCAATCAACTTCGATACTTGAATTGACTAGGGAAGGGTGCCAATGTTGTCTTCCATATGAGCTTATTGGGACCAAGGCCCATACCCCATCTTGGTAAGTTCTTGATATGGTCTAAATTATTGTCCAACCATTATAATTGTCATGCATTAGATGTCAGGGGTTTAGAAAATGGAAAAATGGCTCTCCAAAGATGGTTGTGGTAGGGAATGTATCACATGGCATCAGTTGTGATGTCCATGTTGATTGTTCTTTGTCAGAGCTAAAATGTTCCTGAAGATCAGTTGGCAAAAAAGGAAGTCTACCAAATATGTCATGAAAGAGCATCGTTCTTCCCTCTTCTTACTTAGTATCACCAGCTAAGAGTGATGAACTCCTACTTCCTATTGGATTTTGATGCCTTGTGGGAGAGTATAACAACAAAGATGGTTGTGAAGGCACTAAACCCTAGGAATTCATGTTCTATATTAGCAAATATAAGGTTGTGGTGCTAGTATTTTTCTTGAAAGGAAAGGCCACCTGATATTCATATTCTTCTATGGTTGTCCCATTTTTTGTACTTCCTAATCTAAAAGGGTTTTGCTTTCATAGGAATTGATGGGGAAAACATTTTGCATAATTTGGGCAAAGTCTATTGTCGATGCTTTAGGAGGTGAATTTAATAAGGCTTGCCACTAAGAAGGGACATACCTAAGGGGCTATTTTCCCACCTGAATCAACATATTTTTAGCTTGCATAGCCTCCTTGTAAATATTTGGAAACCTCTTCTATCCAGATTGTCGGATAATGAGATTCATATCTTGGCAGAAGATTCAGGTATAAAATAGGTATGCTTGAGTGGCAGATGGTTGAAGCTGGTAGGGGATTATTTTCAAAGTTATTTGCAAATGGAAATTGAATTTAATGATATTCTATTGAGGGTAACATCTAATGAAGGAGAACTGATTGAGCATTAATAAAGGGTCCCTTGAGTCATCAAATGTGTTGATAAGTACTTTGGCTAAATAAGCCCATGTACAAATACTCCCATACTTCAAGTATTTATACCACAATAGGGATCTTCCCTTAAGAGAGATGACAAGGAGTCTAAGCACCATGTCTTCATGCATAAAAATTAAGAATCATTGTTGAGGATGCAACATCCAAGCAATGTTCAAATGTATTCTTATTTGTCCCATCAAAACTTGACAAGTACTTCAAAGCAGTCCTTAAATATCATGAAGATTTTGAACATTGAGAGGGCCTATGTAATTCCAATAGGGACATTCACACTGAGCCATTATAACACTTGGGTCCTTGAAATAATAATATGAGCATAACTTATCTGCTAGTGAGTTCGAGGTTACTAATCAAACCTTGAGTCCTCCAGAAGATAGATCTTTAGAAATGGTGCAGAAGGGTAATCGATCATGAACCTTGGTTAATTTATAGTAGAACCACCTTGTTCTATTTATTTCAAAGGCAACTGATCATAAGAGTGAGTTCATTCTTGCAGGGGAGTCACCAGGTGATGGAGAATGTGGACCAAAATAGAGTATCACCATGTTTTTTATATTTGAGAGGCCACTGGTCATATGATACAACTTTTAGGATTTGAATGGAGTCACTAGGTGATTTTTATGAGATCTAATAATCAAGGATATCACCAATCCTTAAATTATCTAGCTAAGGGACCTTTAGGATCCATCGGGCATGCCAAAAATTATTGGTTGGAGAATCTATCTAATGGAAAGGTTTGCACACCCACAAATCTTAACCAACATTGAATGACCGAGGAGCTTGTAAAAACTACAATGATCAATCTCTAGAGGAGGCCAATTTGAAGTCTCATATAACTATACCTAAATGCAGAGGGAAAAGGGTGTTGAAAGAGATAAAAGAGGCTAAATCCAGAACTTACAGTGGTATAGATTAAGCAACATCAAGACATAAGCAAGAACAAGGATCACACAACTAAAAAATCAACTCCCTAATAGACCAACTGCTTTACAATCAATTATAGAACATTAAATTTTAATATATTGTATCCTATGAGACCACCAATTCTAGACAAGTGAATGAAGAAGCACAAATCTAGGATTCAAAATAAAACACTATAAACATTCAACATGCTTAAATTAGAAATAAGAGGTCATCCATACATATATGCTCTACAAATGAATTGAAATAGAGGCCAGACAACAGTCAATTTGTATTAAGATGCAAGTGATCCATATTTACATATAAATTTTAAATGCCTAAGAGCCAATGAGTTTCCATTTTACATTATAGTATTTATAGATATTTTACAATTCTCAAGCATTCAAAACCATCATTGCCTTAGAATTGGATTGTTGTGTTAGATATTTTATCAGCCTATTGAACCACTTCAAAAATATGGTTGCTCCAATTACTTGAATGTGGTTGATTGACATGGCCTTTAATTGCACCATCTTTAGTTATACAATGCTCGTTGGCTACTTTTGGTTTCTTGATTTCTCTTCTGCCCAACCACCCTATTCTTCACATGATGGCTTTTGTTATTAGGATCTTCTGACACATAATCATATCTAGTAGACGTCATGGGAGAGAGAGACCTTTTGTTGTTGGATAATGACTGCTAGTTCATTTATGCACCTATGGTATGCCTCTTCTCAATTCGATGACTTTTAGCCACATATCAATCTCCTAGTGGCCTCACCCCCTACTTGGACATTTAATATCCTATGTTGGATATTTTAAACCCTGGTGGGTCCTAGTTGAGTGTAATTATTCTAGTGCCTCTATCACTTAGACTCTTTTTGTTCTTGCATGCTCCAGGTATTTGAGCACTGACCAAGTTTTGATTGGGTATGGATCCTTCAATATTCTTCAACCTTTGTTTCTTTTATATTATGCTCCCTTTGTCAGCTTTTAGGCTCTAAATAATAATATTGAGAGTCCTTTGGGCTCCAATCGGGCATAAATATTTTGATGCTCCAGTGACTTGGCCATTCCCCTAAATGGGTATTCTAGGAACTATCAGGCTCTGATCAAGCTTAATAACTCTAGACTCCTTTAGACTTAACCACTCTCCTATCCTAGTGAAGGTTGGGCCTTTTGTATGTCACCATGTTTTGGCCGAGTGTAATTGTTCTAGAGCTCTAGTGACTTGATCATTCTCCTGATCAAGTATTCTGGGTGCTATCGAGCTTTGGTCAAACTTAATAGCTTTGACTTCTTTTAGAATTAGCCACTTTCTTATCCTAGTGAAGGTTAGACCTCTTGGATGCCACTGGGTTCTGGCCAGGTATAATTGTTCTAGTAATATTTGAACATGTCCATTTTGTCCTTCTTTGATATTTTATCGAGCTCTGACTATTGTAGATATTTTGTCATTCTTAGTATTTAGCCCATTTTACCACATCCTTGTGTATCGAGTCTTCAGCATTCTGATGGATTTTGACCTGGGTGTAAATATTTTGGTATGTACCTGACTTAGTCATCTTCTTGATCTTACTCTAATCAGCCTTCGGCTAGCATATGGGGAATTAGTACCATCCTAGGGGTTCGATCAGGTAGAGGCCATCTGACATCTTGGTTGTAGTAAGTTTAACCTTCATATTTTGTTTTGGACTTCAGTCAGGCATATGTACTACGACAAGATCCAAGGCTATCCTCCTTGTTACCTATTTGCTCATCTTTGCTTATGATAGTGTGTCTAATTCTACTGATAAAATTTGTTGGTGATCTCTAATTTTATCTACAAAATGAAACCTAATATATAGCTACTAACAGTTAGGCATGGGTGGATGAAAAAAATACCCACAAATATCATTGAAATCCACTTATCTTAAAGGCCAATCTCATCTAAATCTAAATTTAGCTCAAGGAAAAATAGTGCTAGGAATGTAAAAAAATAGTTTATCCTCTTTTCATATGTCCCTATGCATGGAATTATGGATCATGCACAACTACATGGTGGAATCAAGAGCAGCAACAATGGTAATGCCTAAGGCAGTCTACGAAGCTATGGGGATGGAATATATCTAGTCTAGTCATGGAGTATTGCAGCTAGATGGTACTCCAATAAAAACTATCAAAGTAAATAAATATATACCGATGGTCCTTAACAAGATGCCATAAATTACTATTATACAAGAGGTCATCGTGGTGGATCTAGTGCCTTTCCTATAAGTTTACAATTAAGTTGGGTGGATACCTAGATCTAGACTACCTGCACATGAAAATTCCTCACAAGGGTAGAAAGGTGAAGATATATGTAGAAAATCCCACCTCATATCATATAGAGAAAATTTAAAAGGAGGAGGATTGTGTTAATATAGTTAGTGATGAAGTTGACCCCATGGAAGCAATCATAAATGAGCTACAAATAAAAGATGATTTTTCACTCAAAATTTTTAATGTTATGATTGAAATAGGAATAGACATATATTCCATCACAAAATCAAAAGAGAAAACACTTTTGGCCCCATCAAATAAGGAGCTCTAATAAACAAAAATTTGTAAGTTGTATTTTGATGGAGCTAAGTGCATAAATGGTGCTGGAGTTGGAATAGTACTAGTATCACTTTATAAAGGAATTAAAATATTCTCTTACTAGCTAACTTGGATCTACACTAATAATGCTATAGAATATGAAGCCTTCTTCCTAGGACTATGATAGGTAGAGAAACTAGGAGTTAAGTTGTTGATGATCTATGGAAACTTTGAATTGGTAGTAAACCAAGTTACAAAAAAATGCAACAAGAAAAATGATCTAAAAGCCTATTGAAATAGAATCTGGAACCTATTAGAAAGCTTTGAAGCATTAAACATAGAATAAATTTCTAGATATCATAATGCACAAGATGATGTACTAGCCTCTCACGGGGTGAACTTCTACCCATCATTTGATATATGGAAGAATTCATAATTTGTAATGCTTACTTCTAGACCTGTTGTACCAAATAAGAACACATTATAGCAGGTGTTTGATTATGATAAGTAGATAGTTGTTAGGACCTCATCCTAACACTATGATGTAATAGTCCTTGTTGAAAATGGGAAACACCCATGTTAATATTTTATAATATTTTATAAACATGGAGGAACACCCATGATAATATTTTGCAAGGTTTTGTAATCATTGTGGATCTAGAAGTGTCTAGACAAGTGGAACCATTTTATGTAACTATTATCAAGAATGTAATCGCTTGTAGGTAGGAGATTCTAGCCCAAGTGGTATTTTGCATGTAAGCCAACCTTAGGAGTTAGGTGGTTGATGAAATCCTTAAAAATACGAGGGGCATTATTGTATGTATCTTTTTGCATAATTGAATGAAAGCATTGAAGGAGGTTTTCCCCTCGAAGTGGCATATGATTTTGCGTTATCTGTGATATTGTTCATTTATATTTCATAGTTGTGTTGTGAGTTTTATGTTTATATGTATTATTTGTGTGTATGTTTATTTTTAAGAGTAGGTACCTAACAATAGTAGACTTCCTAATCCAAGAGGCAACCTATGTAAACATGACTAAAGATATGCTCAAGATATTATATGAAGAGGATGTTATTCATTTGAAGAACAATCAAATCCTGAAGGGGTTGGTCACTCTTGAGAGTATCTTTGATAACAATGACATAAAAACTAGCCAAAAAATAAATATTGACAAACAAAAATTCAAAAAGATTCAATTTGAACCTGATAAAATGCTAACGATTAGTGTAGCACCCTAAAATTGGTCCGGTTAAAACCTTAGTAAAAAGATAAAATATTAAAATTTGAATTTCAACCCCAAACTGCGTGTTAAACTGCATTTTACTTGCTTTCCCTGTTTTCTATGCCATTTTTAGGATTTGGTGTGACCGTTGGACAATATCGTCGTCGATCAGATGATATCGCCTTAGATCGAACGAATTTGTCTAGAGAAGAACGTCCAGACAATTTCGTCCCAAAACTAATTTTTCATAATTAGCTTCTATTTCAACGACGTCTCTAACCGGGGTAAAAGCATGTCTACGCAGTTAGAGACTTCCCCCGTTGGAGATCTCCCAAATTGGGATGATCTCCAACCTCCCACAACCTATGGGAAGTATCTACCAAGTTAGAATTTATGCTTTTGTTTATAAAGGATATGATTGGGTAAGAATACCCCGAAACATCAAGACACATTGTGATGGATATGCTCGATGCTATTTTGCTAATGAATATATTAAAGCTAAGCCCATAATGCTTAAATTGGGATATAAATGGAAAGGTTTGGGACCTTTCCAAAATGGTATGAAAGAACCTTTCGAGGTAGAACCGTGGCCTGCCTGCTGTGGTGTGGGCCTATTTTCTAGTAAAGGTCAGCCCTTTCCATTTGAGTATGATGACCATCTCATATGTTATCAAGATTATCTAGATAAACAAGATTCTTTATATCCCAAGAATAATTCTTCTACCTGCAATATGCTATCCATAGCCTATCCTGAAATGATTGCCGAATTCGACGACAATTTGGAGGGAGATATCTTTCATGATATTTCCATTGAGGAATTGTTATATAATGAATTTTATTTTGATGGTTCTATACCTAGTATAGCCCATCTTGAGGCCTTGACTCCTCAAAACAAATTATCCAAGCTAACCTTGGAAGAATTACAAAAATTGGGTGTTTCACCCGCCCCACCTAATCTTGAGAGAGATTTACATATGGAAGTTGAAAACGTTATAAAAATTAACATTGGAACCGAACATAACCCTCACATAATTAATATTGGATCAGAATTAAGTCAAGAAAAACAAGATAAATACGTTTCATTTCTTAAAGACTATGAAGATGTCTTTGCTTGGACATATGAATATATGCCAGGTCTGGACCCTTCGTAGTCATGCATCATCTAGTAGTCCATCCGGATGCTAAACCCGCTAAACAAAAACTTAGAAAAATGCATCCCAAAGTGGCCTTACTAGTCAAAGGAGAACTAGAAAAACTGTTGAAAGTCATTTTTATACAAGCCATTGACTATGTCGAATGGATCTCAAATGTAGTTCCAGTAACTAATAAAGAAGCCACTAAAGTTAGGGTTTGCACTGATTTTAGAGACATTAATGCTACATGCCCTAAAGATGATTTTCCTCTTCCCAACATGGATCAGATTATTGACTTTACTGTCGAAAGTAGAATGATATCCTTAATGGATGGATTTTCTGGTTATAATCAGATTAAGATAGCTCTTGAAGATCAGGCCAAAATAGCCTTTATTACCCCTTGGGGAAATTTTTGTTGGAAAGTGATGCCATTTGGCTTAAAGAACGCAGGTGCAACCTATCAACGAGCTATGACTTATATTTTTCATGACATGATGCATGATATCCTACATGATTATGTAGATGATATCATAGCTCGTTCTATCAAAGAAGATGATCATTTAAATGACTTAAGGAAAGTATTTGATCGGTTAAGGGAATATCTTATCCGACTAAATCCTGCTAAATGCATATTTGGAGTTACGTCTGGTAAATTATTAGGGGTTATAGTTTATTTACGTGGCATTGAAATTGACCCTCTCAATATTACGGCTATCACAGATATTCCCACACCCACAAATTTATCAGAATTACAAAGTTTACAAGGTAAGCTTCAAGCTATTCGTCGCTTCATCGACAAGTTGGCAGACAAAACCGGACCCTTTCTTAAGCTTCTTAAGAAATATGTCTCTTTTCATTGGGACAACAAATGCCAAGAAGCATTTGAACTCCTTAAGCAATATCTCCTCAAACCTCCAGTGCTTTCCCCACCTAGATCTGATCGTCCTTTTATCTTGTACATTTCTGCTTTTGATTCTGCCTTAGGAGCTATGTTAGCTTAGCTTGATGATGAGAAGAAAGAATGTGCTAATTATTACATTAGCATAACCTTAATCAGTTATGAAACTCGTTATACCATATTAGAGAAGTTATGTCTTGCAGTCGTATTTTCTACACAGAAACTACGACATTATATGCTTAGTCAGAAAATGTATGTTATTGCCAAATTTGACCCTTTGCGATATCTCATGAGTCGACCATATTTATCTGGTCGCACAGCCAAGTGGGTTCTTGCGCTAAGCGAATTTGAACTCACCTTCATAGGACAAAAGTCTGTTAAAGGTCAAATCATAGCAGATCAATTAGTTGTTGCACCTTTAGAATCTACTCATCCCCCCATCATTGAGTTTCCTGATGAATGCCTTAAACTTGAGGTAGACCATTCAGAGCAATGGTCCTTATACTTTGACGGAGCCTGATGCATGAGTGGGGCTGGTGTGGGTATTATTTTAATATCTCTGTAAAAACATCTTATTCCTCTGTCCTTCAAATTAATATTTGCTTGCACCAGTAACACTGCTGAATATGAAGCTCTTATCCTAGGATTACGAGCTGCCTTGGCATTGAAAATCAAAAGTTTATTGGTTTTCGATGACTCCCAACTTGTCATAAATCAAATCAATGATGTTTATCAGACCAAAGATGATAAATTATGTCCATATAAAGCATATGTTTTGCAGTTGTTATCCTTGTTTGATAAAGTTACTTTGGAAGCTATTCCTCGAACTAGCAATCGTGCGGTCGACGCTATGGCTGCAGCTGCATCTCTTTTACCCTTGGAGTTAGACGATGAATATGCTACCATCATTATTCATTGACTCCAGGAACCCACTTTAAGAAAATCATGTTTAGAACCTTTGGATGTGTTTCTCATCAATGAAACAACTCCTAAACCATGGTATATTGATATATTTAATTTTTTGCAAAAAGGAACCTTCCTTGATGGTTGCACTAGCAACCAACGTAGGTTATTACGTAAACAAGCAAGTCTCTTTGTGATTATTGGTAATACCTTGTACAGAAGATCTTTTGAAGGCATCTTATTAAGATGTTTGAATTTAGAAGAATCCAGATCAGCTTTGAATGAAGCCCACAATGGATCTTGTGGGGGACATTTTAGTGGAAGCGCCATTGCTAAGAAACTCCTTCCGATAGGATATTTTTGGCCTACCATGGAAACTGATGCACATAATTATGTGTGACATTACGACAAGTGCCAGAAACATGTTGACCTTGTCCATGCACCTGCACAAGAGCTGCAATCTATTTCATCTCCTTGGCCCTTTTCAAAATGGGGCCTAGACATCATTGGAAAAATAAACCCTATGTCATTTTATGGACACAAATTCATCATAACTGCCACTGAGTATTTCACGAAGTGGGTTGAAGCTATGCCATTAGCTTCTTGCACTGGAACACAAGTTTCCAAGTTTGTTTTTAATCAAATTATTTGTAGGTTTGGAATTCCTGCCAATCTCATTTATGATAATGGAACTTGTTTCAAAAATAAAGATGTCAAGAAATTATGTCAAAAATATAAAATTCAACTTCGCTGGTCCACTCCCTATTATCCTCAGGGTAATGGTCAAGCAGAAGCATCTAATAAAACCTTAATCAAAATTCTCAAAAAATTGGTCAATAAAATCGGTCGAGACTGGCACATTCAGTTATATCTTGCTTTGTGGGCCTATCGAACTAGTGTTCGAACCCCCACTGGAATTTCAACTTTTGTCTTGGTTTATGGTGCTAAAGCCATTTTTCCCTTTGAATTAGAAGTTCCTTCTTTAACTCTACTACTTCAAGATATCGAAGTAGGGGATGAATATCGTCTTTGCGATTTAGTCAGCTAGAACTTCTAGATGAAAAGTGCATCAATGCTTTGGAGCATCTTTGCACCTACCAAAACAAGCTTAAGAGAGCATATCTTAAGAAATTTCATCCTCGATCCTTTGAGATCGGTGACCTTATCTTAAAAGAAAATCAAAAAAATACTAATGCAACTACAAACCTTAAAGGTAAATTTGAGCCCAACTGGCTTGGACCATATGTCATCACTGCTAAATTTGGATCAGGAGCATACAAATTATCTACTTTAGATGGTAAATAACTTAAAGAACCTATGAACATTATGCATCTTAAACGTTACTATGCATAAAAATTGGTCATTTCATCATTGCATATATTTGTTTAAAACATTTAAAAAAAAAACATCTTTTATTTTTATATCTGTCAATTTGTGAAGTATTGCAGTTATATTTTTAGTTATTCTGGATAAATTAGTATTTATTTGGAATCCCGCACTTTCACATTCACATGAATAAATATCTTGATTTTATTTGTTATGATTATTCATCTCTCTTATATCAAAGTCCACATCAACATTAAATAAATTTTTGAGCATAGAGAACTGATCTTGTTATTTACTTGAACCAAGTATATATTTTCACATTAAAATGATTTCATTGCAAATTCAATATGATGCTACATAGTAGAAATGGTTTCTTGAGCAAAAAATTTCCCCTGCTATCCTATCATGCACATGGTCTAGAATCTTTGAGAATTGACAAAAGGACAAGCTCGCCCCTACCCAGAATAAAAATTCCTTGCTCTACAGTTAATCCGAGCAAGTATCCCTAGCATAGGAAGAAAAGAAAAGTTCAATAAAAAGAAAAAGGTTATTTTGAATCATCACAACAATATTTCAGCATTATCTCAAATATCAAGCAAAAATACAAAAGTACAAAAAAAAAAGAGAAGCAAAAGTGAAAAGCAAAAGCAAAATACAATAAACTCCTTTCCCTACCCCTTGAAAATAAAATAAGGGTGAATGATCTTGAATCCTTGGAATTCTCAATTATTCAAAAGCTGTGAGTTAAGCCCCATAACAGGTGGTTTGTGCCCAACCCACTTGGCCTTGGGTAAATCCTAGCGTGGTGATATGTCTGTCACATTAGCGACCTTCTTTTGTATAGACCTCTTTCAGCTTATGGATTAGCTAGCTCTTGATAACCTAACTTACATAGTAGTTTGGTACAGTTACATGCATATAAATCATGGTCAACGAACATTTATTTGGTCAAGGCAAATTACTTGTATCAAATTATCTTGCTCAAAATTGGTAAATGAACAATACAATTGCACACACATTTGTATTTGAGAGATTTTGTATCATTATGATAAATCAATATTGGTAATGAACTCACATTTGCACATGAGGATTCCTTATAAATCTACATTTCTCTTTGAGATAATTTAAAATATCTCTGTAATTCTTTTCGGAATAATTTTATCCTTTTATTTCAAAATTTTTGTTTTGTATCAAAGCAATTACATACATCTCATAAAATCTCAAAAAAAAAAAAAAAATTCAAACAAAATTTTCATATTATTATTTTTCTGTTTATCAAAAGTCAAAAATGCATCTTGCAATAAAACCAACAATCTATTTTCTTCTTTGGATTTCGCGATGATGGTATAAGTCTATACCTATAATTCTATGCCTAGCGCAAACCATTGTTCTAATTTTATTTTCCATTTATTTTAAAACCAAATTCATCAAAACATATGACTTGCATCATTCTGTTACACAATTATGCTTTACAAACAAACAAACACTTATTCTATTTCATGACATTATGTTCAAATTCAGTTTTTGCAACCATGGTATAAATTCTAAGGAATTATTCAACATTTTATCACACTTAGGAATTTATGCCTAGCAACATCATATTTTCATGCATACTATTTTTATGAAAATCTGAAAACAAATCATCAAACCATCATTATCTCCATCATTACAACACCAAGTCTTAAGACAGTCTCTTAAGCACTCTTTTACGTTTAACAATATTTCCATACTGGGATTAGCTTGACGATCGAGTGAGCGACGACTCCATGAAATGGTCTATAATAGCGACAATGTCCTTTGAAATTATTGTTAGAAGTCCCTTTTATTTTTATCAAATCACAACCACCAATTGTTTACATCAGATTATTTCATTTAAAATCTTACAGCATGACATCAAAATTATAATATTTCAAAACGACATAATTACATGAATCCTCAATCCAATAAGCAAATAATTCAAACAGTAAAACATCATAAAAACATATGAATAAGTCATATCATCATAAAAAAGATCATATATATATCCAAAAATTATATACATCATATCAAAACTGGATTGGTATGCCATAATCTATACCTTGGCATACTCAATCCGCTCAACAATCTCTCTAAAATCTATGCAGTCCATAGACACCTAGCCTCGAGAAGCCCTCGAGCTCTTAGCCTCATCTCCTCCCCCACCTTGACATGGAGGAGGTGGTCCCATAGAGGTCCGAGATGTATCTCGGGTCCTCGTCGTAGATCGGGAGGATGTCCTTGTTGATCCCAGCCTAACTGGTTCTGCAATGTTGGCCGATAGTTGTACCCTTTGGCCCTTTAGAACCAGCTAGAAGTATACACTCTGGTAGAATGCAGTCTACATCATCGACTGCACTAGATCATCCTTGCTCGCTCCTCTGCTCCACACCCTGAGCCGTGTCGTCTTATCCTACAATTTTCATACCTACATCCTCAGCTGAGTGGCCTCATCCTACAGTGACTGCACCTAAGCTCGGAGGTGGGCAGCCTCAGCCTAGAGAGTCACTGTCTCATTGCTCTCCCCTGTGTCAACACCCTTGCCCTTATCAGGCGATGGTGGTCTCTCCCCCTACTATGAAGGGAGCTTCTCCTCCCTCTACCCTGTCTCTCGTGGCCTCTATGGAGCCCATGCCATCCTCTGGCGTCTCTCCTATGAGATCCTCTACTGCTCTTTTCCCCTCGTGACCCTGTGCTACCTCAATAGCAGCCTACTTTCGCCTCTCTATTTGGTGCATCGTAGCATGCACTGGACCCTGTGCCCTCATCATCCGAGGAGGGCGGATGCCTGTGTACCAAGCATCGTAGTCATCAGTAACCCCGATGTCGTCACCATCCATTAGCTGTATGGGGGCATCGTTCATGTCTTGACTCCAAAATCACTGCATATCTAGAGCCCCGCTTAGTGTAGTAC
Organism: Wollemia nobilis; assembly: GCA_028583015.1. Classification (NCBI taxonomy): domain Eukaryota; kingdom Viridiplantae; phylum Streptophyta; class Pinopsida; order Araucariales; family Araucariaceae; genus Wollemia; species Wollemia nobilis. Next base: position 14,037,726 of record JAQPPZ010014788.1, read on the forward strand.
TATCCCAAAAAGTCTAGGAGTACTTGTAATCCCTGAGATAAGGGATCCCCCGCTGTAGACCAAACTGACATAGTACTCAGTCGTAGCGGTGGAGCTCTACCTCTCCCTGCTCCATTCTCAGCCAACAGACTTTCTTGATGCGAGCTAGCTCCTGCCCATCCTCTACCCACCCGGGGTGCTCTCACCACGGCCTCCAGGTGATCTGGTCTGGGATGAGGTCGTCTAGCAACCTCTGAGACATCGACAAATCTATCCACCATTGTGAACCCCTCTACAACCACCAGTAGAAAACCCAATGTCTCTCCTGGTCAACACCTATCAATGGGAGCCCTATCGACCTCCGCATCGCAATGTGCTCCTAGCACCAAACCTACAGCAACAATGTCAAGACCAGACATCGACCTCCCTTGTATACGATCCCATGCAGGATCCTATACAAGCGGTAGAGAACAAAGCTACCCCATGCAAATCTGTACCTGTGGTCTCTCATATCATAGACTATGTCTGAGAGCACCCATGATAGTCTGCATCCGCTTTGGTGGCACAGTAGTAAGCCACCAAAAACCCTTGCCAAAACTTGTGTCAGCCTAGATGCCCCAGGCATCTATCGTAGCGACTTGATGTTCACTCCACCCTTCTCCAGGGCAAAGCTCGGGTCTCCATTGAGCCTCATCATTTCCTGGACCTAATTGGCCACAGGCATCATCAACCGTCCCTATATGGGGATCCTTAGGATCCTCCATACATCCTCTAGAGTGGGAGCCATCTCCCCTATCGGTAGCCGAAAGCAGGACGACCCCGAATACCACCTCTCTGCTAGGGTTGTTAGTAGTCCTATGTCAGTCGATACTTGTGGCATCTCTGCCACATGCTACAAGCCGACTTGAGCCAACTGATCTCGCTCTGCCTGAGATAGAGCAGCCAAGTCATCCATTAGCCTATCGTATTTCCATTCTCGGCTCTTTAGTAATCCCTTCTACAAAACAAACAATAAAATCATTAATAACTCAAGCATGTAAATTAAACAACTTAGAATCAAGTTTAAAATGATATCGTCCACCATTGGATGATATCGTCCCACATTGGGCAAAATTATCCTTTGTGAGGACAAAATCGTCTACGATTTCGCAACTTGGGAATCGCCCCTTGTTGGAAAAAATCGCCCCCAATTCATCAATTTTGTCGTCAGACGAAATCGACGATCTAGGGACGATTTTGTCTCGACGGCCTAAAAATAGTTGCGATGCCCCAAACAATCAAATTTAAATCAAACAACTTGCATAAAATTACATTAAACCTAATCTACTAGGATTAGATCCTTACCTGTAGCCCATGTCAGACCTCTGTCGATCGGTGTGTTGTCTCGAACATTTTTGTCTGTAGAGCTCTAGAAATCAAGAAAATGAATAGTAAAAATGAATTAGGGTTTTTCCCTATTTTTCTTAATTTTATTCAAAAATAATTAAAAATATTTTTAAAAATTTTGCTTTTCTGTGTTTTTACCTCAAACGTTTGATTTGGGTAAAAACACGGAGGGGGCACCATAATTAGCATTTGTACGATTCGACCAAGAATCGTCGTCTAAAAATTGAGTATATTTTTGCTTTCTCGTAAAACGAGAAAAACTCGTCTTTAACACATTTTCTTTGAAAAATTCGCTAAAGAGGGGGTAAAATGTAGCACCCTAAAATTGGCCCGATTAAAACCTTAGTAAAAAGATAAAATATTAAAATTTGAATTTCAACCCCAAACTGCCCATTAAACTGCCTTTTACCTGCTTTCCCCATTTTCTATGCCATTTTTAAGATTTGTTGTGACCGTTGGACGATATTGTTGCCGATCAGACGATATCACCTAAGATTGAACGAATTTGTCTGGAGAAGAATGTCTAGACGATTTCGTCCCAAAACTAATTTTTCATAATTAGCTTCTATTTCAACGGTGTCTCTAACCAAGGCAAAAGCATGTTTGCATGGTTAGAGACTTCCCCCGTTGGAGATCTCCCAAATTGGGATGATCTCCAACCTCCCAACCTCCTTCCTATGCCTATTTAATCTTAGGCCCTCCCCTTGACATTCCTCTGGGTGAAATTTTTTGTAACATGAGTTTTATTTGCATTAGAGTATCTTAAATTACTATTTGCCTTCGTATTTTTCCAAGTTTGTTTGCAGGAACCTCACTGTTTTTCATTCGAAGCAAGCTCAAATTGTCGTAGACGATCTTGTACGATCTCGGACGATCATGCCAAAATTCAAGATGATTTCGTATCATGCAGATGATCTCTACTGCAGCCAACATTAGGGGCAATCAGTGCCCAAATTTTACGTTTCTTCACTCTTTTATGTTGTTTTATTCTGTATTTAATTAAGTTTATTGTTATTCCTTATTATTCTACATCTTGGAGTTCACCCATGTAGCTTAAATGCATAATAAAGTCATAATTTTCATTAAATCATTGTAATGCACTTATATCTTTATTTTGTAATTATCAGTTTAATATTATTATTGTCATTCTACATCATTTTCCTCTATTAGTATAGCTGCATTTTTGGTATTTTGTGTCTATTTCTTTGATTGCAGGTCTCTAATGAATTCGTATGACGAATTCGCCAGATCTTAGATGATCTTGTCTGATATTAGATGATCTTGTCATATCAGAGGCGATCTGGACTGCTTCAAAAATCAGAACCTCCATCAGACATCCGAAATCAGGTATGGTTTTTCTCATCTAGCTTGTTCTCTATATTTTTTGTTTAAATCTGTTTTTTGTATTCATTTAAATTTGCATTTCATATAGAACATTTTAGATTCATTTGACCAAACCTAGGAATTGTATGATCCAGCATAAAAATGAACACATCAAACACCCTATCAACCTAGGCGTGGAAACTGCCATTCAAAAGTTTCCTGGTGAACCCACCATCCGTCAAAAATTCACCCTTATACACCTCTCCCGAGAGGCAGGACCTTCAAAGGGCCTCTCAGTCCAAGGTATTGTCCCATACTTTTCACATCTCCTTTCCGAGCATGGATCCTATAGCCTGAAGGTAAGGGTGCAAAAAATTTGGAGCGATACAATTAGAGTGTAATTACTAGAAAAATAAATCCCAGAGCTTATCACACTTTGTAGAGAATACAATGATATCATAACATGGAGCTATGATGATGTAAAATTTTACAGTATATATACTATCCAACATACTATAGAACTGCTTTCCAATACAAATCAATTCTAGTAAAATCAAAGGGTAGTCAATCCCAAGAAAGAAGCTCTAGTGAAAAAAGAGTTTCTAAAGTTACTTAATGCAAAAATTATTTCCCTAATCAAGCACTCTATATTTATAGCCAATCTGATTCTTGTTAGAAAAAAAAATGAAGATATTTACCTCTATAGATTTTAGAAATCTAAACAAAGCATCCTTGATGGATCATTACCCTCTACCTTAGATTGACCAGATCTTACATTCTATTGTTGGAGCATAAAAAATTTTCTTGATGGATTCTTTGGCTTCAATCATGTCTAGATAAGGGATGAAGATCAATACAAGACTACATTCACCATGAAGTTGGAAATAATTGCTTATCAGAGGATGTCATTTGGGCTATCCAATGCTGGAGCCACCTTTGAAAGGGCTATGGACCTACCTTTTGGATAACGGATAAATAAAGTTATATCAATGTATTTGTATGATATGATGATTTTCTTACACCAAAAGGAAAAAAACCTAGATCATGTCTTACTCGTATTCCAAAAGTGTAGAGTTTGGGGTGTCATTGAACCTGTCCAAAATATTTTTGTTCATTAAGGTAAGTTATCGAGACACATAATACCAAAATAAGGCTTAGATATTTATTTACATAGGTTCAAAGCAATATTAGCTCTCCCTATGCCACAAAATAAGAAAGGTTTACAATATTTCTTTAGGTAAATCAATTTTATCTAAAAAATTGTATGACTTTGCTCAAATAGTAAAGTTGATGATAGAAATTCTAAAGAAGGATGCAACTTTCACATGGATTGAGGCAAGAAGGGAATCTTTTAAAATCACCAAGAAATTCACAACTAGAACTTTGATACTAACCAACCTAGGCTATTAGAGGATTTAATCCTCTATGTACTTGGTGCTAAAGAAAGTTATCTAATTGTACTTACTCAAAAGGACAAATATCATAATGAATGACCCGTAGCTTTTTTTAAGTAGACACTACATAATTATGAAGAACACTACAATTTCATTGAAAAATAGGTATTTACTCTTATGAAATGTTTGAAGAAGTTAAGGCAATATATCTCTCATATTAAGACATTAGTGTATGTTGTGCATCCAAACATCTATAATTTCATTATGCAAGGGGAGTTAGGTAAAAAGAGAGTTGGGTGGATCACCAAAATTCAAGAGTATGATATAGAAATTTGACCCATAAAATTGACTAGAGGAAGAGATCTTTGTGAGCATATGGTTAACTTTGTAATACCAGATACAAATCTATTGATTGAAGAATATGAATAACTACAAGTAATAGATAGCTAGATGGAATGAAGCAATTGGATTGGATAGTTAATCCATTTTATTTAGATCAATAAGTGTCTATATGGGTTTACAACTTCTCAAAGTTGAAGGTATAGACTAAAAGCTATGAATTATGTTATTATTGATGGTATTCTATACTAGAAGAATTTTTATGGAGTACTTATATGGTGTATACATCTAAAAAAAGCAAAGGAAGTCTTGTATGAGTTCCATTCAAGATTCTTAGGTGGAAATTCCTCTAGTCAAAATATAGTGGCTAAAATCCTAAGAACCATATATTATTGGCCTACTCTATTTCGTAATGCTTTAAAAATTGTCTGTGCATGTGATAAGTGTTAGAGTTTTGTTGGGAAAAGAAAGAATCGGATACTACCCCTTCATCCAATTGTTGTAGAGGAGACATTCCAGCAATGGGGGCTTCATTTATTGGGGTGATCAATTTTAACTCATCTACCAAGTATAAATTTATCCTAACTACAATTGAATACTTTACCAAGTGGTCTAAGGTAAAAACAACTAAGCATGTGGATGAGGAAACTATCATCATTGTTTGAAAATATTAATTACTAGGTTTGGGATCCCAACAACGATAGTAGGTGCTAAGACCATAATGTTTTCTAGAAAATATTGCATATATTGGAAAACTTATTCTAATTATTACCCATAGGGTGATGGGCTAGCTAAATCCACCAATAAGAACTTGATGAAAATAATCAAGAGAAGTATTTGGGACAATCCAAAAAGTTTGCATTTGATGCTTAATCAAGCACTATGGGTGAATAGAATCAAAATTTAAAAGGCTTTGAAAACCACTCCATATTCTTTGGTCTATGGGAAAGAGGTTGTATTATTTCTAAATTTAGAATTGTTAGATATGAATCTTATAGATCAAATAGAGCTAAAAAATGTAGAGCCAGTGGATATAATAATGGTAGAGTTGCTTCTACTAGAAGAGTAAAGAAAGAAAATGTACATTTGCTTCTTGCACCACCAAGTGGTAGTTAAAGTATGATTTGATAAGAAAGCTTCTCCAAAGCTACTTAAGGCTAGGGACTTGGTTTTAAAGTGGGATAAAAATAGAGCTAAACTAAGAAATCATAAAAAGTGGATTCATTATGGTCTGGACCTTACCTAATCTTGGGAAGGCATAAATTAAATGCATATGAGATGATAGATATGGATGGCAACCTTTTGTCAATTTTGGTAAAAAACCAATATTTAAAGCATTATGCTTAGGAATGTGTGCCCTAAGCTACACATATGTAGATAGAAACACATAGTTTTGAATAGAGAGAATTTTATTGGTTGAAACATAAGCTTGAAAACCACCAAATTTCAAATTCCAATCATTTTATTGGCTAAGAAGCAAAGTGATCTTAAAAGCAGTATGCATACTAAGCACTCACAAAAGTTGTGTGTTTCAAGAAAATATTTCGTAGTAAAATTTGTGCATGCAATATATTTGGAATTAATGTAGTAGTGGATTAGATCCATGATGGCTTCATGCTATAAAAACAAGGTTGTGAACGCTCAATGTATGATAGAGCAGCTAGTCATTTAAGTAGTAGAGCATTTCAAAATTGTAAAGCCATTTTGTGTGAAAGTGCAAGGTGCTACATTTGTTGGTATCTATATTTTCAGCTAAATCTCCCTATCTTAGTAGCTATGACACAAGGAAAAAGAGATAAATATGTGTAGAACACCAAGGAACTCTAGGACCAATTAAACCAAATTTATTATTCCATAATCATAATCAAGTCAAAGCTCAAAATATTTAGATATGGAGCAAAAGAAATGGAGAGGATATTCTCATTGAAAAGACTTGAAGCAACTATATGGAACTCTCTCCTATCATATTATACACCTAAATTTATCCACCCTTGCCCAGAGCTAGTTAAAGAAATCATAGAAAATTATGACCCAAAGACAACAACAATATGCATTGCAACAAGAAAAAACTGTTTAATATCATATTTGATGTTATTTGGAGTGCTTTCACGATTGGAGCTCACTCAGGTACAAATCCTAAAATTATTGATACTAAGGAGAAAATTCCTCATTGTAAAAGGGATAATGTTAAAAAATGGTTAATTAAATACATAGGAAAAATCCCAAAATATTTTATAGAATAGCTAATAAAACTTGAAATATTTGACAAAATCCTTTAGGAAGTCCTCATTATGTTAGTTTTCATTCTCACGTTATCTATTGACTAATATGTATATGATTACCAAATATCTATGCCCTTTGTAGTTACTAATGTGTGTAACTATGATGGTACTAGTACAAATTATTGGAGTATATTACATTATTTGGTGCATGCTTAATGTACCCCCATGGTACCTTCATGGTATATTTGTAAATAATATATTAGGAGTGATTCTATAGTTTAGGATATGTTTTATATTTCCTGTTTATGTAAGTGTAAATGTGCAGGAAATGCACAAGTGTCATGTAAAGTTGTAATGTGTAGGAAATGCACAAGTGTCATGTGAGTTAGTGTGAAAGTGTAAGTTAAATAAATGTTCACAAGTGTCTTGTATGTATGAGAAAAAATATGTAATGTAAATATGTGCATGTGTCCTAGTTAGGTGTGCAAGTTATAGAGTGTAAGAGTTATGTAAACGGTAAAGGTGTGCAAGTATTATAGATTCAAGTGTTCATAGAGTATGCACATGGCAAGTAGATCAACCAAGAGTCATGAGACTTGGTATATGAAGAGTAATAATCAAGTATCCAAAGAGTCACATTACTATGGCTATATTATGGACACAATGCTTCATAGTTGGAGAGATCACATATAATTAATATCTTTTAGTTAGTTTGTAAGAAGAAAAATGAGCAATAAAGATTGTATACTTTTTGAGCAATTAATATTGTAATTTGTTCTTCATGCTTAGTGAATGAATGATTCAAGATATTTACATTCTTATTTCAGCATATTATTGAATTTAATTTAATTTATTATAGGCCTTGATATACATATTAATTTGCTCATATTATTCTACTCATATCATTATTTTAATATTTATATATTGTGGTTATTTATATTCAATAATGTGTGATATAGCCTTTGATATTTTGTGGTAGTATAAGGCTTCAAAAGCCATCATAAATTCCCCTTTGTTCTTTTATTGGGTTTAATTTTTAATCTACCAAATTCATATCCAATTGATTTCCCTAAAGATTAAAGAGAAGGAGAGATTTCATTATTCATCACATTTACCCTGGTTGTTCCTATATTTTATGGCTCCTAAGATGCCAATATTACAAGTTCAAACATGAGCAAATAATGATAGACCTCTCCTTGTAGTTAACTAGACCCTTGTGCTCAGAGAAACTAGTTTTTATTTAGAGTTATATAGACTGTTTCTTGGGCCTGCACTAGCTTGTATTTATGGCCAACTTCCTCGATTAACTCCTAAATATTTGGATAAGCTACATGGTAAGAAGTGTAAGCTAGGATATTGGTATTTCTTTTAGTGTGGTACTATTATCAGAGTATATGATTTCCATGGAAATCTATACTTGCTCCCTTACTATGTAATTGATTGGGTCTTTGCCATGGAATTATGTTGGCAAGTTAATGAAGTAGATGATAGTTTTGGATATAGAATCAAGAAGGATTACACATACCATTTTTCCTTTAATTTTATAAATATAACAATGAAAACTCGAGGCCAAGCTAAAATTTTGTATGATAAGCTCAATGGCCTACAATTATCGATAGTTCCACATATGTAGAACTATGATCTGAAAGGTAAATTCAAAGCTAGATTGGAAGCTTTAAAAAACAAGGCTCCAAAATTTGAACATATTTCTCAACCATATATAGAGAAATTTAAAAATAAAATAGAGGATCAAGCTCCTAATATTGACATTAATGAGTTGCAAGGGTAGTTTTCATGGAGAAGTTGCTATCATTGTGTACGACGTTATAATCTAGCTAGAAATAGGGAACAATGGATAAGTGACAAGCTTGTGGATAAAATTGCAAATGAACTAGAGTGGACCGAAGAAGTTTTTTGGGAATGGTGGATATCAAGGTGTGAGTGAAATAAATAGAAAAGGTGTTCCCCAAATCTTTAGATGTATATTTTGAAATAGATTTTGATAAGGAATATGAAAAATGGATGGTTGAAATAAAGGATAAAGATACCCTAGACTAGATCAAAGAGGAATATGAGAAGGAAGAAGAATATTTTTTTGAAGAGATAGAAGATATAGTGAAATCAAGTCCCGTCTGAGATCAACCCTTGGTCACATATATATATTCAAAAGAACAATCAAGCTCAAACAAAATGATTGGATATAGGGTGGAAAATAGAGATCCTAGAAAGGTAAGCACATCTAAGCATCATTTGGTAACAAAGAGTTTATCGGTTATAGGTTAGGAAGAGCAAATAGAGAATATAGAAGAAGACAAAATAGCCCATGTAATAGAACACATAGAGGAATTTTCTACTCCAACAATTCTTGATAAATATAAGCCTCATCCTGGTATAGGACAACATATCCAATACATGCAATCTAGTGAGAGGACTAAAAGAAAAATTTATCCTAGTAGCCAATAGAAGGAAGCTACAAAGAAAGCTAGAGTGCAACAACTATCTATTGAAGCTCAACGGATGAATGCAAAAATTTAGGAGTTTGATATTATAGCTTAGACATAGCACCAAAAAGTGCAAGGACTAGGTATGGCTTCTATCCCTAATATTGAATCTAAAAATCCTCTACCACCTCTACAATCCTCTCCACAAAAACCACCTCTATCATCTTCCCCTCCAAGAGAGGTTTTATTTCCTCAAAATCCATCTACAAGCATAACTTTTACTTCCCCATTATAAGAAAGCAGGCAAGCTACCAAAAGCACACACCCTCATGCCTCTGCAAGAGATAGCATTTTTTTTTAAATTCCCTTTAGCATCATTATATCCTTTCTAAATTTTCATTATCGCTTTCCCTGTGTCTAGTCAAAAATTGTTTGAAGCCTTCTCCATGATACAAAAAACTAAAGCAAATGTCCAAAAATGGGCACATGAACAATTACCTCAGAAGGTGAATAAAATGGTAGTTCCCTAGACATATGATGTTGTAGATCCTACTACCATCAAGTGGGTCAAAGTAGTTGTATTCTTGAAGGTCAACAAGCCTACTTTCGATTTGACATAAAAAACTATAACATCAAGATGCAAATGTATGACATATCAAATATTCTAATGGAGGATACACTTAGAGCTATTTATGTTGAGGTAGACATGTTGTATCTCCAAGGAAATTAGGTGGATGCAAAATATAAAGTTTTAAAGAACAAATTCAAGATCCTGGAGCAAAAATTAAAAGGGAAGGAAACATAAAAAAATGATTTGAAACAAAAATTCAAAGATGCAAAGTTCCAATTAGATAAGACCCCAACTAAAGAACAACTATAGAAAAGAGATAAAAATTTCAAATTCTAGAAGAGCAATTGCAATAAGGGGTAACAAAGATCCAAACATAGGAAAATAAATTATAGGAGCTAATATCAAGGATCTAATATCATAAAGAAAATTTGATAATAGTAAAATTATATCTAGATCAAGAAAAGAAGAAGCCACAAAATCCCATCCATTCCTTGGAGGTACTAAAGCAAATCCAAAGTCAATATTGGGTTAAGATCAAAGAGATAGCTATAAAGGATTTTCCACTAGTAGAAAAGCTAGCATACATTACAAAGTTAATCCAAGAGGCTAAGGAAGAATTCATCCATGGAAGGGAAGATCTAGCAAAAAAAATGGAACAAGCAAAGGTAGTAATTCAAATCATGAAGAATAAAAGAGAACACCCATACCTAGAAACACATTCTGAAATATATCTAAGTGAAGCAAACTTCTGCTCAAAGCAAGTAGTATATGGTAATTAGTTAATGTTGAAAGGAGGTGATGTGATAATTGTACTAAGAGAAAGCATAGACAAGATAAGAGTCTTAGTTGAGGAAATCATAGACCTTAGTTTCCCAATATTTTAGAGCAAAGATGGTAAGTTTCACACTGATAAGTAGCTAGATCAAACAATCATTGATGAAGGTGAAATTGATTCATGGCTTGAGCCCTTTGAAATAAATTAGGTTATTGCACTCTTTCATAAATTATAATTATTGCTTTCAAATTCACACTATTTAGCTCAAACGTAGAATAATCCATATTATGATTTTTATTTTGACCTAAGGGATGTTCTATACAAGTTTAGGGGAGTTTATATCCCTTCTCAAAAGTCATGGAACACGATTTCTAGAATATTCTAGTTTGAGGGAGCTCCTTCAACTACCCAAAGAACTAGTAGAGATTAGTAGGGTGAAACATCCCAAGCAATAATGCAGGATGGACAAGTTAAGTCTGTTGGCACAACAACTATGACCATGGAGACAAAAAGCATATGGATAGAGTCTCTATCTATATACTAGTTTTTAATTTTATTCTTTTTTTTACTTCATGCCCAACAGACAATGCCATGTGGATTCTCTATTTTTACAAACAAAAACCCCCTTGGATGAGCCAATAATGTGGGTAAAATATTAGCCCACTTGTAGATAGCTTCTCTTTAAGAAAAAGACTTGTTACGTAGATAATAGATATTAGACCTGGAGATCAAAAATATAGCTAGATATACAGGATAATTTTTAGGTCAAATAAATGGCTAAGGTAAAGAAGCTCAACATTTTGGCATAGGTTTAGAATAAAAAAGTGGTTGTATGGAGATAACGACTGAACATCTTTGAAGCTGATGTAAACAAAGGGTATGAAAAATTTTGGCATCTAGTATAGTTGAATCTCAAAATTGACTTAAGGTAAGAGAGTTCAAAATTTTGCTACAACACCAAACTCAAATTTTGGTTAAGTCTAAAAAATAGGCCAAAATGTTAAGGTGTTGACATCCCCAAGGTTAGTAAAGAAATTCTAACACAATAGAAATCCAGAAAAAAAAAATTGGCTAAGTGTCAAAGTAAAGGCCAAACCTCTTTAACACTAACATCATCACAAAATGCACAAAAAGTCCAACAAAGATAGGTTGGATCAATAAATTTTTGAAAGAATGAAGCTAGACATAATAAAGCCCTAAATTGTATGGTAGGCTTATATCTTGCACTGGACAAAGCATATCTCAAGAATTAGCCAAGTGAAGGACCAAAATCTTAATGAAGTTGACATTAACCAAAGAGAAAGAAATTTTGACACTTAGAAAGTGAAGGCCAAACCCAAATTTTGGCTAAGAAAAAGAGTTTGACAGAGTGTCAAGGAGCCTGAATTTGTCCCCATCAAGTAAAATCTACTATATCAAAACATCCCAATGATCGAATGCTCCCTAATCGCACACTTGTCCTCATATAGCTAGACTAGTCATCATGCAAAGTGTTAAAAATCAAATCTATTAGATTTCATCATGAATCAACTTGAAGCACATGGATACCATACTCCTAGGAGAAATAAGAATGAGCCACACTAGCACGACCACATCATGGTGGCTATACTAGAATGAACTGGAAAAGGATGTACACATGCTATATTGGCTTGATATACCTATAATCAATTTTGGAACAATCATTCTAAGATAACTGAATGCAATGTAAAATCTATAATCACTTGAATGTAGCTCATTGCAAGGGTTGGCTATTTAGCTTTTACACTTGCTTAAGTTGTATGATTGAAGGCTATATGCCTCTTAATGAAAATTGAAGTGTTGTTTGGCCTCTTTCTAAATTTGTAGAACATGTATGTATGTAAACTTTATTGCTAAGCATTTTTGTTAAAGTTGGATGAATAATGTATTTTCCTAAAGTTATTCTACTATCTGGATATCTCTATGGATTTTTGTTTGTTTAGTCTCTATAATTATTAGTGATGTATGTGCTTATTTAATTAATGATCTATAATATTGAATGATAGTTGGTTTGTTAGGCCGTTTAGTTTAGTTAAGGGAATGAGACTCTCGTACTTTTATGTCTCTTGTTGTGACTGAATCTTGACCCAATTTCACTTCTAGTTTCTAAACCTTTCCCATTTCTTTATTTAGTATTTAACCACATTGTTAGTTTGGATAGTATCATAGGAACTAGCCTACTCCAGAGGCTAATCTAGAAACAATTCTAGATCTTCCAATTTTGGTCAAGGTCTTGAGGGTGCATCTCATCCACTTAAGCAAATTTTGGACCAAGGATTCCTTGAATTTATCCTTAATATCATTGCTCCTTTCTAAAAACCTCCTTTCAAATATTCCCTTAAATAATCCTTTTCCAAAATTATATTTCTCACAAAAAAATTACATGAGCTTCTTCCTTTAATCAAACTTTAATATATGTGCCAACACCTTATCACCATAATCAATGCACAATATATTTACCTGACATCTCCAACCTTTGCTCATAAAAATTTGAAACTTTTTGTTTCCCTTATGACCCCTTTTGGTCGTTATTCATGTGCCAACCTACAATACCTCTAACTTCATTATTTTAACTACTCTTCCATGTCTTTCTTGAACTCCTTTTTAGAAACATTGTGTTTTATCTCCTCCATTTTTCTGAATTGTGCTCACTATTATAACTTTATCTTAGACATATCTCTAGTTTTATAGTCTTAGGATTTCATCTAACATGCCCTCATAATTATTCTGCAATGTGTTTCTCCAACATGACAACCTGGTCAATATATCAAATGATTCTCATTCTAGTTATCTCCTATTTCACTTGGGGTATTTCTGACTCCAATGCTATCCTTCTTCACCTAGGGCACTTCTCACTATGGTGTTCTTTTTAGTTGTAGCTTTTCTCATCCATGTTCCAACATGACTCTTATTTCAATGATGCTCTTCCAATATTACTCTATCTTTGTTAGCTTTTGATGAGTGAATACTCAAAATAATATTGCCTCAAGATCAATAATACAATTGCAATATGAAAGATATGATAATGCTAAGAAATCAAGCATATAAACTCAGAATCTATTATATAATAACTCAAAGAATGCTAATGACAAATGCTCAAAAATACTAAGAAATATTATTGAATGAAGACCTCAAAATACATCATACTACATCACCTTCCATTGCTTCCATAGATGACTCTCTCTCCTTTGCTATATATATTTTACATCAATACATCCATATATAGAATGGAATGTGACTCTTCATATGGAGGATTCTTGGCCCTCACTCTTCCTATGACTCTTCATCTTCCTACTCTATTGACACATGTACATAGGGACAACTATGCACATTTACATTGCCAAAATATCATTGCACACTTGTGCATTTATTACATTGCATAAAGTAAATACTTTCATCCTAATCTAAGACACTCTTTCCTAATCTATAGATGTACCCATGATGGTACATTGGCATGTACCAAATAATGTAATATATTCCAACACCTCCCTGTATTACATTATTTGGTTATTGAAGACTTTAGTCTTCAATATGGATCTTCCTCTTCTTGTCTTCAATATCTTCTTCTTCTTCTTTCTCGAACTTGTGCTCTTCTTTGTCGCTTTCTTTGTCCTACTTCATGTTTTGATCTTGATCAAATAAAATATTAGTATTTTCATAAAATACTATATTTTCTAGAAGAGCTTTAGCTTCATGTACTTATGTATCATCTACTAGTTCTTGTATTTCATGTGTCTCTTGGGCTAGGTGCCCCTTTTGATTTCCTCCTCTGTATTGAGGTTATCATTGGTACTATTGTTGTGGTGATATGTATTGGTTCTGATATTGTCTAGGTTGAGGCAACCTATTTGGTTGGCCTCCTGAGTTTACCTGATTCATTTGATGTTGATTCCTTGGATTGAATTTGTAGTAGTTGGTACTATGTCCTCCTCTCTTGCAAATTTGACAATACCTATCATTCCACTTTGTTTTGCTTCTTGGAAATGAAGCAACATTCCCTTGTGAATTATCCTTTGAGACTAATGCATTATTACTCATTTCATCCTTCACTAAGTTTTCCACTTCATATTCCTATAGTATATTAACCAAATCATCAAAAGAAGTATCCTTACTTAGGAGTTGTAAGGATGTAACTAGATGTTTGTAATTCTCTAGAAGTGCCCTCAAGATGACTTGAACAAGGAATTTATCTTCTACTATTTCTCCTAGGGTTAATAACTTCCCTTTTGTATCTGCTACTCTTCTCAAAAATAGTTCAATAGTTTCACCACTCTTGAATTTTAAAGAATGCAATTGTGTTTGTAGATTTAGAATGGTGGCTTTATTTTTTCCTTCAAATATTTTTGCTAAAGTGTTCCATGCATCTGTAGAAGTTCCTGTTGAACTGATATAAGGTTGTATGTCATCTGAAATTGCAAAAGTTATGATCATAAGAGCTTTTGCTTCTTCTTCCTCATATTTTTGTATATCCCTATCATCTTCAGTAGGTTTAGTTTTTGCTCCTTTGACTATGTCCCAAAGATTTTCTACTATCAAGATTGATCTTACTTTATTTTTCCATGAAGTATAGTTAGGACCTTTGAGCAATTGGGAATCTGAAAGAAAGAGTTTGTTTGTAGTTGCCATGAGGAGACTACCTTATGACTCCCTAGTGTTTGCAACTTTAATCCTTTACAAATATTCAAATTTATATCTCTAATAATTTTGAATTTAGAGATTAAACTATCAAATGCAATTTTATGTAGAAATCCTTTTATCTCCCAAATTTATAAATATTAAATTCTAAATTTCAAAAACTATGTTTGAGGTAGAAATCCTTATTTCTCCAACTTTAGAAATTTATAAAACTAATATTTGCAAGTTTTGTAATCCTAGTTTGATGTAGAATGCCTTATTTCTCCAAACTTATTAATTTTACAAATATTCAATTTGTTTTGTAAATTTAAATATGCAATTTTACAAAACCCCAAATATAATCTTCAATTCTAAAAGTATTCTTCAATATATTTGATAAAGGCTTCTAAATTCAATATTCTGATTTTCTAAGGTATTTATAATGCTTATCACTCCAATAATATCTTTAATAATCTAACCTTAGATATAATTCAACTTTCTTCCTTATATCTCCTACTAATATAAACTTTAATATCAAATACATAGTAAATGTTACCTTTACTACTTCAGGTACTTGAATCTGCTCGAACTAATGGGCATTGTTCTCCTAGTCAACTTTGCTTCAAACTTGATGATAGGTGCTTTGAATGTCCCTTGACTATGCCTTAATTGCTCTTGCTTCAAGCTTGCTACGAATCTGCCTCCACTCCTTACATTGGTGGCTATAAGGGTGCTTCAATTCTCTTGTATAACATGCCATGTAATACATACATTATGGAGACTTCTTGACTCCCCTTAGGTGGTGTGAACGTTAGTAGAATTCCTTTTATGAAATGATGTGACACGTGGAGTAATATTCCTTATGTTGGTGAACGTTACTGATTTCTTCTTCAAGCGTTAGAGCATTGAGCGCTCTTCTTTCCTTACTATGTGCATTAGGGTTTGTGTGCCAACTCAACCTTTGTGCCAAGTGGCACTCTGCTTCCTCTTTGCTCTCGATAGGTGGTAGAGCTTTCTTATGCATGCACTTCTTTTCCAATGTATGATTTTTCTAGCCTCTTCAACGTATTATCACAAGCTTGTCTTCAACGTATTCTTGTTACCTTTGTCTTCAACGTATTCTCTACTATCACAAGCTTGGCTTCAATGTATTCTTGCTACCTTTGTAACAATAGTTCATGAGATATCTCCTCTATATTTCCAATGAATATGGGTGATGATGAATTCACCCAAGGTTGGCTCCAACTATAGTAACTCCACTGCACTCCAATGGTGGTCCTATGGTGCTTTCTATGGTGGGTTGTACACCTTGTTCCTTGTTCTCTTTCCTTTGTAAATATGTTGTCTTTACATTGATAGTGTAGCCTCTTAGTGCTACGTAGAACTTGTCTATTGTAGGTTGTCATCATCTTGTGGTGGACTGATTTCCAAGCCTATTGAATGGCTTACTTCTTAAGCACTTTTTGTTAGTGCTTTTCCTTTCCAAATCGATGGATGTTGATGATGATTTTTCCCCCTATGTTCTGCTACTCAATATGCTCAATATGGTGGTGATCCCCACCACTCTTTTAGTGGTTTTCTTCACCACTACAAACTGCAAGTTTGGTGTTTTTAAACACCTTATTTCTACCCTTGATTTGAGGACTCTTTAGCCTCAAAATTTTTCTTACAAAAATGTAGAATAATCCGATTCTACTTATTATAAAACAACATATACCAAAGCTTCTTATTACTCCTTTTAAGTTCTAACTTACTAATGATTATAATACTGCATAATTTCAATAATAATAATGGTGTGTAATGGTGTCTTCTCCTGACACTTTTAAAAACTTTCTTTTGCTAGCTCTTAATAGCTTCTAAAAATTGATGCTCTAAAACTCTTAATAAGTACTTTCAAAATATTTGCAATAATACTTTATATAGCATCAAATTAACACACATTTTTTAACTCTTTTGTAGCTCTCCTTCTTGATGGCTTGTCTTCTTGGATTTGTAGCACTACTCCTTTATTTTTGCTGCTTGTGGACTCTTTAATTTGCAGCTATAGTTGCTGCTCAAAATCAGCTTTCTTCACCTTCAAATGTGTGCTAGCTATCTCTAAAATTTGTAGCTCCAAATGCTGCCCTTTCACTGTTCAAATCTGCAGTAGAACTCTTCCTTAGATGCTGCCAAAATATGCTTGAGCTTTGTTGTCCAAATCTATCTCAAGTCTTCTCTAAAATGCAGCTTGCTTTATTCTTTCAATGCTGCCCAAAATTGCAGCTTAAACTCCTCTGATTGCTGCTTACAAAATCTGATTTGGTGATGTCCTCAAAATTCCAAATCTGTTGCTCTCTTTTGTTGTCAAGCCTTCTCTTAGTTGGTTGTCCAAATATGCTCCAAAATCTTCTCCAAAGCTTTTCCAAAATGCAGTTTTGTGCTTCTACTATTTTTTGTCCTATGACCTTTCATCTTCTCCTTCAAAAATCAGCAACTTGTGCTTTTACAAATCAGCCTACAAAACTCTTGTGGCTGTCTCTAAATCTCTCAAAACTATGACCTCTACAATATTCTTGCTTTCTTCTAACTTCTTATCAAATTTTGACTTCAAATATGACCTCTTTCTCTGTCTTCTTTCACTAGAATCTGGATGTCTTGAGCTCTCCAAAATCTTCTCAAAATTTGACAAACTTCTTGCCAAATCCTTTTTCCTTTTGGGCTTGTTGTCATATGGTGACAATTGTCCCAATATCTTCTAGTCAGGTGCTCCTTCTACTTGCAATCTTCTACCATAAACTCTACTTCAAATCTTCTCTAATGGTCACTGCTTCAACTTCTGCAATAAGGCTTTCTCTTGCCTTTTTCTTTCTTCAATGAAATCTTCTTGAGACCTCTACTCTTGGGTCTTCTAATCCTGCAACCTTCAACTCTCTTAGTTAATGCTTTAATGAAACCTTACCTTGGTTTCTTCAAATTTCCAACTATGGGAAATTCTTCAATGAGATCTCTTTCTTGGATCTCTAGACTCTGTTGCTTCTATCTGCAATAGGACCTTCTGTAGTCCTTCTATCTTCAATATTCCAATATTGGAAGTTCTTCAATGTGACCTCTCCTTGGATCTCTATCTTCAATATTCAATATTCAAAACTTGGAAGTTCTTCAATATGACCTCTTTTTGGGTCTCTATCTTCAATCTTCAATCTTCCAAACTTGAAGTTCTTCAATGTGACCTCTTCTTGGGTCTCTATCTTCAATATGCAATCTTGCAATGAGAACCTTCTTCTTGGTTCTTCTCAATATTCAATAAGATCTCCTTCTTGGACCTCCTTCAATGTCTACTTTTCTGCAACAAAGAGTTAATCCCTGCACTAGGAAAGCACATAGACTTTTAGGCAATCGAAGATGAAATTCTTCTCTATCTATTGTAGGAAGCTTCTCAACTTCTAAGAATCAATATTCTACAACAAAACTTAGACAGTAATAATCAGATGTATTCAAAGTTCTAAAAATAATAATCTTCACTAGCTATCTTAAAAACTAGTGGAATCAAATCTATACTGAATCCTGGTCTTCATGGGTTTTCCTTCAACCCTATGGAAATATTCTAGCCAAATAATAATCTGGAATATTTACTCTCTTATCAAGCTTATCAATAGGACCTCTTCTAAGGGTCTCTTGATCTCTTTAATGATAAGGTCTATCTTCAAGACCTTTCAATCTCCTTCTATTCTGATTTTGCTCTTGGAATAGGTATGTCCTTAAATATCACTGGTTTTCCTTCAACATAGTGAGAAATGCTATCTTCTCTAGTTTCCCTTTCCAGAGGTAATTCCTTTATCTTATTTGGTTTCTCTTTCTAGAGGTAATTCCTTTATCTTCTCTAGTTTCTCTTTCCAGAGGTAATTCCTTTATCTTCTCTGGTTTCTCTTTCCAGAGGTAATTCCTTTATCGTTACTGGTCTCTTCTTAACTAGTAGAAATCTTCTTTCCTTCTGATCTATATTAGGACTTCTATCAAACAATCCCAAGACAATGATGTTTGCATGTAGTGGTGCACAACGGTGATCTGGTTTGCAAAGATGTGATAAGTTAAGGTAGATAGTAGCAATGGTGGTCCCTTGTGGCTCTGATACCACTGTTAGCTTTTGATGAGTGAATACTCAAAATAATATTGCCTCAAGATCAATAATACAATTGCAATATGAAAGATATGATAATGCTAAGCAATCAAGCATATAAACTCAGAATCTACTATATAATAACTCAAATAATGCTAATGACAAATGCTCAAAAATACTAAGAAATCTTATTGAATGAAGACCTCAAAATACATCATACTACATCACCTTCCATTGCTTCCAAAGATGACTCTCTCTCTACTTTGCTATATTCTTTTACATCAATACATCCATATATATAGAATGGAATGTGACTCTTCATATGGAGGATTCTTGGCCCTCACTCTTCCTATGACTCTTCATCTTCCTACTCTATTGACACATGTACATAGGGACAACTATGCACATTTACATTGCCAAAATATCATTGCACACTTGTGCATTTATTACATTGCATAAAGTAAATACTTTCATCCTAATCTAAGACACTCTTTCCTAATCTATAGATGTACCCATGATGGTACATTGGCATGTACCAAATAATGTAATATATTCCAAAAATCTTCAACTTATCTTCCAATATTTTTTCTTCAACTCACACCCTGGTTCTACTTTCTTCTTCCAATTTCATTCGATAAATTCTCCAACATTAATAAATTCCTTTTTATTATTCTAGTTTATTTCTATGGTGTTCTTAAATTCTTAGGTGTCCTTTCTCCAACTAGTTTCTTTCTATAGTTTAGGTCCTCCTAATTTTTCTCTCCTATGCATAGTTTCACTTTGATAACTTTCTCAACTTTACTTTTTTCCTCCAATTTTCTACTTTAATATTCCATTGTCTCCATCCATCTCAATCTTCTACTTTCTCCGTTCACCTTAGCTCTCCAACATTTTACCTTCCTCCATTCTGTCGATAGTTAAATTTTCCATCTATCTCCTTTAACATACCACTCTTATAATAACAATGACACTCTCACAACTTAATTCTATGGTGGCTTTGATACCACTGTAGTATATAAACTATTTTCACATAATATATCAAGATTAAAGTTCTCACACAATGATATACACAAGTATTCAAGCAAATAGATAAACTTACTATATTTCCATGGATCACACACTTAGTATTCTAGTACTAATGAAGTACTAAAATTTTCTTACATACATCTCATATGCTTGCTCTACATATAGCCTTTACAAAGACTCTTGACATTTCAACTTCAAAAAACTATTCATCTCCTTAGACTCCTCAAACTTTCAAGAGATATGACTCTTCATATTTTTCATAAGAGAAATATATTTTATTGACTCTATAGTAATGATAAACCTCTAATAATTATAAAATGACAAACTCTAAATGACTAGTATTTACAAGACTCTTTTCACACCACATACTTACAAAGTATTTATAAAATATTTACAAGATTCTTGCAATATACTTGCAAGGTACCAAATAATGTAAAAAATCCAACAATCATATGATAAGAAACATACAATAATTTGATACTTTTCAAGAAATACATGGATGTCTAGTGACAATTGGAGATAACACAAGTTATCACATAAAAGTAATAGAAACAATTTTCTCTAAATTACCTTTTATATAATACACCATTGTAAATGTACTATATGTTCTAGGACTTGCTAACAACTTACTTTCTGTTGCTCAAATGATGGATAGAGGAGTTTTTGTTGATTTTCAAGTTATTAATGGATATAAAAGATGCTTTATCTCATGAAAAGGAAAATTAGAAGGTACAACATCCTATAAAATGGACTATTTTCCTTAGATGTAATTACACCTCCACCCCTAGTTTGATAAATATAGATATCATCCCAAAAACATAAAGAAGATGATAGAGCTCTAATAGCCAAAAATGTAAAAAGGAAAATGATGAACCGAAATAGTTTATAGAAAATAATAGAGAAACAAAGTGAAGATATTATGCTTGATACACAAGAATATGATGAATATATAGTGCTTGAAACTTGGTTACAAATTATTTTCAAAAGGGCTGATGGTCCAAAATATTTACAATCAATCTACCAAGAGGCAAATAATAACACATTCACTACACTCAAGACTAAAGCAATTGACTATAAGGATAAATATATTATATTTCCTGGTAATTTAGTCAATATCATGTATGTGTCACTTATTACTCTTCATATATATAAAGAGAAAAATAAAAATCAAGAATTAATTACACAAATAAAGAACAATTTATTAATGAATTATGTTGTGTGATACATATGATCTTATCAAACATAAATATATTGGTTGTAATACACATAACTTGATGAAGAATGTCTCATGTGGTACACATGATCTTATCATAAAGAAATAAGTTACTTGTAATACAAGAAATATTCAAATAGAGGACATTAGTTGTGACACTATAACTTTGAGATTTTTCAAAAAGATAGTACTGTTGTAGAAAGTAGATCTATTATTACTAAAAGAGATATTATGTAGATTGTTATTTGGTGTAATAAATAGGCTGAAAATAATGTCTTACAGGTTGATCTCACAACACAAATTTTCTTGAGAAACAATTGTATAGATTGGCATAAATTCATGTATGCATCCAAGAGATATTGGAACACTCCTCAAGGTAACTACACCAAAATCCAGTTGAATTATAGTTGGATGGATATTATAGAATGAAATCAAATAAAAGAGAATTTTTACATGCATTATAAAATAAAATCTAGCATTTTTTTTAATCTAGAAGTAATCCAAAAAGAACACATTTTTTTTCAATGATAGAGCTAATTTATCTCCAAATTTAGAGGGCCAATTATTCCATTATTTGCTCTCTCAAAAAATGTAATAAGGGAGGATTTTAAACAATAGTAACATCATTTTAGTAATTCCATATAGGTATACATTGTATTTTCTCCTCCATTCCATATCATATTATTTGAAATGTTAGGATGTCATGTTGGGAGATATTTAGTTAGAGGTTTCCATTATCACAATGGTTTATACAGGATTCTTCTCAACAAGATAGTTATATAAGCAATACTTTATATGTACTTGTGTATTCTTAAACAATGTATCAATTTGAATATGAATAATAATATTTCTTTGGTTTCACCTTGAATTCAACAAACACTTCTAGATGCAATCCATTTTCCTATTTGGATTATTACTTTATAAATTTATTCTCATGATAAGGACATGGTTTGTTACTTTTATCTTCTCATAATTCTATGGATGATAAAAGAACTAAAATAATTCTTTCTAAAGTGACGTATTTGTCCAAAATTTAGCTATTAAAATTGGATATCTATTTAAATTAATAATTTTGTAATTCCATGTAACCTAACTACTTCCTTACCAAACCCTTATGCTAACTTTATTAAGTTACCTTTCAAGTTTATAAATGTAAAAAAGTTCCACCTTAATAAGTTATCTATTATGAGCAGAATTTGATTGTAACACTCTTTAAGAAATTAAAAATACAAATAAAATTCATAAATATAAATTAAATATTATTATTTTGAAATTGCAAGGGCAAATTTATTGCTAGATTCATATGCTTAACCTTCACTCATTAACAAGCATTGAATTAGGTGTTGTGACTGATTATTATAGTACCCTCACAACATTCCCAACATAGGATGAAAGGGTTTTAAACCTTTTACCCCTTGGATAAGGATGAATCCTTTGCAATCTAAATCTAATAATTAATCTAGATAGTTTCGTAAAAGGGTGCAAGAGATAAATTAAAGTGTGTGAAAGTTCAATACACAAATTCAACCATAGAAAGGATTAAATTGATCCATTTAACACATTTAAATAACCTAATTAACTCAATGCATCAAATATTTATGAAATGATATTACAATATAGATGAAAAAAACTAATAGAAGGTAAGAATATGAAGCCATAAATATGATGTATTCACCATTCAATAGGTAAGATTCATACATAGGATAATAGTAAAAATCATACACAATCCACCATTCATTGCATTATCAACTTAACCATAAAGTCTTAATTTAAAAAGCATAGTAGTTTATAAGTTTTTCAAAACCAACCTCATAAATGAGCCCTTAGCTAATATCTAAAGCATTCAAATTTTAACTCTAAGCCTAACTATGGTAAATAAAAATCTAGCTTTGGTTAACAACTTCTTGAGATTTAGATGGTAAAATGGTTGCTTAGCCAATCAAATTTAACATTGAAGCTCTTTTATGTAATCTTTGACAATACTTTTCTTCTTCCAACTCCACATAGTAAATATCTTGACTAAGTCATGTAGTAATAATGGATTTCATGTGAGTTTGGTTCTTTGACTAGCCATTTCATATATTCCTAGTCTCTTTCTAATACGGATATTGCATTTGCATTTCCTTGACCCTATCCATCAAATTATATGACTCTGAGTCAATGTAGCTATGTGCCTCTTCCTACTCAAAAAATCTGCTACCTTATTCTCTTTTCCTTTGATAAGCTCAATACCACAGTATTCTTTTGCTAAGATCTCTACCCATCTTCTCTATCATGTATTTAGTATAGATTGGAAAAAAATTTACCTTAGGCTTTGATGGTATGTCCTTCGCTCAAAATGTTTGCTCCATAAATAATGTATCTAGATACTTAAACTGTGCACAATAGCAGCCAGTTCTGTGTTAAATATATCATCTAATCTTAGTAAAGGGTACTTAATCTTAATGGTTACCTTATTCAACACTTTAAAATATAATCTCAAGGAACCACCCTTATTTTTCATAAATAATATTTGAGAACTATAAAACAACACATTTGTATTGTTAAGGCCCTTTATTAACAAGCCTTGTAGTTGCACCTTATAATTTTGCAATACCGTTGGGTCTTCCTATAAGGTTTTCTCAAAATACGTTCAACTACCTATATTAACCCCATTAGTGAAGTAGAATTCCTAATTCTTAATTTATTATATTTTATTGTTGCTCCCTCTATACGTGAACAACTTAACTATGTAAGAGATATTTTCTATCCTCTCACTAAAACTTGCTTATTTCCTTTGGTTTTCTTATTGAAGTCTATTGTCCTCTTAGACTTCCTACTAGGGTTTGTTGTTCTCTCAGTTTATCTTGTTGAGGTCCATTGTTCCCCTCATCTTCTCAAAATATCATTCTTCCAACCAAGTGATATCTCCAATTTACAAAAGGAGTTGGGTAAATCATAATTTCTCCCAAATTACACTTATAATCCATTAGTATCATCTCCCATGAACTAACGTAGACCATTATCATTCTCCAAATAAGGTCATGGTCATACTTGTTTTTCCACAAGATGCCATTTTTGAGAAGCCTATCATTTTTATCAAATAATGATTATGGTCACACTTGTTTTCCCACAAGGTGCCATATTTGACAAGAACATTATCACTTGTTTGATAATGATCATGGCTATACTTACCTCTTTGCAAGGTATCATTCACTTTGATAAGAACATTATCACTTGTTTGATAATTATCATGGCTATGCTTACATCTTCATAAGGTTCCATCCACTCTGATAATGATCATGGGCACTCTTACCTTTGCAAGGTGCCATTCACTCTGACTGCAAGAGCTAAAATAAATTACAATTTTTCCCAAAAATATACTTCTTACTTTAGTTAATTGCATTACCTTCAATCACTAACTTAATTCATTATCACCCTCTTGATATAGGTCATAGCCATAATTTTCTACCTATAAGTTTATATTTCCTATAAGATCATTATCACTCAATTGACAACAATCAGAATCACACTTGCCTTCGTACAAAGTGTCTTACCCAAAGTAACACATCAAGTCAAGGCTTACCCTAGAAGCCTTAATCCCTATGACCTAGAGCTCTAATACCAACTATAACAACACAAAAATACCAACCCATTTTTTTAAATAGCACTTACAAACAAAGGCTCACAAGGGAGACACCCTTATTTCATTTATCTCAACATATAAGGTTTCACCACATTTGACTATGACACCGAATGGATAGGAGTGGCCAACTTTCATGTTTTCTAGGGTTCACCTTACTAAACCTACATGTTTAGAAAGACATCAATAAGTGGTCCTCCCACCTTTCC
Source organism: Wollemia nobilis (assembly GCA_028583015.1). Lineage (NCBI taxonomy): Eukaryota > Viridiplantae > Streptophyta > Pinopsida > Araucariales > Araucariaceae > Wollemia > Wollemia nobilis. The sequence continues at coordinate 14,062,954 of JAQPPZ010014788.1, forward strand.
TATACCTTCACCAATTAGGGACCATGTGACCATGGCATAAGGATTATCCTTTAAGGCCCATAACACTTAAAGTGGGATGATATTTCCCTAACGTAAATCTAAGTCCATCTAGATAGGTTGTTCAACGTAGAGCCTTGGTTCTTAGTTACCATACCTTCGCGGGCTAACTAAGGTCATTACCACTTTGACGACAATTGACATGATTACCTAATCCTACAAAATTGAGGGATCACTATTGTTGTCTTATAAAATATTTTCCTAATATTTAGATGGGATATAGTCGATCCTACACATTCAATGTGTGATGATTCACAAGTACCTTGGCTATTTTATTCACACAACTCCTTCCAGGTTCATGAGTTCCTAGCTACTGCATTCACACAACTCCTCCTAGGAATCATATCTACCTGGTTATTACATTCATGCAACTCCTCCCAACATTAAGATTTATGGCTTACTAGAGGAACATTCCTACCCATTCCGAGAATAGATAAACATTTTTAAAATAATCAATATCAATAAGCATGACATAAACCATCAAATATGAAATGCTAGAAATATAAACCAAAACTTCTCTTAACCAAAAGCAACATTTATGCATTATATAGAACTTGATATAAAGCCTTTAAAGCATAAGTTATCCATTCAACATGATATAATATAATATTGCATTATACATAACTCCATTGCTTATCATATGGCTTCAAGCATACATTCTATCAACTTAAAATAAATATCCAAAGAGAAAAATAACAAATATATTATCCACAAATAATATAGCTCCATGATAGCAAGATTTAAATATTGCTAAAATAAACACATCATTACATAAAATACAAGTAAACATTAAAGCAACATCATCCTTCTTTTGTACAAGGGTCAATATTACAAATCTTTGAAATAAATATTTCCTTTACAAGTCTTTCTTTTCTACACCATCAACACTATCAATTTTTATGGAATCATCTGCTATGGATCTCCAAACCATCAAGCATCTGCAAGCTTATTCATTTTGAAAAATCCACCCCTAGCTTATGAGGTATATCTCTAAATTCAATGCAACTTAAATTATGTCGTACTCTATTATGCAACCAACCATGTACATAGTATAAGAAATATATAAGAAGAGAAACCTTCTTCTCTTTAAAATGATCCTTTAACCCACAAAAGTCTCAATAATTATTATATTAGTTTTCTCTTCAAAACTCAAATAAACATTCAATAACAAAATAAGAGAATTTCATATTTCTCTTATTATGATTTCTTAACTATCTCAAGTCTCAAGAATCAATAATAGTTTCTCTTTCAATAACAACATATAGTAATCCATTGATTCTTTAACAATCGCAAGTCTCAAAAATCAATAATAGTTTCTCTTTCAAAAACAACATCCAATAATCCATTGATTCTTTAACTATCACAAGTCTCAAAATCAAACATTCAAAATCAATACAAGAGAATACCATACTTCTTTTTATAATGATTCCCTAACCCATAAGAGTCTTGGAAAACATTACAATAGTTTCTCTTTCAAAATCAAAATCAAACATTCAAAACCAAGACAAGAGAACCCCATACTTCTCTTATAATGATTCCCTAACCGACAAGAGTCTCGAAAATCATTACAATAGTTTCTCTTTCAAAACCAACATATAATAATCCAAATTTCATATAGAGAGACTTGTCCTCCTATTTAATGGAAACTTTATCTTTTAACATAGAAAGATACTTCATCTAATATAAAGCTTATTTCTTCAATACTTAAAGATATTTCATTTATAGAAAGCTTTAATTAACCAAGATACACTCAAAAAATACTTCATTAAACAACCTATAACTAAATATAGGTAAAGTACTTTATTAACACAAAATAATCAAAGTACTTAATTAAACAACCTAAAATCCAATATGACCAAAGTACTTTATTAAAACAAAATAATCAAAGTACTTTTAATTAAATCAAATAAAATCATAGTACTTTATTTAAACTAATAATAATCAAAGTACTTTTAATTAAATCCTATAAAATCACATTACTTTATTAAAACTAATATTAATCAAATTACTTTTAATTAAATCAAATAAAATTATAGTACTTTATTAAAATTGATATTAATTAAAGTAATTTTAATTAAATCAAATAAAATCATTCTACTTTATTAGAAGTGATATTAATCAAATTGCTTCTAATTAAATCAAATAAAATCACAGTACTTTATTAAAATTGATAATAATCAAAGTACTTTTAATTAAATCAAATAAAATCACAATACTTTATTAAAACTAATATTATTCAAAGATATCTCCCCTACTAGGGAGAAGTTATTCTGGTTGTTGGATGCGGCTGTTATCAGATGGATCTCTCTCTTTGAATTTTTTGGCCTTGCCCCTTCCCTGATGCAAATATGATGGGGAGACCTTGTGCCTTCAATGATCATTGGGATTTTCTTATGCTGGCAGCCATTGCGTCTAGTGGGTGTGATTGTCCTGTCGAGTTATTGGGAGTAGTTGCTAGAGGCAAGTGCTAGTCAGTCAAATTTTCCTTCTCAACATGTTTGGTCTTGCCCTACCTGATCCAAACTCTTGGGGGAGACCACATGCCTAATTTTCATGGAGGAAGAAGTGTGCAATTGGTCCTCATGTCTATTATTGACCTTACATCTAGCAAGAATGGGTGATATTTCTCTTGATTTGCTAGGGGTTTGACTTACGATAAGATCTTCCAATATTTTCTAATAGTTTATTTAGCCTGATTGGTAGACCTTATGGCTAATGCTATTATTTTCTGCTTCTCGATGGGAAGTTTTTCTTTCTAGACATTTTATGGCTACTAGTTTATTCTCTTGATTTTTGTGGGATGATTTGGTTCCCCTGCTAGGTAAGAATTTGCTTTCGTGTTCTTCTATTTTAGGCAGGACGGTTTAAATTTTGATTATCCTAGTATATATAAAGATATTGGACAAATCTATTAGCTAGGTGATCCATTCTCTTGATTTAGGCAAAAAAATTTATTCAAATTTTTGTTTTAGTGGTTCATTTTTCTTTCTGGGTGAGATTGTTTCATATTAGGTTTTGGGTTCCCTGTAAAACCCTGTGTATAAGGTTCTAGGCCCCTTCACAAACCCGGCAGTCCTCTTTGAGGCCAATTCCAATCAAGGTTCTAGGTTCCTTATAAAACCCTTTATAAAGGTTTTGGATCCTTTCAAAACCATGTGATCCTCTATGGGGCCATTTTTTCTTCCAGTTTGGTTGTTGTGTGTTCTTCCTATTGGACGGGAAAGTTACATTCGAGTAGGAATTTCAAATTTCAAATTCTTGGCACCCAATTTAAAATTTTGTGTTCTTCCTGCTAGGTGGGAAAGTTTCATTCGGGAAGGAACTTCAAATTTCAAATTCTTGGTGCCCAGTTTCAAAATTTGTGTTTTAGGCAAGAGAGCACCCAGTTTCAAATTTGAATTTTATATTCAAATCATGCTTTGTTTTGGTTGGCCTCCGATGCTCATTGGATATTTTAAATCAAGGCAACTTTGTTTTAGGTTGGCTCCCATGCTCACTGAATATTTTAAGTCGGGGCAACTTGTTATTTTTCTTGTTTTATGGCTAAATCTAAGGTTTGGGGGAGCCTTTCAAAATCCCTCTTGTAAAAGGTTTGGGGACCCTTTAAACCTCTTCTTTTACCTAATAAAAAAAATATATAGTAATCAAAGTACTTTTAATAAAATCATAGTACTTTATTAAAACTAATATTAATCAAAGTACTTTTAATTAAATCAAATATAATCACAGTAATTTATTAAAACTAATATTAATCAAAGTGCTTTTAATTAAATCAAATATTTCTAAGGTTCAACAATAACCAAAACCTAAAAACTCAAAATAAAATCCTATCAATGCAACCAAAAAAGCATTGCACACACGCCAATGAAGGTAGAAGGTGACAACATAGATCGCAAGCAAGGGAACAAGCATACTACTCAAAGCAATAAAATCTATACCTCCACATGCTAGATTAAGGCATACAAGAATTATAATATATAAACATAAAATGAACATTAAACCAAGATGTTCTACAAGTGTACCTCTAACGTACAGTCTACAAAGGTAACATAAATCCACCATAATAAGTAGCTCTAATCATGACTATCAAAAAGGGGAAATAACCCTCTCTGGATCTTAAGAGCACATGACACTCGGCTACAAGATCCATAACAAAGCAACATCCAAAACAAGTAGAAAACAAAATAATTTAAGCATGCTAACGAGTTCAAATAGAACACCTCCTAGCAACCTACTAACAAGAAAACAAAAAAATATGTTTGATCCAAGGACAACGAACTAATGAATATCATGCTTGTAAAATAAAACATCATGACAAAGGCTAGGTAAAAACTACCCTTAGACATCAACAAAACCACACACTGGGTGATCAAAATGGATACCCCTACTCGTATATGATCACATGCAAAACCAAAAAGAACTCAAAATAAACTCTCCAAAAATTAGGATCATAAATCAACAACAAAGGAAAAGCTACACCAAACAACCAAAACGACAGGTAGAGGAGAGCATTAATAGAGTTAAACAATAAAGGAGAAAGCTTCAACACCACTTTAGCCTACCTCCTCATTCTAAATTAAGTGATTTTATCTGAAGCATGCAATCCTTTCTACTCCTAAACATCTCCATACACCCCTCTAATATGCCCTAAATCACATCCCAAAATTTCTACTAATACCGAAAGTTGACTCTTCAAGAAGATAATATTCATCCACCAAGAATGTCTGCCTAAGATGGCCACCTCTAACTCATAACATTTTTTTAGTGAACATTGCTCAAATTAAAGCACTAAACAATTATAGATACAGGTGGATATTATCTAATTACTAAATTTCCAAAATCTTAGAAGATATTTAAACATTAGGGAGGCTAGGTACTAAATAAAAATATTTACATGAATTAATCTAATAACTTCCATTTATTAGAGTCAATTGCTAATATCAATTACTAGCATTGGTTCTAATATAAAACTTGAAGCATACCACATACAACATATGCCACTCAACAATAAAATTAGATTGATTCTATCCTCACACACAAGCTTATATGATACAAAAATAATATTGCACACCATTTTTTAATCCTTAAGTAAGTGGCTATTCATATTTAAAATATTCCAATGATACCACCAACTTATTAAGGAGGCTCACTGCATAAGCAACTTCCCAGTCTAAGGGTGTGAATATTCAACATGTCTTAATTAAATGCATCTTCATGAAAGGTATTTATCCATGTTACCCGGAGCTATCGATGAACAAGTCATCATCATCATTTCTCTAAATATCCCTCTTGTAGATGATTCACCCATATGATCCCACCATAGAGAGTGTACCTGGTCCTGCATCCACCATAATGTTAGCAGTACCATATTTCAAGCTCAAAATACTATAATTATCTTATCAAAAGACATCATAAAAATATAGTTATCATAATATAAACTCAAAAACCCATAGTTTATGTCCATAGTGAGATTTTTCAAGGAGGGATGTTACAAAAAGTAAGATGTAGTATGTGGGGATATTTGTAGGACTCTTTGGATGTCATCCAAGGACTTGGTAATGGAAGTAATCATATGGTCTTAATTATCCAAGGACTTGAGAATGAAAGTAATCATTTGTTTAGGATTTTTAGGTTGGTATTTCTTTATACTCATGTATACACCCTCTAAACAAATAGTACATTGTAATTTACCATTGACTCATGCTTGAATAGTAGTGGTAGTAGGTTCATTCATACAATAGAGAAAATTAAAAACCAAAAATTTCTTGCAATGCTACATAAAAAAAGTGTTGTGAAAAATACCTCTTATTTTGATCAACTTAAATAGACGATCAAAAAGAGAAAGTTCTAACACAGTAGTCCTAGTACACTCACATTTTAAAAAAGTGTTATTGGATATATCTCTTATTTTGACCATCTCAAAAAGGTGATTGCAATGGTATATGTCTCTCATAAGGGTTCAATGACACCTAGTATTTTTGTGTTATGATAAAGGAAGTAACAACATTGAACTGACAATATAATAGATAGTAGTACTAATATTTGACAAAGGTTTTGGAATTCTTTGCATGCCCTTCTACTTCAAATTTTCATGCCATAGGGAGCAAATATTAAATCTTTGATACCGCTTGTTAAGAAATAAATTTTAAAATTATAGCAATAGTAGTAGCAATCTAATAATGCACAAATAAAATTACCCAAATGATAATAATAATTCAGATCTAATTACAAGAAAATCAAATATGGAAAAATCAAATTCCATATTCAAATCAATACAAATCCTTAGCCACATAGAGAGGGAAAAGTCTCATATGCACAGTAGATGTGACTAATATTCAAATATAAAAGATGATCTCAACTACCACCTAACTCTTCCTATTTATAGAATAAATCAATCATTAACCCTAACCTTAATGCTCAAGGATTGAATATCTAAATCTAGCACACAAGATAATAAAAATAAATATAGCTAACATGGATATATTGGAGCCATTATACTTTGGCACAAGAGGTAGAGAGGATATTTTATTCCATCGCTTTTCATTCATTCTTGAAAAAATCTTGGAGAATTCTTTCCTACTCCAAATCTTGCATGGTTATCATTGAGGTATTTTTTACTTTCTATATGTTGACTCAAAATTAATTTGGAATTTTTTTGATCTTCTTAGTTATTCTAAAAAGTGCTATGGTGCTATGGTTGAAAATAAAAAATGAGGGAAACATTTTAATTTAAAATTGAACTATTATACGCCCTTTACTTTTTTTGTGCTCTAGTTTTTGTTCTTTCCCTTTCAATAGGAATCATTGACATAGTATCATCGATTGATGCTCTTTTATATGGAGGGTATATAAGTTCTCAATAGTATTGAATTCATGCTAAGATGACTAGGTAGAGGAAGGCAAGGGCACTTATCATAGAATGTTACAAATTTAAACCTTCATCTCTATTTTTTTGCTTCAAAATAATTTTTAGACCAATTCAAAGGGGAATAACTATATTTCTTCCTCATACATAATCATAGTGAATTTTTTCTTTGGATATGTGTTAGAGTATCTAATATTGATTATGATGAGTGCAGTCAAGCCTAAGGAGATTCTTGTGTAGAGGTATTTTTGAATCAATAGGTTTCAAATGATGAGGGAGATCCATATGATATTTTCCCAAGTGTGGAGGCCCATTAGAGTGTCCATTAATGGTGCAAGATATTATTTTTACTAATGTCTTCTCTCCTTGGCCCCTCAATTTAGATTATGAGGATGTGTTAAAAGTGTAATCTAACTTATGGTCAAGGTTAACATTGTATGATGTAACTTTCTATAGGCCTATAATAAATCATTGTATAATTATGTTTTATTTATTATAATATTTTATATTGTAAGCTCTATGGACTAGAGCTAACATTATTATGGTTAAAACCACCTTATAACTTGTAATTAACCTTAATCCCTCTTATTATGTTGACTTAAGTTAAAATAATTTCTATAATTATGGTTTTGGTATTAATATAAATACACCCACCACTCCATCCATTGTATTGGAGTGTTATGATTCTTATCTATGAATAATATAGTAATTCCTTATGGTGCTTATGATTTTCCACTATATGTTGCTCTCTTTAATCCTTTTTTATGATTTTTCTATAATATTTGAGTGAATGGTTTGCTTCTATTTATTTCTAGAAATAGGTGTGAATTCCAATAGCATGATCCATGTGGATGTTTTCAAATCAATTTCAATAGTAGATAATCCAATCACTAGGGTAAAACAAAACCATTTACATTAAAACATCATAAAATATATAGTACAAAGAAAAGGTAAGTGATAAATCATATAAAGTGTAAAAGAAATACAATACACAAGTAAATATTAATTCTCAAAACTCTTATTTAAGATTTGCTTAGAAATTAAAAGGTTCCATGATCCAAAACTCAGAGTTTTGATTGATTCAAAACTCAAAATTTTGAGTTAAGGAAGATCAAGAAAGATTGCAATTCAAATGTATAACAAACTATAACATAAAAATATATAAGCAAATACCATAATGATTTTATTGCTCAACAAACTGAGTGCAATGTAATAAATATCTACTAAAATATGTGAGGCTATAACATTGCATCCATTACACATCCTTTATAATCAGGGTTGCATTTTTTTTATACAATTTTTTTAGTATGTTGGAAATTCACCGTATTGAATATAAAAGGTACCCACATGGAAATGTAATGATTCACCTTTCCATGAGTTAGAAGGTCACCCATATAAAAATATGGTGATTCACCTTCCATGAGTTACAAAGTGCATTTAATTAAAAATTACATACATATGACTTGTCCTTTTATGTTTTTTCTTCTACTAATGTGTCAACATGGCTATAGATGCATTTTAAATATAAAAATATAAGGATAGAAATTTAGTATTTTTATTATTAAAAATAAATTTTTTTGAGGGGCCTTTGGAGAATTTTTTTATGCAATTAGTTTTTGGCATGGATTTCTCCTAGTTCTACATCTTCCTCTAAGGTTCCTAACATCTTTTGAATGACTCAAAATGGAGTTCCAAGCACAAATTTATGACCCTAGTAGTATAGATATGATTAAAATAGGTTTTTGGGTATTTTTGAGAATTTTGGACATATAACCATGCCAAAAATTGTAGTTCTTCCTCTAAATTTTCCAATGCATTTTAATGAGATAAAATAGAGTCTAGAGCACAATTTATACCCCAAATAAGTCATGCCTATATTATTGCATAACTTGAACACCATCCCTTGTTCATAGAATCCTACATCTAGGTCATTTGTAGAAGATGAAAAATGGATCCTCTACCAATGCTTTGGTGAATATGTCCTCCAACTTATCCTTTATTAAAATATATTTTACAACAATATTATGATGTTATACTTTCTTACAAAGTCAATAAATATTTAATCTTAATGTGCTTAGACCTATGATGCAACACTAGATTCTTTTTCCAATTGCATAGCACTCTAATAATCTACTAAAATATATTGTGGCCCATCTTGAGAAAATTCAACATCCCCAAGAATAAAAAGTGACCACTACAAATTAGGTTTCTCCTAACCTATATTATAATTCTCATCCTCTATAGAATAAAAGGAAATAACACCTTAATTTCATGATTATCAATGAAACTAGACCACCACCATATATGAAGATATATCCCAAAGTTTATCTCTAGCATTATCATATTTGGCATAGTTAGAATTTAATTAGCCAACCAATTTGGTTGTGCTATCCCTCCCATATATCACTCCCATATTCAAAGTGACTTTACATATCTCAAAATACTTTTGGTTATAACTAGGTGGATTACCATGGACTTTCCATGATTCAAGCTACAAAACCAATGATAAATATAATATTTGGCTAGTTATAAGTCAAATACAACAAGATACATATAATATAACAAACCATTTATTATATATATTTGGATCATCAAGAGCATCCTTAATCAACGTCATGCCTAAATCCATAGGGGAGTTAGTTGGATCACATTCCTCAAGTTTAAATTTTCTTAATAAATCCAATGCATATCTGGGTTAAGATAAAAATAATACCTTCCTCCAACTACCAAACCTACAATCCAAAAATATGTGTAGAATATTCACATTTTTCATCTTGAAAGTATTCTTTAACCTATTATTAGACCAATAGTAATTTTTGGGGAACTTCTTATGAGAACTAAATCATTAATGAAAAGTAAAATAATTAGGATATGCTCACCATGCTTCAATACATAGATATTATTCCCAAACACACATCTTTTAAATCTTAAATTAAAAATAAAGCTATCCATCTTCTCATACCATTCTCTAAGATCTTGCTTGAGCTCATACAACTACTTCTTTAATTTACAAATAAGATAAGTAGAACCATCATTATCGAATTCATGAGATTGTTCCACATAGATCTCCTCCAAGTTCACATTGATAAATTCACTCTACATATCTATTTGGTTCATCCCCCATCCAAAATAAGAATTCAGAACTAGTGATGAGGCTTTAAAATTGCCTCGTTATCAACAGTCAAATCAAACTTTTTTGCTCATTTTTGTATGACCAATATAAATATATGTTATGGACTAATTTGTAATTTATGATAATATTAATGATGAATGTAGTAAATAAATGAGATTTTTTATTTAACTATTTGAAATAGTTTTGTATATTCTTAAGGGACTAATTGCATGTTTGATTTTAGTTTAAAGAGTGGACTAGACCATTAATAAATATGTAGGATTTTATGATTGATAAATTGATTTTGGAACACCCTAGAGATCAAAGAAACATCTACTAAAGGAGTGCTCCAAATAAATTGAATGATCTAGAGTATCTATACACTGAAGAACTTCTATGATAGAGTACTTGTGCACCAGATTATCTATGTACCAAAATTCCTGTGCGTTAGAGTAATATGAGTGCCAATTGTGCACTAAAGTAATATGAGTGCTAGTTGCACACCAAAGTAATTTGAGCACCAAATATGTGCCAAAATAAATCTATGCATAAAAATATCTAAATGTTGGTTTTGCTCTAGAATGATCATTCACAAGGCATAACAGAAGAGGAAACAACCAAAATTCTTCATGTGTTTATAACAAGATTTAATGACTACGCAAATTGCTAGGATTTCTAACCAAGCTAGCACCAAGATTTGGTTTATTTACCATGCATAATATTGATACTATTGACCAAGTGAAGCACCAAAACTATCGACCTCACATAGCTCCAAAGTAGTCTATTGCATGAATAGTGAGGAGTAGGATGAGCACTAGCTATGATGGAGGAAGAGACATCAAAATATTTAATATTGTTGTAACTAAATAGCAATAAAAACATAGCAAAATATGACTTGTCTTTTGATTAAGTGAATAAACACTTATGTGCCTTATCCAATTAGATTTGTTGTTGCAGTCTATTGGATAGTCAACCATGCAGGATTATGTTGTTGACCTATAAAATGTACCTCTACTAGATCCATTAATAAACAAGATGTATAATGATAAGTTGTATGGTTAGATAAATCTATATAAATGACAACGTATGCAAAAGAGGAAAAAGGCTAGATATGTGAATGAATAAATAATTCTTAGTCTCCATTTTGAACCAATTATACTTTGTTTTAATTTGTGTATGAATTTGACTGCTTGGACTAGCTTCTACTATTGATTTATTCTACCTCTCGCTAGACCTCAAAGCAAGGGCCCACTCTGCTAGGATAATGGAAGGGATTTTCAAGCATAGTTGCAAGATTTCTTTTATGTTTTAATTTTCATATTTTATGTTAGCATAGAGTGAGATTTATTTGCTTTCAGCTATTTCATTTAATTTATTGCAAGTGTGAATTATATTTTCTTCTAGTGTGAACTCCATTTCCTACAAGTGTTAATTCATTTCATCTAACTTGCTATAAGTGTGAATTCTATTTATTTCATTCTAGTTTAAGTTTCTATTTGAATTTACTTTATCGCATAGTTTGGATTTTAGTTGCAAGAATTTCTTTACTATAGAAAGTAGATTTAGTTTATTTCCTTAAAAGCTTGATTTTATATTATGAATGTTTCAAACCCCATTTCCAAGTAAGAAGACCTTAGGAAAACCACTACTTGAAAGAACAATTCTTGGACCTCTAATGCATATAGCCTTAGGATGACACCCCAGATTGAAAAAGATTAAAGTCCAAGTATTAATGACACTCACCACTTTTTGACATAATTTTTGAGGAAGATTGGCATTGTTAGAGAACCTAGTCATTCAATATTAATTACCCTCTATGCAATAGTGTAGAATAAATACTTGAAAAAATATTAAATTTTAGTTTAAAAATTTGCATAAAGATAGTTATATTGTCAAGAATTGCATTTGAAGTATTTGGAATTTAAATTAACCTTTTACGAATAGAGGGTTTGCAATTTACCATTACGTGAAAATTTTATTCAATAAGATGTATGAATAGCCCTAAGGATAAAAGAGGTAGATTAATTAAAAAAACCCCAATCAACCATAGGAGAGATCCATTCACAATGCGAGGTTGCACTAATACCAACTTTTAAGCCATTTGTAGTTGAGATTAGTGAGGAAACCAAAAGTTCTAAGGAAGCACCATAATTATCCACATTTGAAACCTTGGAACCCTCCCAACTAAGACAATAGGAGGCTCTAATAAGTATTTCATAACATACTCTAGATTATTTTACACCTTTTGAGATATTTAAAAGAATATATAATTTGTGCTGGGAAAACATGATGGCAAAGAGACAAAAATATGGGGATAGACTTAGTGATGTCCATCATCATAGAGAGACTAGTAATCTTACCAGAGATTTTCAATATCCCATCCATTTTGATCCTAGCATAAAGGCCTCAATGAAGAATATTTATCCTTCTATACTACTAATCTTTAGGGGAATTGTGTCAAAGCATCCCGATCAATTCTTGTTTGAGTTCAAGGTTTTATGTCAAACATATAATTATATACATGACAATCAAAAACTCAAATTATTTCCTTCCACATTGAAATACTCTGCAATGTAATGGTTCATAGGTTTAGAACCAGACTCAATTCACACCTGGCCAAAATGAAGAAAATAGTCTTGGATAAATACCTAGAATATTGTAAAGAATTAGAAAGATGAATTGTTTAAAATAAAATAACAGCAGGATGAGAACTTAGAAGATTATTTGGATAGATTTGTGTTTTGTCATAGCAGATGTGGGGTTGTATTAGACCTAGAGTTGAGTAAGACAATATTATTTTGAGCATTAAAAGAAGAGTCGGGGGAAGCTTTAGATCTTATGATAAAAGGAGAAAAAAAAATTAAATTTTTAGAAATCATGGAGCTCTATAAAAATTATTCTTGTACAAGAGCAAGAACTCAAATATATACATATGGTAACAATAACAATAATATGAAAGAGTTAATGCAGGTGTTTTCTAATATAAAAATTGATATCTTAATACACCTCAATACTATATTTGACTAAATAAATACAAAAAATAGGTTCATTGAACCTTTAGTTGTCTATTGTCTAAGGCGTAGAAAGAAGCATGCCCTTCATTAATGTCCTTTGAATAAAATTGCTATATGCAATATTTTTGAAAAAGGACATCCTACAAACCAATGTCATTTATTACCTAAATTAAAAAATGCAATGGAAAAAAACTCATCCTATAGAAGAACTCAATTTCATAGGACAAAGATAATGGACTAATTTCTCCCAAAATCCATATCAAAATGCTTCTTGGGTACCTATAAACTTGGGAATAAATCCTTGGTCTATGTCATCCATCCCATTACCCACAAAACCTTGGGGCCAAAAACCATGGAAATCACCTCAATAATGGTCCCATACGGGATGGATGAATCAACATTGGACTCCACAAAATCAACCATAGTTACCTCCACCAATGCAAGGTCAACAATAGGCACAACCATACCAACCACATCAACCTTATCAATGGCAATGTCAGTACCAAAATTAACAGCAAGGTTTATTGTCTGGTCCTACCCATATTACTTCTCAAGGACAACCACAAGTTAAGAAACCTCCACTTCCAGAACAACCTATGGAAAATTCTAATAACACTAGATAGGCAATACCTGTCTATACGACTGAATCAGAAGACACAACCACACTTAACATTATTGATTGTGATAATATCCAATTGCACTTAGGAAAACCACTTCATGATCCTACTCCACCTATTATTATAGATATGGGAAATGATGAGAATGATCAACAAGATACATCTTCTCCTAAGCCACATCAAAAAAAAAACCTAAACTCTCATGAAAATATTTTTGTCTCTTCATCTCAAAAAATACCTAATCTTGAACAATTAGAGACAAAAAAAAATCCCTCCATAAAATATTATTTTATAAAGGAGTTAAAATGATTAAATATCATGATTTCTTTATTACAAGAAATTAAAGATATTTCTATGCTCAACAAAATAGTTCTAAATTTGTGTATTAAGAGGTAGGAAGAAAGAAGAAAACATATCCAAAAACCATGCAGGTGGATGGAAAATTAGAAGACCTTCTTGTGGGAAAGCTTGTTCCATCCAAGTATGGAGATCCAATAAGCCCATTAGTTATAATTTCAATAGAATCAATTCAAAAAACCTAATGTTTTGATTGATCTTAGGGTCACTAGTGATATCATGACAAAGGATACAATGAAAAAAATGCATTTAACCAATCTATATCCAACACTATAATACTTGAAATGGTTGACCAATCGATTGCAAAACTAGAAGGGATAATAGAAAAAATCCCTATAACAGATGTGATATGGGGATATCCAATTAATTTTTTGGTATTACAACCTTGAACTATAGTAAATGGTTATCCATTAATTTTTGGAAGACCTTGGCTTGCTATGACAACCACTTTTATTGATTGTAGGTCAAGGGATACGACCATTTTAAATGGAATAGATTCAAAGAAGATTTCATTGTATCCTTCTACAAAACCTTCAATCAATTATTCTAGTAATTTATGGTTCCCAAAATTGTATGAGGAAAATGAGAAGAATATCTCAAATTGAGATCTAATCATTATAAATAACATATACAGTTGGATCCATTAAAAAGGGTTATTTTTGAATAAGATACTATCTTACTTAATAACATTTATGACTTGGGGGTTGAACATGAACAAACTATCATCCATCGACTCTTATGGAAGGACGAGGATGAAGAACCCGAGTATTTACCACTAGTTTCAATACAAGATAGCTCATTTCATTTGACACACGGATGACATCGACACATCATTTCACCCTTTCAATTCCCTCTAGAAAATTTAATTTATTCAAGAAATAATTTTAATAAAAACATCAGAATATTTCATTCTTTTTTGCCTCATCATTATCCTTGTTTGTAGTTTTGACACCATACCACATTTAAATTTTTGATCAAAATTTTGTTGAACAGTTTTGTTGTAAATTAGCAAACTATAATGAAGAATGTTCATGCTTTCTATCATTTGTATTGTGCTAATTAATTTTGGTTTTGATCCTCCTTTAATTTTCATGTGCGTTATGCTTGGAAATAATTGAGTTTAAGATAAAATTAATATTAATTCAGTAAAATAAAATAGCAAAAATAAAAATTCAGTTTAAATACACCAGAAGATAGGGTGCTTGAGGTTCAAACAAAGGAAGATATAAGATATTTTTGCCCCAAGAGAAGGGTAAAAATCTTTGTGTCCTTCCATGGGGTGAAAATACTTCTTGATTCTATTATGAGTGCAATCATTGGGCAGAAGGTGAGCTTACCCCGAAGATGGGGCAAAATATTCATTCGCCCCATTTTTGGGCAAACGCTATGTTAAAAAAAAATAGGTGCCAAGACAAGTTAAGAAAACTTTCACCTCAAGAGAGGGGTAAACATCCCTTTCACCCTTCCCTGGGGCAAAAATTGTGTTTGAAAGTAATACATTCAAGAGCTCAATGTCAAAGTTCAAACGTATGAAGTTGAAGAACGTCCACCCCAAAGGTGGGGTGAAAACACCATTCACCTCACATTGGGACGAAAGTCATTTGAGAAGGGCTTGTGGAAAATTCAATAGGGGTTTCACCCCAAGTGAGGGGTGACACTCCCGTTCACCTTTCCTTGGGACGAAATCATCGCATCAAGGGGATTTTAAAATAAAATATATTACGCCTCGGGCTCCACACAGTTAAAACAAGGTAAAATTCAAAAATAATGTCGTTTAGGAAGTGTGGCAATAGTTTTTGCTTTCGCATCGGGTGAACACATGTGTGGAAGTGTTAAAGAATGCAATTCAAGGGTGGATTTTGTCAACTACGCTTGCACCCCAACTGAAGTGTGAAACTCTCATTCACCCTTACTTGAGGTGAAACAATGCAAAGGTGTTTTTAGGCATTAAGGTGTAAATATAATAATAGGAAAAAGCATAAAGATCCCGTTGGGAATCACGCATGTAGGGTTTGATTTTGGTCACTATAGCTGAGATTCTAGTCACTATAGATTCTGGTCCA
Source organism: Wollemia nobilis (assembly GCA_028583015.1). Classification (NCBI taxonomy): domain Eukaryota; kingdom Viridiplantae; phylum Streptophyta; class Pinopsida; order Araucariales; family Araucariaceae; genus Wollemia; species Wollemia nobilis. Next base: position 14,079,039 of record JAQPPZ010014788.1, read on the forward strand.
AAGTGCAAATCATGGATACCACATTAAGTGAAGATTTAGAAGAAGAGTTTCACCTTTGAAGTGAGGCAAAATTCTCATGCACCTATTTCAAAGTGAATGTTGTTCGAATGTAAAGCATATGACACGAACGAGAAACAGTAAAATTTTGAAACAAATGGGGCAAACATAGATTTTCAAGGTCAAACAAGTTTTTAAAATATTATAAAAATAGAAGTGAGCTCACCCCCAGGATGGGACAAAATTCGTGGTCACTACCTTGGAGGTGCAAAACAAAATTTTGACTATTTTTCAAAGTGTGGGTATGTGCTCCAATGCTCCAAATAAAGAAATAAATGAAAGGAGATGTCTTGATTGATGAAATGGAGATGATTATTTCAGCATGAGATATAATGAAAATATGTACAGGGTGTTTCACCCAAATTTGCTCTACAAAGAATTATTATAGTGTTTTTGGGCGAAACTATTTTCAAACATCCACGGAGGCTTTTCGAAAGCACCCAGTCTAGAGAATGATGAAAATTTAATTATGGGGGTAAAAGGAGTTATGTTCCTAGATTTTATGTTGGAAGGGTGGATGATTAAATTCAACAAGATGATTTTCAAATGTGCCACCTATTAGTTTCGCCTCTTTTCAAAATAGTTTCAATATATGGTAGATTTCCTAGGCAAACGTAGATTTCCAAAGTACAAAGGTGGCCAAGATTCAATGATCAATATCCCTATTTTAATCCACTTTTGATGTATTCCAATGCACTTGTGCCCAAGCTAATAAACTATTCAAGGTCTTTTCTATCAAAGTTGGATCACTATTGTCAAAGAAGAGTTTTCAAGGAGGAAATTCCTCTCGTAGGTTCCTAATCCATGGGAATTTTTTCCTCATATGTATTAAAATAAAAAGTTGAAATCCTCTAAAAATACTAAACATTTCAATGTTATGACCAGGATGGACACTATAGAAAAAATCTCTAAGTTTTCTACATCAATAGAAACACTTCGGCTTCTGGTTCTTTGAGTGGTTTTGCATTTGATAAATCTCTGTATAATTTTTGAAGGCTTTCATTTCTATTATTTGCTATGAGTGAATTCTACTTCTGAATTTATTCTTTGCTTGTGAGGGAGTGAAAACTGAAATGCACTTTGGGGTTATTTTCTTGCATAATTGTTATCATTTTTTGTGCTTACATTCCTATTGTATGTTGTTACTTGCTTGGTGAACTTTTTGTTGTTATTCAATTCCCATCCTACATTATTGGCTCATAGCCATATTTTCCTTTCTTTTTGTCATTTCCTATTTCTTTCCTGTAACTCTAAACTTTAAACAAATGTAGGACTTAGTAAGGGAGCTAGCATTCTTTGGATATTGGCCTGAAGGACATTTCTTTCCTCTGGCCTTTCAATATTGGTTGTGTCTAGGGCACACAAACGTATATTTGTATTTTAGGCATATATTTGACCAACAATTTTTGGCATGCCTAGTGGGACTTCTCAAAAGGTTCCACTTTTAATAGTATTAAGTTTTGATGTTCGCCTGGTACTGTGTGATTAGAACATTTGGTGACTTAGCTCTACCCAAAAACCTCTGAATATGAAGTGAGCAATATTTTTCTTCATGATTACAATATCAAAGACCAAAATTTTTTAAGAGCCTATTGAGTTTTATGAACTTGACATCCAAGAGCTAGGAGAACACCCTAGGTTAGTTCCTCCAGTTGTCCCATCAACTACAACATCTTATCAGTTAGCTGGTGCATTTTCTATTCCTTCGAGTCCTGCTAGTATAGCTACTAGTTTTCCACATCCTAAACCACACACACCAACCCACATGGCTCAAAATCAACCACCACAACAACCACCACCAAGGTAGTTTCCAGCATGGAATAGTTGAGGAGCTTTGAACCTACAAGCTCAAAACCTAGTCCCTCAAATAGCATTGAAAGCTTTGCCTACCTATGATGGTATAGGTAAGACTTCTTACGAGAATATCCAAGATATGGCTTATTTGGTAATAATACATGGCATCACATATGAAAACATTATGGTAATATTTTTGGTGTTATCTCTTAGAGGAAATTTGATGTATTGGTACCGGTCTTTGCCACCCACTCCTATCACCATGTGGGATCAGTTGGCAGAATTTTTTATTAATAATTTCCATGAGCAAGTTGATCCTTTTTCCTTAATACATCAATTCAAAAACATCCAAAGGGATACATAGGAGGAAATAGTGGATTTCAATGTTAGTTTTGCTCAAATTTGATAGAGAGTCCCTAATGGTCTCCAACCAACCCATGAAAGAGTCACGTTTTACTATCTTAGAGCTTTCAACTCCAAAATTGGTATGGTTGTTCGACAAGTGAATGTCAACACATTTCCAAGTTTTTTCATGCAGTCACAAAAGGAAAAAGTGGATCTAATTGCCATAGGTAAGCTGCCTCCAAAGGTAACAACACCTATTCTTCTTGATCTTCCACAACATCTATATTCTAGTGATTTTTCACAATCCATGATCTTCTTCATGGAGATTGAGTCTGCCTCAAATTGCACTAGTTTTGGTCCTAAAATTACCTACTCCAACTATTCCACAACTACCTGTTCCTCCTATCCCAGTATTGCATTCTTTGCTAGTACCTCTACCTTTACCAACACCTCCAGTGCCCTCAAATCCTGATCCCCACATGAAATTATTATCAAAGATGCAGTCACTTAATTCAACAATGAGAACAATGTCAAATAAAATCACATCCATTAAGAAGAAGCAAGATGAAGCTAATTTTAGATCAAGAAGATTTCAAACCCCATCGATTACTAGATAACAAGCAGATTCGGCTAGCAAAGGTTTTAAGAGAAATATGACTGCATTGGTTAATGAAGAGGTTGGTACATTAGAGCGAACATATTGGTGCTCTACCTATAATTATCCTCATGGCAAAGATACCTACATGGTTCATTTGAACTATGTGCAAACCCTGGCAAAGAGCACTTCTAGTGGTCAAGTCAATATGATCACAAAAATTGATCGCAACTTCATGGTCCCATCTATTGAGCAAATATCATTTCTCACAATATCTAGAAAAAATCTATCATTGTTGATCTAGTGAAGATGGAGCCATTGAAGGTACCTATTGAGCAGAAGGTGTAGAATGAAAAGAAGCAGTCTCAAGTGAAAGTGCATGTTCCAGCATCTAAAGCATACGAGCCCATCTTTCTGAAGGATCTTTTGCCTACCCCAATGAAGGATAGAATGCAAGCAAAAGTATCAACTTCACACTATTCTGCTACACAAGCACAGATAGAAATAAAATAATAGGTGAAGGAAAAGCTCAAATACCTATCTTTGACCAAGCATCTGAGAGTAGAGGATACCCAACAATACCGAAGCAAATATGAAGTTGCTGGTGAACCTAGGGAGCCTAATGCACAGTCATATAATATCATTGAAGAACTGAAGAAGATTCCCGCTAAGGTGAGTCTCTATGATGCACTACAACTGCCTGGACAAGTAGATATGTCGCAAGAATCCTTGAAGTTCATGAAGGATAAGAAGAAAAACCCTACGTAGACGGTGCTAGCTCAAACATTATCCACTTACACCATGGGAAAAATAGACCTCCCCCATTCTATTTATCTCTCATAATGGAGGGTTGGATCATACACAATTGCATGATTAAATTTTGTGTAGCAACAACTGTCATGCCAAAGGTAGTATGCAAAATCATGGGTATGGAGCATACAAGAAGTAGCCCAGGCATCTTGCAGTTGGATGGCACTCCTATAAAAATAGTAGGAGTGGTCAAATATATTCTAATTATTTTGCATAGCATACCGGAAATTACTATCATACAAGAAGTTGTTGTGGTAGACTTAGACTCATACTTCAGCATGTGCTTGTTAAGGGAGTTCACAGATAAGTTGGGAGGCTACTTGTCTTTGGACTACTCTCATTTGGAAATTCCATTCAAATGGATAAGAATATGCAGTTACAATGAGAAACCCTCCACATATCATATCAAAAATATTGAAGAAGAAAAGGTTGTAGACTCAATAAACCTAGTAACTGAAGAGCTAGAGGAGATGGATCTAATGGAGGAGGCTTTAGATGAGCTTCAATTAGAAGATGATTTTTCTATGCTTGATTTCAATGTAATTATGGAAACCGAGATTATTTTCTATACTGGCAAGTTTTTGATAACGATGAGCAAATTGTAAACTTTTTTATTAGAGAAGTCGATAGTGTGGAGGGGAGGACATTGGATGAGGATGAAGCGAAAGGCTTTATCCAACTCAGAAACAATCACATCCTGAAATGATTTATTATATTAGAGAGCCTCTTTGATCAAAATGATAGAGCAAAAAAACATAGGATTAAGGTGGACAAAAAATAATATATTGAGCTGAATTTGGGACCTAACAAGATCAATATAGTTGGGACAGATTGCTCTCCAAAATATCTTGAGGACATTAAGAATATGTGCTCTGAATTCCCTAATGTTGTTGCATGGAGTTATCATAATTTAAAAGGATATGGCAAAAATGTGATTCAGCACACTATTGAATTGCAAGAAGGGGTGAGACCTTTTTGGCAGAAGCAATGGCCTATGAATATGAAGATTGAGGTGCTTATAAAAGTAGGACTGTTAAAAATGTTTGAGGCAATAACCATTTTACCCCATAAAACAATCGACTTGGGTGGTGAACATGGTTCCAGTAAAAAATAAATAATGGAGATATTCGCCTATGTGTAGATTTTCACAATTTGAACCAGGCATCTTTGAAGGACCACTATCCCTTACCACAGATTGATCAGATTCTCCATGTTATTTCTGGAGTGCAAATATTTTTATTGATTAATGGTTTCTCTGGCTATAACCAAATCTGGGTAAATGATGAGGACCAACATAAGACAACATTTACTACCAAATGGGGCATTTTTGTCTATCAAATAATACCTTTTGGTATTTCTAATGTCGGTGCCACTTTTCAAAGAGAAATGGATGTTGCTTTTGGTGAGTTGCTAAACCAAATAATTGTGATATATCTTGACGATATGACTACTTTCTCACATCATAGGGAAGAGCATGGATCTCATTTGAGACAGGGTTTGAAAAGTATCAGGAATTTGGTATTTCTATCAACCCGAAGAAATCCATTTTCACTATCAAGGAGGAGAAGTTCCTGGAACACGTGATTTTGAAAGAAGGATTAGCTATTGATCCTACAATAGTAGAAGCTCTCTTAAAATTACCACTTCCCACAAATAAAAAAGACTTGTGGTCCTTTTTTGGCCAAATCAAATTTGTTCAAAAATTCATCGTTGACTTTGCTCAGGTAGTGAAGTCGATGACTGAACTCCTAAAGAAAAATGTAGACTTCAAATAGAAATAGAAGAGGAAGTAGGCATTTCAGGATATTAAGGAGAGAATGTCTCATGCACCAGTGTTGGTCAATCCAAACTATCCTAAGGATTTCATCCTTTATGCAGTAGGCAAGCAGGAAAGTTACGTCATCATCCTTACACAAAATAAACATGATGGAGATGAACAACCCATTGATTTTCTAAGCCAAGATATTTATTCACATCAAGAGAAATATAATCTCATTGAAAATTAGGTTTATGCAGTTATGAAATCTCTAAAGAAGTTCTGACATTTTGTTTCACAAAGCAAGACAATTATCTATGTTATTCACCCAGATTTTAGGAATTTTATCATCTAGGGAGAACTTGGGGACAAAAGAGCAAGCTGGATATCCAAGATTTAGAAAAAATATTTAGATATTTGGTCGACTAAATTGGTTCATGTTCAAGCATTTTGTCAATATTTGGCTAAAAACGCGACTGCTGGATCGCTAGCACCATTACATGATGAGGTTATCAACAAGAGCAATATTGCCAATCAAGTTATAGGTGATTGTGACTGGACAAAGGACCTTGTCAAATTCTTCACATCTAGAAAGTGTCCATCATATATTGATGCCTCACAATGGTGAAGTTTTAGGCTGTAGGTCCTTAAATATGTTTTTTTGCCAATCAAATTGTTTTACAAGAATGTAGATGGCGTACTCCTCAGGTGCGTTAGAGAATCTAAGAAATTAAAGATTTTGGAAGAGTTCCACTTAGGTTTGTCTGGTGGATATTATGTAGGAAGGCCTATGGCCTTGAATATCATCTGAGTTAGGTATTTTTAGCCCACTCTTTTTGTAGATGCACACAGAGTAATTCAAAGTTGTGATAACTATCAGTGGTACATCGATAGGAGTAAGAAGGCATCTCTGCTCTTACATCCGATCCATGTAGAAGCTCCTTTTCAATAGTGGGGCTTAGATTTTATTGGGGTCATTGATCCTCACTCCTCTACTAAGCATAAATATATTTTGATAGTGATCGATTACTTTACTCGATGGGCAAAGGCTATTCCAGCTAAGAAAGCAAACCAAGCTACAATCATCTCCTTCGTCAAAGGACTGATTCGATGTACCAAATACCATTGTAATAGATAACATGACTCCATTTATTGGGGTAAAAATTACTGAGTTTGCAAGCAGGTATGGTATTTATTTGAAAACCTCCTCTAATTATTATTCATACGGAAATGGTTTGGCTAAGTACACGAACAATAATTTTCTTTGGATCTTGAAGAGAACTCTTGGAAGCAACAAAAGGAGTTGGCATTTGTTGTTAAATCAAGCTCTATGGGAAGATCACATATCAGTTAAGAATTCTATTAAAACCTCTTTGTATTCCTTGGTGTATGGTAAGGAAGCAGTTTTACCCACTCATATTGAGCTCCCAGTTCTCTAGACCTTACAATTTTTCAGAGATGAAGATGAAAAATCTGTTCCCATGAGCACAAGGGTGACCCAACTTCTACAACTCGAGGAAGAAATATAAAAGGTATATTTTGCTTTCATGGAACATACTAAAATGACACAGAAGTGGTTCGACAAGAATACGATAGAGCAAAATTTTTAGGTTGGAGATCTAGTGCTTAAGTGTAATGATAATAAAGCTAAGCTCAGAAAGCACCATAAATTTTATGTCATTTGGGAAGGTCCATTTCAAGTCTCAGGGGTAAATTCAACGAATGCATATCATTTCCAAGACATGGATGGTTGGGACCTACCAATTTCAGTTAACGGTCTTCACATGAAGGCTTATTTTTAGTGACAAGATCATGGGTGCAAGTATGTAAATATGTACAACCTTTATTTTCCACAAGTATTTTTATGTTTTGTCAAAGTATAAGGAAATATATATATAATATAAATAAAAAAAAACTGAACAAGGAAGAATCCATCGAGAAAATACTATGTCGCCCTCAAAATTATTCCCGCCCCTTCTTACTTTAAAATCAATTTTGCCTTAAGTTATTTTAAATTTCCAGCTAAAGTTAAAATAGTTTTATGTACATCAATTGGAGCAAAGGGAAAATAAAGGAAGAAGCTTTAAAGTTATTATTTTACCCCAATCAAGTGAATGTTGGAAATAATATAATTTAAATGAGTTAAAATAAGAGAAGAAAGAGAGAGAAAATGAGTTTTTAATTTTGCATGAGCTTTACTTTTATTAAAAAGGAGGGGGGCAAAATTAAAACAAAAGGAAAATAAAAAAACAAGCTTTTTTGAGAAGAAAAAAAATTAAATGAATTTTAAAAGTGTTTTTCTATAATTTGGTAAAAAATTGAAAAGCATGGGTTTACTTTAAAAGGAGGTTTGGGCATCAAGACAAATCAAACAGGTCGAAGGCACTTTCAGGAGCAAAATAGAAGAAGCAACATGCATTGCCGAAGCAATTTTACCGATTAGATGTTTTTTTTGGGTACGTGACGGTTTTTTAGAGCAAGTGGACTTTTCCTCACAGTTTTAGAGCACCCCAAGAAGAACGCTTTCGCCCAGATTTTCTCGAGAACAATATTTTTGTATTTTCAAGAAGTAAAATCTCTTGGTTTTCTTGAAAGGCGTTTATTTGTTTATTTGTGGTAGATCTTTTTTTTCAAAGCAGTCGTTGGAAAGTCAGGGCACACTGTTTGAGGGTTTATGTGGCTAAGCATGAATTCTCAGGCTGATTTTGAATGAATGAAGAGTTAACAATATTTTTTTGTAATCATTGATAAAAGTGCCAAGTGAGTGGACCAAGGTGTACATCCTTTTGAATTCACCAAAGAGATTTACCGTATTTACTCCTATAGTTGGAGGCGTTTCCTATAAATTAAGTAGGTAAAATGGTCCAAATATCAAATTTTAAAATTTTGCCTATGTATTTTCAAATTATTATTTATAAAAGTTGTAGAGAACCGTAAGAAATTGTTGGGATATCCACAATGGAAAAGAATACTGTAGAAGCAAAAGATACCACAGAGCCAAAGTAGTAAAAGAAAAGAGCAAAGGGTGGAAAGAAGTCTAAAAAGGCTCAAAGAAATGAGAATATCAACTTGGACCTGTACTCTGATACCATGGCAAAAATTTGAGATTGCATCATTACCAACAAAGGCATGGTCAAACTACACTAGGATGTGGAATTCGCCATCAAGCAGGGATTGACACCAAAGATTCCATTAATTGTGGCATATTATGCACAATGTTTTTGGTACCTATGCACACCAATACATCTTTGCCCGAAGATGGTGAAGATAAGTGCTAGATTTTATAACCTGACTATCAGGGTTGTTCGAAAGGCAAATGGGGAAGTGCTTTTCACTATTTCTTCCAGCATGGTTTAGGACGTATTTTTCTATGGGATGAAGCCTCCCTCAAACATAATATTTAAGAAATTATATCTCAACGAACAAGAGGAAAAGTATTTATCTATGATGTCAATGAGGCAGTTTATCGAGATGCAGTTAATCAGGGAGATGCAGCTACAACAGTTGCCAAATTTACCAAATCCCTCTTTGATTTTAAGAGACCGGATATGTTTTTGATGCTGGTATGGATTATTGGTCTCCCTGTAGATTCCATGGTTTACAATTGGTAGGCAGTGCTGGCGCAGTGTGTATCATAGGTTGATTTTTATACCCCAATGGTGATGACACCAGAGAAAAATCCAATTTATTTTTATTAGGCAGATTTTATAACATGGAATATGCACATTCAGTTGGAGAGGCGACGTCATTCAAGCACACATTATTTCTAGTTTGGTATTTCTTTTTCTATATGCACCAGTACTTTTCCTTTATAATTTTTAAATAGGTGGATGAGGCGAACAAAGTGTTAGGAATGGAGCCTAATTATGAGGAGGCTAAACAGAGAAAGTTTCTGGATTTACTGCAGGACGGGCAGGGAAAGTTTCCAGATTTACAGTCTGTTAGTCTACCAGAGAAAGTTTCCGGATTTACAACAGGACAACCAGGGAAAGTTTTTTTGTTTTTATCCCAAAATTAGATGTTGGGAACTCAATGTTAATCTTGGAATGTATTAAGAAAAGCAGTTTGTTTTTTCTATTTTTTTCTTATATATAGTTGTGAGGAAAAACAAAGAAGACTATGACAAAGAAAATTACTGTGTTGATTCCTTGGAAATATAGAGAGGAAATTACAACAGATGTTTGCTGTAGGTTGTAACCCTCTATTGCTTGGATTGAGAAAATGAAGGACTGAAAATTCTCGGTGGATGTAACCCACATTGGGTGAACCACGTTAAAATCGTTGTCTCTTCTTCTGTGTGTGTTTGTCTAATTTTTCTTTAATTTTGCCGTTAAAGTTTGAAACACTATAATTGCTTTTCTATATAAATATATTTTATATAGTGATTTACTCTAACAAGTGGTATCAGAGCGGTTGTTTTGTTGGGTGCACTTGACAGAAGGAGAATTTTTGGATCAAGTGGGAGCAATGGCGGAAGAAGGGAGGTTTAGAGTTCAAAAATTCAATGGCCAAAACTTTCAATTCGGAAGATGCAGATGGAGGATTACTTGTACCTGAAGGATCTTTACTTACCTCTTGAGGGGGAAACAGAGAGACCTTCATCTATGTCTGATGAGGAGTGGAGTCTCCTTGATAGAAAGGCATTGGGTACTGTGAGGCCGTGCTTGGGAGCCACCGTAGCCTTCAACATCTCTGATGAAAAGACTACCAAGGGAGTCATGGATAAGTTGGCCAAGATGTATGAGAAACCATCAAGCATCAAATAAGGTATTCTTAATGAAAAGGTTATTTAACATGAAAATGAGTGAAGGAGGATCTGTGCATGATCATTTAAATGAATTTAATACTGTCACTAATCAATTGCATTCAGTAGGATTGGATTTTGATGATGAGCTTAGGGCCTTATTAATCTTATGCTCTCTTCCGAAAAGTTGGAACAATTTGGTAATGGCGGTAAGTAACTCTGCTTCGAGTTCAAATAAATTAGAATTTGATGATGTGGTTGGTGTGATACTCAATGAGGACATGAGAAGAAAAACCATAGGAGAATCATCTAGCACCGCCTTAACTATTGAGAATAGAGGAAGAGGAAGAGAAAGAGGCAAGAGTTCACATCGTGGAAAATCCAAAGGCAGATCCAAATCACGTGGAAAAGGAAAGCTACAGTGTTGGCACTGTGGCAAAAAGGGTCATCTCAAGAAGGATTGTTGGCAAAGAAAGGGTGATGGAAATGAAGGTAATGATAATAATGGTAACACTTCGGAAGCCAATATTACTGGACAAATTCTACAAGATGCTTTAATCTTATCTCTTGATAGAAATAGTGATTATTGGGTAATTGATAGTGGTGCTTCATTCCATGCTACCTCACATAAGGAATACTTCATAGATTATGTTTCTGGAGATTATGGACAAGTTCTATTGGGAAATGACCAACCATGTAAAATCGTGGGTATTGGAAAGATTTTGATTAAATCCCCAAATGGATGTCAATGGGCTCTTAAAGAGGTGAGACACATACCAGATTTAAAGAGAAATCTTATATCGGCAAGTAAGCTTGATGGTGAAGGATACACGGTTGCATTCGGAGAAAATGCTTGGAAAGTTACTAAAGGTTCATTGATAGTAGCTAGAGGTAAATTGGTGGGTACTCTTTATTTACTTACCGATTTTTCTCACTACTCCATGAATTTAGTTTCTACAGGTGAGAGTGCATCTTTGTGGCACCAAAGACTTGGCCATATGAGTGGAAAAGGTATGGAAATTTTACATTCAAGAAAGTTATTGCCTAAGTTAAAAGAGATTGATTTGGAATTCTGTGAGGATTGTGTTTATGGTAAAGCAAAGAGAGTTAGATTTCTCAAGGATGGCAAGGAAAGGAAGAAAGAGAAATTGGAGCTTGTGCACTCAGATGTTTGGGGCCCATCTCAGGTAACTTCTCTTGGAGGTTCCTCTTACTATGTACTTTTTATTGATGATGCAACAAGGAAAACATGGATATATTGCATTAAGAATAAAAGTGATGTTTTTAATACCTTTAAGAATTGGAAAGCATTAGTTGAAAATGAAACTGGAAAAAGGTTAAAGTGTCTAAAGTCGGATAATGGTGGAGAATATTGCAATAGAGAATTTGATGTGTTTTGTTCTAAAAATGGAATTAGAAGAATCAAGGTAGTTCCAAGAACACCTCAAGAAAATGGGGTTGCAGAAAGAATGAATAGAACCATCATGGAGCGTGCTAGGAGCATGAGAATACATGCAGGCTTACCATTATTTTTATGGGCTCATGCTGTTGATACTGTAGTATATCTGATTAATAGAGGACCGTCTAGTGCCTTGGATGGAGGAATTTCGGAAGAGCTTTGGACAGGTAAACCAGTAAATTATTCTTTCCTTAAGGTATTTGGATGTGAGGCTTTTATGCATATAGACAAAGAGAACAGAAATAAGTTAGATGCTAAGGCCCAAAAGTGCTATTTTATTGGTTACGGTATTGATGGCTTGGGTTACAGATTATGGGATTGTGATAACCGAAAAGTCATTAGAAGTAGGGATGTCATATTTAATGAAAAAACTTGTATAAAGATCGGTTGCAGGGAAAGAAACAGAAAGAGGAAAATGCTGAATACATAGACCTTGATGGACACATAGAAAAGGTAACTCCAAAGGTGGTAGAAGATCAAAATGTACAGAGAAGAACAACAAGCACCTCAATCTCCGGAAAGTGTTGTTAGACGTTCTACCAAGATAAGTAAAATTCCTCAACGTTTCTCCGATTATGTTTTGTATACTGATGCTGGTGAGCCGTAATGTTTTCAAGAAGCATTACAAATGGATACCAGGAATAAGTGGGAGCTTGCAATGAATGAAGAAATGGACTCTTTATTTCACAACCAAACTTGGGATTTGGTTGAGCTACCCAAAGGTAAAAGAGCTTTGACCAATAAATGGGTGTACAAGATTAAAGAGGAGAATGAAGGGCATAAGAGATACAAAGCAAGACTAGTGGTCAAGGGATTTGCTCAGAAAAAAAGGTATTGATTTTGATGAGATTTTTTCTCCAGTTGTAAAAATGACCTCTATTAGAGCTATTTTGAGTCTTGTAGCTATAGAAAATTTGTTTCTGGAGCAATTGGATGTGAAGACAACATTTCTTCATGGTGATTTGGAGGAGGAAATTTATATGCACCAACCAGAAGGCTTTCAGGTGAAAGGTAAAGAGGATTGGGTATGTAAACTGAAAAAGAGCTTGTATGGGTTAAAACAAGCTCCTAGACAAGTGGTATTTAAAATTTGATAAGTTCATGGCTAATCAAAGGTTCGAAAGATGTCAAAGTGATCACTGTGTTATATTTTAAGCAAACCGGAAATGGTAACTATGTTATTTTGCTATTGTATGTGGATGACATGTTAGTTGCAGGAACAAATATGCAAGATATAAACATGCTCAAGAAGAAGTTGGCTAAATCCTTTGCCATGAAGGATTTGGGAGAAGCCAAACAAATCCTTGGTATGAGAATAACAAGAGACAAGGAGAGTCACACTCTGAAATTATCACAAGCAAAATACATTGAAAAAGTGCTTAAGAGATTCAACATGAACAATGCAAAGTCTGTTGCTACTCCATTGGCAAAGCATTTCAAACTCACCAAAGATTTGTGTCCCAAGACACAAAAGGAACAAGAGCATATGGCTAAGGTTCCCTATGCATCAGCAGTTGGAAGTTTGATGTATGCAATGGTTTGTACAAGACCAGATATTGCCCATGCAGTGGGAGTAGTGAGTAGATTTATGAGTAATCCGAGAAAAGGACATTGGCAAGCGGTAAAATGGATACTCAAGTACTTGAGAGGAACTTCAAATTATTCTTTGAATTTTGGAGGCTCTAATATATGCTTGAAAGGTTTTGTAGATTCCGATATGGCAGGTGATCTTGATGGTGGAAGGAGCACTACTGGCTACATATTTACTATAGGAGGAGGAGCGGTTAGTTGGATTTCTAAACTCCAACACGTAGTTGCCCTTTCAACCACTGAAGCTGAATATGTTGCTGCTACAGAAGCAAGCAAAGAGATGGTTTGGTTGCAAAGACTAATGGAAGAACTGGGGAAGAAGCAAGAGGATAATAGGTTGTGGAGTGATAGCCAGAGTGCTATACACCTTGCAAAGAATTCAGCATTCCATTCAAAAACTAAACACATCAAACTCAGGTATCATTTCATTAGATCAGTAGTGGAAGATGGATCTTTGAAATTAGGGAAGGTTCACACATCACAAAATCCTGCTGATATGCTTACAAAAGTGGTGTCAAGAGAAAAGTTGAGCTTTTGCTCAACTTCGGTTGGCCTTAAGGAATAAGAGGCCATGATGAGAATTTTTCAGTCCTTGGTTGCAGTATGGTGCAATGGAATTAGTCTCCAAGTGGGAGATTGTTAGGAATGGAGCCTAATTATGAGGAGGCTAAACAGAGAAAGTTTCTGGATTTACTGCAGGATGGGCAGGGAAAGTTTCCAGATTTACAGTCTGTTAGTCTACCAGAGAAAGTTTCCGGATTTACAACAGGACAACCAGGGAAAGTTTTTTTGTTTTTATCCCAAAATTAGATGTTGGGAACTCAATGTTAATCTTGGAATGTATTAAGAAAAGCAGTTTGTTTTTTCTGTTTTTTTCTTATATATAGTTGTGAGGAAAAACAAAGAAGACTATGACAAAGAAAATTACTGTGTTGATTCCTTGGAAATATAGAGAGGAAATTACAGCAGATGTTTGCTGTAGGTTGTAACCCTCTATTGCTTGGATTGAGAAAATGAAGGACTGAAAATTCTCGGTGGATGTAACCCACATTGGGTGAACCACGTTAAAATCGTTGTCTCTTCTTCTGTGTGTGTTTGTCTAATTTTTCTTTAATTCTGTCGTTAAAGTTTGAAACACTATAATTGCTTTTCTATATAAATATATTTTATATAGTGATTTACTCTAACACAATTTTTTTCCAGTTTACATGTGGACTCCCAATCTATCCAAGAGGGATTCATTTTATAATTTTAATCATTTGTATTTGGGTCCTACCATTGAGTTTATTTGTGGCAAGTGTGAAAGAGTGTCACGGGAAATGAGAGAAGCGGTTATCACTGCAGAGAAAGGTAACATCTTCTTGTTGACACAGGGAGTATTTGTTCAAATTTTTGGCTTCACTGGTAAGCCATTTTTTCTCCCATATTTTGCCATAGAGCATGAATTTGCAATGGAGGTGGTGCACCAAAATGACTATATAAATTATATTTATGGGGCAGGCTAAGGTAAGAGGACAATGTGCACAATGCCTTTCAAATTTGGTAGTATTAAGGTGAGTTAGGTTGAACAGAACTAGCTACTCATAGAGTATCTCTAGGATCTTGGTTTGGTGGAATTACCCCAAAGGTGGAGGTATGACCCATTGGGTCATTTTACAGCATTAAACAAGGCCAAATAGTTTCATTGTTTCCCATGGCCTAATATTCAACAACAATGCAATAATCCAGAGGGGCATGATTTGGAATGACACGTTGAGGCTATGATGTCACTTCCATCATGGCATGATTTTTATGAGCAATAAGTTGAGTATAACCCCATAGTGCATGCAGAACATATTCCTCCTCTAGGTCTATTCAGTCAAATGAAAAATCAATTACCTACGTGGTCTGAGGAAAAGATCACCAATTGGTGGATTATGAGGGTCCACCAAGGAAAAATTATATTAGCATATGGGTTGAATATGTATGAAGCATTTTTTGATGCATATGATGAGTTTTGTACTAGCTATCATCCCATCACATTCTCAAAGTTTGTACCCCAAATCTTCTAGAATTTTGATAGTGGAGAAGGCGTGGCTAGAGAGGAGCACTCGGTGGTCAAATAAGAGACACACGTGGAAGAGGAACAACCTTTGGTGTTTCAAATGAGGACTCAATGAGCAAAAATAAATATAGAAGAGGTCTTTCCTTTCCCTAAGGTAGCAAAAAGGCCAATAACAGGTGCAGTTTCTTTGTTAGTAGTAAATCCTCCTTCGTCGGTATCAGATACTCAAACTGGCATTTTTTAGAGTCTTCCATTGATACAATAGAAGCATCCAAATCAGCAGAGGGAGGTCATAGATCTTGAAACATATATGGAGAAACAAGAATCTTAGGAATAACTTATCTCATAGCCACCTCCATCATTGGCTCATACGGTGCCCAAGCTTGAAGGTATGTCTCTCTCTCTTCCACTTCTGAGTAGTTAGTGGTTGTCACTTCTCTTGTATTTTTCTTAGCTATTGTTCCCCATTTGGTGTACCTTCTACTTCCATTCTGTTACCCACTTCACAACCACCAATCACTACTGCTCCATATTATATTCCCTTCTCTTCGGTCTCCATTTTTTTTTGTTCTTTCGTGTCTATCCCAAATTCAATTTCATGCCCTTCATCCTCTGTTCTTATTACTTCTTCCATAACTCTAAGTACACAAGCTCTTCCACGAGTAAGTGTAACTAAATCTAAACCCAACACTTTCATATCTTCTACTATTTTCATTCCACCCCTTGTCTCCATTTCCATTTCTTCTTTTGAGCCAAGCCTTTCCCAGGCTCTGTTTCCCTTCATCACATTTTTGAATCTTTAGGTGCCACCCGAATTGGAGGTAAAGTTAATTCCTGAGTATCCAATTTTAGAAAATATCAGTCAAGCTCATCTGAGTTCATCATAGTGGCTAAATATCCACAAGAGAAAATAAGTACAAGCTCTAGAAAATCCACTTAAGAAGGTCACCTTTGACCCATTTATGATGGAGGCCCACACCACCAAGATAATCCATAAGGTTCAGAAGCCACAAGTAGAAATGACTCCAAGTGATTACAGTTATGAAGTTGTAACAGAGGACTTGACAAATATTGACACTATTAAAAATATGGGGAAAATCTAGGTTGACATGTGCTCAATCTATTTGCATGGTGAGCACTACAAGTAGAGATTCTATGAGGCTAAGGCAAGGATTGTTAAGCTTGAGGAAGCTTTGGTCGAAAGTAGAGCATAGTAAGAAAATATGGCAAAGGAGGTGGAACAGTGGTGGCAGCAAGCAAAAACCTAGTAGAAATCAAAGGAAGTAGTCAAGCAGTAGGTACAAATAGTCAAATACCAACTTGACTCTATAAAAAACTAGCTTACTGAGAAGGCTATACAAGCTATAGGTTTCTCTGTGAAGAAATTCAAAGAAGCCCACCACCTTTTAGTCAAGAATTGTGTGAAGATGGTGATAAAAGCACTAGTTTTGAAATATCTCTATTGAGTGGGTAGTTAATAGAGACCATGGAAGATATCCTCGAGACACATCTAGAAATGGTAATAAGAATTCAGTCTCTTGCCCAATCCAATATGTGTACTCACCAAAAGAGTGGAATGGATCGATCCTGGTCTAATGCTAAAGTTACTTTGCGTAGCTATTTTCATAGGCTAGATCTGGTGAGAGATGATAGGATGATACTTACCATGATTGAACAGGAGCACTCCATTGTACTTGTCTATTTTGATGCCCTTGTTGACGTGGGATTCCCAATTTTTGTAGATGTTTGGGGTGAGCTATTATCAAAAGAACAATTTTATCCAGGATACTTAAAATATTTACAGTTGGGAAGAGCCAATCATAGAATTACAGGTTCTCCTGCTCATGAAGAGGCTCACCCGCATGGAGGCATCATTGTTTGATTTGGCTCAGAGATCCAAATGCATTAGCTTAGAGCATATAAGGACTCTACAGTACATTTTTTATTCACTTAGTCTTCCTTCTCTATTCACCATAGATGCTTGGGTTGAAACAATTGCAGTCTATGAGACCACTTGTGCATGTTTGATAGAGCAGGAGAAGGTAATGGTAGAACAGGATGTGTAGGAAACAGTAGAGCAGGCACAAGAAAAACATCTGGACTAGAAGTGCATACTGATGTAGCTCATGAGGAGGACCATTGATAGCCCAATGGATAAAGGCCTGGGGTCACTTACATCAACGCGAGTTGGATACCCCGAGAACTGCCAAAAATATTGGCAGTTTTGACACCATTGCCACATTTAAATTTTTGATCAAAATTTTGTTGAACAGTTTTGTTGTAAAAGTGGAAAATTATAATGAAGAATGTTCCTGCTTTCTCTCATTTGTATTGTGCTAATTAATTTTGGTTTTGATCCTCCTTCTTTAATTTTCATGTGCATTATGCTGGGAGATGATGGAGTTTAAGACAAAATTAATATTAATTCGGTAAAATAAAATAGCAGCAATAAGAATTCAGTTTAAAGACACCAGAAGTTAGGGTCCTTGAGGTTCGAAGAAAGGAACACATAAGATATTTTTACCCCAAGATAAGGGTGAACATCTCTGTCGCCCTTCCATGGGATGAAAATACCCCTTGATTCTATTATGAGCACAATCACTGGGCAGAAGGTGAGCTCACCCCGAATATGGGGCAACATCTTCATTCACCCCATTTTGGGGTGAACGCTATGTTAAAATAATAATAGGCACCAAGACAATTTAAGACAACTTTCACCCCAATAAAGGGGTAAAAATACCTTTCACCCTTCCCTGGGGTGAAAACTATTTTTGAAAGCAATACATTCGGTAACCCAATGTCAAAGTTCAAAGGCACGAATTTGAAGTACATTCACCCCAGAGGTGGGGCAAAAACACCATTCGCCTCGCCTTGGGGCAAATTTCATTTGAAAAGGGCTTGTGGAAAAGTCAATAGGGGTTTCACCCCAAGTTAGGGGTGACACTCATATTCACCTTTCCTTGGGACAAAAGCACAGCACCAAGGGGATTTTAAAAGAAAATATATTGCACCTTGGGCCCCATAAAGTTAAAACAATGTGTAGTTTAAAAATAATGTTGTTTAGGAAGTGTGGCAATAGTTTTTGCTTTCGCATCGGGCGAACACATGTTTGGAAGTGTTAAATAATGCAATTCAAGGGTGGATTTGGTCAACTATGCTTTCGCCCCAAGTGAAGGGTGAAACTCTCATTCGCCCTTCCTTGAGGTGAAACAATGCAAAGGTGTTTTGAAGCATTAAGATGTAAATATAATAACAAGTAAAATCATAACGAGCCCGTTGGGAATCACACGTGCAGGGCCCAATTTTGGTCACTATAGCCAAGAGTATTTAAAAAAAGTATTTTTTCCCCCCTTGTGAGGTGAAAGCTCCATTTGCCTTTTCTCAAGGGGAACACATTTTGAGAATCCACGTAAGCACAAGCGGAAATTCAATAATGGTTTTGCCTCTCCTTGGGGGCGAAACTACAATGTAGGGAAGAGGCGCGCATGGGTCCCATTTGGTAAAGTGAAGAATAGTGAAATGGTTTGCTTCTCCTTTATGGTAATGGAAAGGTGCACCAATTTTTGAAAATTCAAAAGCCTTAGGGGTGAAATACAGTTTAAAATATTGTAGCGCAAGTCATGGTTGTGACGTCAAGCATAGGTAAGTGAAAGGGTTTAACCCAAGTAAGGGGTAAAATTTCCATTCACCCCTCCTTGGAGAGAAAACACATAATAAAATCATCCAAATTGCAAAGCATGGATCCCACATTAAGTGAATATTTAGAAGAAGATTTTTGTCTTTGAAGTGAGGTGAAAGTCTCATGCACATATTTCAAAGTGAATTTTGTTCAAATGTAAAGTGCATGCCATGAACAAGAAATAGTCAAATTTTTAAGCAAATGGTACGAACACATATTTTCAAGGTCGAACAAGTTTTTAAAATATTGTAAAAATAGAAGTGAGCTCACCCTCAGGATGGGGTAAAATTCATGGTCACTACCTTGGAGGTGCAAAAAAAAAATTTGATTGTTTTTCAAAGTGTAGGTATGTGCTCCTGTGCTCCAAAAAAATAAACAAATGAAAGGAGAGGTCTTTACTGATGAAATAGAGATGAATTTTTTAGCATGAGATATAATGAAAACATGTACAGAGTGTTTCACCCAAATTTTCTCTACAAAGAATTATTGCAGTGTTTTTAGGCGAAAATGTTTTCAAACATCCATGAAGGCTTTTCAAAAGTGCCCAGTCTATAGAATGATGAAAATTTAATGATGGGGGAAAAAGGAGTTATGTTCCCAGATTTTATGCTAGAAGGGTGTAGGATTAAATTCGAAAGAATGATTTTTAAAGGCACCACCTATCAGTTTCACCTCTTTTTGAAATAGTTTTAATATTTGGTATATTTCCTGGGCAAATGCATATTGCCAAAGCACAAATTTGGACAATATTCAATGATCAATCTCCCTATTTTCCTCCAATTTTGATGTATTCCAATTCACTTGTGCCCAAGTTGATCGAGCATTCAAGGTATTTCCCATCAAAGTTGGATCACTGTCGTCAAAGAAGAGTTTTCAAGGAGGAAATTTGTCTCGTAGGTTCCTTATCCATGGAAATTTTGTCCTCATACTTATTAAAATAAAGAGGCAAAATCCTCTAAAAATACTAAACATTTCAATGTTATGAGCAAGACAAACACTCTACAGAAAAACTCTCTATGTTTTCTACATCGATAGAAATGCTTCGACTTCTGGTTCTTTGAGTGGTTTTGAATTTTATAAATATCTATGTGTAATTTCTGAAGGATTTCATTTCTATTATTTGCTATGAGTGAATTTTTCTTCTAAATTTAGTCTTTGCTTATGAGGGAGTGAAAACTAAAATACACTTTGGGATTATTTTCTTGCATAATTGTTAGAAGTTTTTGCGCTTACGCTCATGTTGTATGTTGTTACTTGCTTGGTGAACTTTTGGTTGTTAGTCTATCCCCATCCTACATTTTTGGCTTATAGCCATATTTTCCTTTCTTTTTGTCATTTCCCATTTCTTTCCTGTAACTCTAAACTTGAAACCAGTGTAGGACTTAGTAAGGGAGCCAACCCTATATGGAGACTAGTCCGAAGGACATTTCTTTCCTCTAGCCTTTCAATATTGGTCGTGTCTAGGGCGCACAAACGTATGTTTATACTTTAGGTAGATATTTTACCAACAATACTTTAATTTCTTGATTAGAAACTTTGAAGGAATTAACTCGATGCATCCTGACACCATGTAAATTGAGATAACCAAGCAAATTTTTGAACATCAATGGTTGGTTGTATAATGAACAAGAAGAAAAATTGTTTAATGTGTTGAGAAAATATCCCAATACCTTTGCATAGGAATATCAATAAATGATAAGAATTCATCCTAATATATGCACTCATCATATTTATATTGAGCATGTTTAGCATGCTTAGCAACCACAAAGAATATTAAACCCTACTTTATGTGATATTGTCAAAGAAATTTTGAAAATTTATTAGAAGCATAAATTCTTTATACTATCTTAGATAGTTAGTGGGTTTCTACACTAGTCATCATTCCTAAGAAGAATGGGAATATGTGTGTGTGTGTGTTGATTACTATGAGCTAAATAAAGCTACATGAAAATACCACTTCCCATTAACATTTCTTGATCAAGTATTAGACACACTTGCTAGAAATAAATATTTTTGTTTTTTATGGATATAGCAGATACAACCATATTTAGGTAGTACCTAAATATTGATCACATAGCAGTATAATATCTCATGAACAAACCTATGGTTAGTGGTAAAATCATACAATGGTTATTACTACTACAAGAGTTTGGCATTACTATTGTTGATAAACCAGGCAAAGCTAATGTGGTACCTAACTTCTTGTCAAGATTGAACATTACAGGTGAAGAACTAGTGGACCCATTTGAAAAATGGTGGTTAGACTTTATTGGACCCATTGACTCACCTTCACAAGGAAAATAACACATTTCGGTGTGTAAAAATTATGTAACGAAGTGTACTAAGGTACATGCTTTTAAATACGATCATGAAGAAAAGGTCATTTACTTCTTGTATACTCACATTTTTCAATGATTTGGTGGCCCTTGCTTTATTGTTTCAAACCAAGGACCATAATTCATTTCCAAGGTAATGCAATCATTTACTAAATTTTATCAATACAAACATAAGAAGTCATCACCATACCACCCTCAAGAAAATGTTCAGTTAGAGGTCACTAATAGAGAATATACTAATGAAAATAATGGCTTCTCAAAGGAAATATTGGACAAACAGGTTATTAGAAGTTGTATGGGCCTACAACACCATGTGGAAATCTACCACAAGATTCACTTCATATGAATTGGTCTATGGTCAGAAACCTATTCTTCCTATCAAGTTTGAATTACTAACACATTGTATAGCTTTGGAAGTAAACATTGAGTTGTCACAGGTACAACTAGAAAAGATTCTATAATTGAATGTATTGCATGAGCTATGATTAGAATAACTTCATCAAAACAAGATCATTTAATAGTAAAGGAAAATATTGCATGATAGTCACATTAAGAGCAGCAAGTATGAACAAGGGGATTGGGTATTACCTTTTTATTCCCATAACTCTGATTTTCTTGGAAAATTGTAGACTTGATGGCTAGGCCTGTACAAGATAGAGGAAGTGTTTGACAATGGAGTTATCTAAATATATCCTATTGATGACTCAAGGAATAATTTAGTGGTGAATGAACATCATTTGTGATTGTACCATAAACCACTCACCAAGGAGGAATTTTCTAATGTTTTCTTTCATAGTCAGATCTTTATGTTGTGGAAGTGAATTATGAGTAATTGTATCTTTTGAGCATAAAAAGGGGAAAAACAAGAAACTTTAAATAATTAAAATTTAATAGTGAAAATTGACTACCTGTTTGCTAGATTTAGATGATGGTTTTCTCGATGAAGCAATATTGAAATATTAGCTTAATTTTCTTTGGAATTATGGGCCTATTGGACCCCTTGTTTTGGCCTAGATAATCTCAGTTAGATGGTCCCCACTCCCCAATGGTTGGGTTAAGCTTAATTTTTATGGTGCCTTAAAGGGGAACCCTGGCAGGGTTATGCATAAGGGGTCAACACCGAAATATATTTATAAAATCAAGGTAAATTGTCTCAAAATCCTGACGAATTATGTCCAAGGATACATGGCAAATTGCATACATTTTTCTCCAAAAAAATTTAATCCGTGGTGAATTTTTCTATGTTGGGGGCTATGAATATCGATTTTAGAAATTGTAGGAATGTAAAATAAACTTAAAGGCTTTAGGTCGACATGAAAGGCTTTAAGCCTTTATACTTTATAAGGATCGGTCTGAGATGATTGGCTGCAAACATGGTGGTTAGGAAATTTTGATCAATTATTGACATACCGGTCTAGAAAAATTATCACAAGAATATATGTCGATGTGTTGCAATAATGGTGATTGATTGCATCTATGTCGATTGATTGCAACTATGCTGATGTGTTGTAGGAATATCGATCGTCTATAGGCATAATGATTTACTACAGGCATGACGATAGGTTACAAACATGATGATCGGTTGCAGTTATGATGATCAGCTACAGATATGATGATTGATTACAGGTATAACGATTGGTTGTAGGTATGACGATCGAATGCAAATATGATGATTGGTTGTAGGTATGATGATTAGCTGTAGGTATGATAATCAGATATAGGCATGACTTTTAGCTACAAACAAGATGATCGGTTGCATCTATGCCAATCAGTTGCAACTATAATGATTAGTTGAAACTAATGATCGATTGCAACTATACCAATGTGTTGCAACCATATCGATCAATTGCATAAATTTTGATCGGGTGTAGATATGACGATCGATTGCAGATATGTCAATGTGTTGCATCTATGTCGATGTGTTACAATCATGTAGATCGGTTGCATCTATACGATTGGTTGTAACTATGATGATGGGTTGCAACCATACCGATCGGTTGTAATAATGTTGATTGACTGCAAGAATGAAGATTAGCTACAGGAATATCGATCGATTGCAGGAATTATGATCGATTGCAACAATGTCAATCAGTTGCAGCAAAGATGATCGATTGCTACAAAGTTGATCGGTTGCAATAGTGTTGATGGGTTGCAAGAATGATGATCAAGTGTAGTAAAGCCAATCGATTGCAGGAAATTCGTTCGTTTGTAGAGTACCCAGTCAGTTGCATTACACTCAATCATTTGAATTGTCGATGTTATGCCATGTGTCAACCATCCATCAATCGATTACATGTAGATGCCACGTATCACCCATCCATGAGCTGATTGCATGTAGAAAAGTCTATATAAAGAGATAAACAATTATTTTTTCACCTTTTCTTTTGTAATTTTAACCATTTTCCTCCTGTTTTAACATAGTTTTAACCCTCTTCCTCCCGTTTTATCTTAGTTTTAACCATTTACCTTAAGTTGTAAGGGATTTTTAACCCTTTTCCTCCCAAATGAACCATTTTTTTCAAGTTTCAAATACTATCCACTGTATCTTATTATCCATATTCTCTTGTACACAACAAAATAACCCTATGGCATCCCCTATCACCCCTAGAATGTCTAAAATTAATTTTAAAAACCTTGTTTTCCTCATGATTTCTGAAATTTATTTACATCGGGTTACGACATGTCATGGGTCACATACTCTGGTCTTAGAGGTCTAGTTTTGATGTCGCAGTTCAACATGGACACTAAAATTCTTGAGAAGATAATTGCAGGTTATAATATTAATTCGGGCAAGGTAAATGTTGTCATTGACAACAAAAATATCATTTTTTCTTAGATTGACAACATTGCCCCATGCTAGTTGTGAGCCAATCACATCCAAATATGCATTAACTTATGATGACTAACTCTACTTGGAGACCAACTTCAAAGTGCAACCAAAATATTTTCAAGGTATAGTTGCTTTTTTTATTTAATTGAATTTAAATTCTAGTCACTAGTGTACAATTACTGATTTTGTTTTTTTTACAGTTACATCCACCAAGTCCAAAAGGGGTTTGACTGTACCAGCTATTGAAAATAAATTTCTTTGGGCATGTTGCAAATTCTTCCTTGCCAGACTTGTTTTGCAAGGAAGACCGACAAAAATTTTGATGTGGGCCTTAGCATATTTGGTTTGTTGTGTTGCACACTAGCAATTCAAATAGTCCATCTATGTATCACATCGGATTAGATTGGATATTGAGAACATGATAATCCATGCTTCAGCCTCGCCGATAGTAAGCACATGCAACTATATTCTTACATTTTTTTATGAATATTTTTATCATTTGCATAACACTCAAGTACCGACATCTTGGCACTCAACCCTAGCCAATGTAGCCATGACAGAACAACAGGTTCAAGTAATTTTTAGTTAATATTGAAGTAAAAAAATTTATTTTTCATAGGTTTGTCTTTTTTATAATTTTAACATTTTATACAAAACATAGAAAAGGATATCCTCTTCATCTTCAAAGCGAGATGTTGCTTTCAGAGGTTATAATCCAAAGGAATCAGGAGACTCCAAAACACCTGCAAAGGAAACAACACCACCACTAAGGATAATATCAACAAGTAAACATATAAGATCTAGTTCTCCTGATCCTCGACAACCTCCACCTACGGCTGCACGTCCACTACCAATGGGTTTAGTTGCGCAAGAGGTTTCATCTTTGGGGAGTAAGTTTTAATGACTACTAAAATAAAAAATTTACTATTTTTTATTAAATTTTATTTTGTTTTTCATATGTACGACATGCCCACATTCTATTTGCATCTATAACTATGCAAGATGTCTCTTCTTCTATCGATAAGTGTTATAACAAATTTTGTAACCAGTTTTCATAATCTACCTTCACAAATTTTATAACTAATTTTTATTTTGATGTTTTAAGTTTTTATACAATAATTTTGTCATGAAAATCAACAATCGATGTTGCCCCCTCCTCCACCACACCAACCTCAAATGTGAGGTCAATGCTTCCCAATTGAAAAACACATTCTTCCATCTAGACCATAGAGAGAAGCAACAAAGCAATTTTCAAATAAAGAAGCATCAAAGATATTTTCAGGATTCAAATGTATTTCTCTTGCTAATTTTAATTTTAATGGTGTACCAAAAGCTTCTAGTGTTTGGATGAAGTTACACTTGATCAAGATTTCTTTTTGCAAGAAAACACATCCACTACTTTCCAAGTATCAGAACTGCTTCGAGATAAATAAAATGAAGGAGCAGAATGTTCAAGCAAAATCTCCTCCTAAGGAAACAAACACCCCTCAGGCTCATCCTCGACTAGAGGATGAAAAGATTAAATATTTCAAAAAAATATTTGGTTTTTGATAACGTTGAATCAACCATTAAGGATTTACTTCTTCTAGATATAACAGAAATGAAAAAATTGGAGTATCGAGCCAAAGTATTGATAAAGGAAAGTAATGCCCGATACAATAATTTTTCAAAAAGAGAACAAATTTTTTGTTGTTGAAAATGAACCTAAAAAGGTGGAGGTTCTACTATAGAAAGTAAAATCTGGTATTGTGAAGGTTAATACATCTTACACAGATGAAATTTTAAAGTTTATGTTAAAAAAATTAGAGAACATAAACGATGAGGCCCAAGCTTACTATAATGAATGGGCTGGTGATAAGAAAAAATTTGTTGTTGTTGTAGCTGCAAAGAATGTTGTTGAGGTTTGACTTAGTCACTTATGTGTTCAAAAAAAAATTATTCTCTTTTTTCAAATGTATTTATCTGTTGACTAATTATTTTTCCTTTTTGCAGGTAAAGTATGATAATCTCAAGAAGCAGGTTCAAAACCTGCAAGACTATCTCAGGATGGCAAAAGAGTTCTTAAATGCTTCTAAGGCAATGAAAAAAGAGCTTAGGAAGTAGTTCGACAAAACAACATTTTATGAAAAATCATTATCTGAAATGGATTGGATCCTGATGTTCTGCTAAAGGATAAGGGTAAAGAAGTTCATGGACCAATATCTAACAATGTTGGGAAAGAGGAAAACACCCTGCTCGATGTATTGAAAAATGTTGAGAAGATCTTTGTCAATTCTGGAGCAATTGAGAGTACTATTACCCAGCCCGAGGGAGGAGCTATTGGAATGTAGAATGTGGAAGTCATGGAAGTAGTGGAAGAGGAAAAAGGATTTGAAAAGGAAAAAGATGAGGGAGGAGTCGTTGCTATGCAGAATGTGGAAGTTGTTGAAACAGAAAAATGAGTGGTGGAATGGGGAAAATATTCTGAAGCATGAAACTGGATTTCAAAAAGACTATTTTATGACATTTCATATGTTTTCATTTAAAAATAAGATACTTGCTGTTATTATTTTACTATTATACTATTTATATTTATAATTGTGTGTTATTTTCATCTCTTGAGTATTATGGTGTTTCAAATATGCTTGAGTTTATGAAGAATATATGTATGCATAGGTTTAGATTTTCATTTTATTCAAATTTATTCTTGTTGTGATATAAAAATGAGTATTGTCTTATGTATTATGCTATGTTGTTTTTATATTTCAATTTTCAAATGAGTTTACAAAGGATATATCTATGCATGGGTTTAAATTTTCAATTTATTCATAGTCATTCTTGTATAAAAATGTGTTTTGTCTTTTGTATTATGCTATATTGTTTTTATATTTCAAAGTGAGTTTACGATGGAGATATTTATGAAGGGTTTAAATTTCAATTTCCATGTATTATGCTATGTTGTTTTTATATTTCAATTTTCAAATGAGTTTACGAATGATATATCTATGCATGGGTTTAAATTTTCATTTTATTCATAGTCATTCTTGTTGTTGTATAAAAATGAGTATTGTCATTTGTATTATGATATATTGTTTTTCTATTTCAAAGTGAATTTACGATGGATATATCTATGAATGGGATTAATTTTTTAATTTCTATGTATTATGTCATGTTGTTTTTATATTTCAATTTTCAGGTGAGTTTACGAAGGATATATCTATGCATGGGTTTAAATTTTCATTTTATTCATAGTAATTCTTGTTGTTGTATAAAAATGAGTATGGTCTTTTGTATTATGCTATATTGTTTTTATATTTCAAAGTGATTTTACGATGGATATATCTATGAATGGGTTTAAATTTTTATTTTCCATATCTAGAGTAATATACTACATGCATTTTTCATTCTAGAATCAAATCATACATACTAATGATACTAAGAATTTTTTACTAGTTATGTATGCATGCATGGTTTACCCAATGATAAAGCATAAATCATAAAATTTTGTCAACATAGAAATTCAATAACACTTCTAGAGTCATAGCATACATACTAATGATACTAATGATACATATATACATACATTCAAAGTCAAAGCAAAAATCATTATATTTTGTCAGCATTGACAATTATTTCAATAACATGGCATCATTACGTATGCATGGTTTTCAAATTTCCAGCTTACTCAAAGCTAAAGCATAAATCATAAATTTTAAAACATAGATAGTCCATAACATTAAAAAGCAAATATGTGTAATCATTGAAAATATAATGATTATATGATTTTTTTCAAATCACTAAAATTTTACAACTAATCAAATACGAAAAATCATTGATAATATGAATTTTTTTAAATAATTGACATTTACAAATGATATCAAATACGTAAAATCATTGATAATATAAATTTATTCAAACCACTAAAATTTTACAAATGATTTCAAATCCGAAAAATCATTGATTATATGAATTTCTCATATAATCATTGAAATTCTTACATTTCTGGAAGCTGATACAAAGCTTTATCGACTTATCCAAAAGAACTAAGAATCATTTGTGAATTTTGTGATTCCATAATTTCATCATCACTCCAAGTTGAATCATTTTCTTCATTATCAATAGTATTAGTGAGACCTCTCCTTTTCGCTAGGGACTTCCAATATGTCAACGCTCTGTCATAGGGAAACTTACCCACCTCGTACAATGACACATACATTCTCAAACAATTTTCTAAATTTTTTTCCAACCTGTTACGAACTTTTGATTTAAAAAAAGATAATGCACTAAAAGCCCTTTCATCTTCAACAAATCCCAAAATCATTATCTGACATAATTCATATAAAATTAAGTATTCACTCATAGTTTCTTGTAAGACACTACTTCGATACAATTTTTCCTAGAAATGCGTGATTGAACCAGTCACATGTGGATTTTTTAAATGTGTAATTTGATTATCCATTGTTATTCTAAAATTGATTGATTGTTGTCTTAGAAGATCTTTATTTAAAATGCCATTGATTTCTATACCATTTACTACCACACTTTTAGAGAAATGTGTCATAAGATTACCCATATATTTTACAAACAAATCACTTCTACAACTATGGTCAACACAAGGATTCCAAAAGATGGGATTAACAATAGCCATGGCCTCAAGTGTCTGATCTCTCTTAAAATGATCTCTTATTTCACTTGTTAATATATTTGCAATTTTTTTCAATTTATTCTTAGTGCTATCCAAAACCTCATCGAATCCGGAATGTGTTACGGGCACTTGTTCAACATCATTTGTTAGTGTATCTAACTATTTTTCATAATGATATAAAGGAATCATCTTTCCATAGATAGCAATACAAAGATTATTGTTGATGTTGAACTTTAAAAAGTTGTTAGGATCATTGACATCAACTAATGTATTCCAA
Source organism: Wollemia nobilis (assembly GCA_028583015.1). Classification (NCBI taxonomy): domain Eukaryota; kingdom Viridiplantae; phylum Streptophyta; class Pinopsida; order Araucariales; family Araucariaceae; genus Wollemia; species Wollemia nobilis. The sequence goes on from JAQPPZ010014788.1 coordinate 14,107,979, forward strand.
CTATCAAACTTGGGATCCTCAAAATGTTTTTCGGATAAGTAAATCCTATCAATAATCATACATATTTGTTTTCTCATCCTGATGAAATCGATAATATAAATTGTCCTTTCCTGGATGATTTTAGTCAAAGAATTCATTTCTCGAAAAAATGGAAGAATACCACATAATGTGAGAAGAGTTTCCAAGTCAGTCATATGAAATAGCAAATCTTTTGCCTTGTCAACATCCCTACGATGTGCATACATAAACCCAACCAAAGATTGATATTTTAAAAATACCCTTTTTGCAGGAAGAAACAGTGAAATCCACATGGTGTCCACATCTTTTAACATTTTTTTGCCTTCGGTTACACCTAGAGAAAACTATTGAAACTCTGCAAACCTTTTTCGACTGCATGAAAATTATGAGTGTATTTCATGGATGAGTTCTTCCACTCTGGCTACATTTTCAAATTGATCATAATTTTGTATGCAATATTTATTCGATGAGCCATTTAATGAATGGAAATCACATATGGGCTATTGATGTCTGAAGCCTAACACAAATACTATTCCTTTATCCTTGCATTGTAGTCGCACCATCAGCTCCAACACAAATTAACTTTGTGGCAATTTCCTTTTCATCCATTTTGGCAATATCCTTTAAACTAGTTACAACAACATTATAAATGTTTTCCACATTACAATTTTCAATCATCTTATGTAGTGCTAGTAAACAAGGTTGTCTCAAATAATTTTGAATGTGTAAACATGTATGCAAATCTAAGATGTGTTGTCAATAGTTGTTACCTCATCAATGGAAAGTGAAATAAATTTGGCTTGTTTCACATTCTCTCTCAGGTCTTCCTTCTCAACCAGGGATAGATAGTTTGCCATTCCCAACCACTTTGATCTGACCAATGTGAATTTGTAAGGTTTTGTACATTGGCTAGTACCATAATACAGACATGGGTTGACATTTTTTTAAAATATTGTATACAACAGCAAACTGCAATTTCTTTGAGGATAATACAGAGTTATTAATTTTTTGAAATTGTGCCTCGATTGTTCCACCCTTCTCAATGAGAGTTTGTTGTTGTTTCATTGCTTTTTTGTATTCAAGTGCATATCTCATATGCACACATTCTGATCCATCATTTCACCTATAAAATATGTTAATTATTCCATCACTTCGTATTTCTTTGATGTAAATTTTCCCATAGTGTTTTTCTATTATGTCTTTCTTATTTTGCAATAAATGATCATTTCCTAGCTTCCATGTACAAATAGTGCATTTACACACATTATGTTTCACATCTCGCTTAATAAAGGGTATAATCGTGCCCATTAATTTTTAAATCCCTTCCAATAGTCCATTTGCTTATCTTTTGATGTTTAGATTTTTTACTACAAGATTCCCCAAAGATCTACATTTTAATTGTACTATCATTTTATTTTTTAGTTGATGTGTCTGAATTTAACATCTCCTAAAGTGGTTGTTGAATGTTGTTATTAGTAAAATTATCATGTGGTCCCATCTCATCTACTAGAATATCTTCGAGTGAACGCATATCAAGGTCGACAATGTTTATTGCATTCAATGTTTGGTGTTCTCTATCATTTTTTGATGTAAAAAGGCGTTATTTTAAAGAATTGACATAATATAGTATTACAAAGCATTTTAAAAGAGGTAGATGAGCATAAAACCATTTATCTATTAATAAAGAAAGGCTTTATATTTAAGAATAACAAAGAAATATTAAAAAATTTATGGTAAAAGGTTTTTTTGTACTTCCATGTTGTGTAGAATCTATAGAGATTGATGCCTCACTGCATTTTGATATTTGTGTAAAATATTTTAGAATTGTCTTTTTATAAGAAGATTCACCTCCATTCTTTCCATATTCAGTAGGTGACATTGTATTTATAAATAAAAAAATATTTAAATGTTAGAAAATAAATATGAAATTGAAGGAAAATAACATACATCCCTCAAGACGAACCTACGATGCCCTGTAGAATGACATCTAACATACAAGAAGTAGTCTTTGACAATAAAATACTCCTAACACATAACATGACATGGATACTTATCAACCATAGTTGCAGATAGTGCTTCTACACTACCTTGAAACATACTCTAAGAGACAAGAAGCAGTCTTTTATAAGAAAAATACTCCTAACACACAACCAGATGACATTGATAGTTGTCTACCATAGTTGCATATAGTACACCTACAGTGTCGATGAAACTGAATAAAAAGAGCTTTGGAAAAAATAATAATGGAAGAATAATACTCTACCTATTTTCACAGTCGTGAATCCTCTATAACCGATCGCCCTATGTTGATCGACATACTTCTATAATATATCAACTTAGGACCATAGACACGCCTCTGCAATTGATCAACTTTTTTTGATAGTCTTTCCTCTACAACTGATCGGCTTATGTCGATAGTTTCTCCTCTATAATCGATCATCTTAGACCGATAAATACATCTCTACAATCGATCGGCTTATATCGACAGATACTACTCTGCAACTGATCGGCTTATATCGACTAACACTTCTTTGCAACTGATCAGCTTATGCTGATAGACATATCTCTGCAACCGATTGGCTTATGTTGTCCAACACTTCTCTACAACTGATAGACTTATGTCAACATACTTTTCTCTGCAATCGATCGACTTATGCTAATAGTTTCTCCTCTGTAATCGATCGGCTTATACTGATAGACAATACTCTGCAACCGATCAACTTATATCGAGAGACAAATATTTGTAATTGATCAACTTATACTAAGAGACACATCTCTACAACTGATCATCTTATGCTAATAGACACTTTTTTGTAACCAATCGGCTTATGTCGATAGTCTATGCAACCAATCGTCTTATGTCGATAGACACTTCTTTACAACTGATAGGCATATGCCGATCAACACTCCTCTACAATTGATCAACTTATGTCAATCGTCTTAAGTCGATCAACACTTCTTTGCAACCGATAGTCATATGTCGATCGACACTCCTCTGCAACCGATTGGCTTATGTCGACAAACACTTCTCTACAACCTTGTCAAGTTTTTTGTTGTTTTAGAGCTATTTTTTATTTAGAGTATTATAGATTTATGTTTATCAGTATCCCCTACAGTATGTATATGGGTAGTATATGAGGTGAATTGGGCAGGAAAAACAAAATCATTTATAATTTGAAGGTGAATTGTCTGTGGAATGGGGCGAAAGTGTTCGACAAATTAAATAAAAATAGGATAATTATTATCAACAACGAGTGAATTTACCCCAAAAAAACTTCCACCTCGTAAATTTCGGGTGACACTTCTTTAAAATCCTAAATAGATAACTTCCACCCCGTCGATAAACACTTCTTTAAAATCCTAAATAGAGTCAATTTACGATATTTTGCGCTTATGCATAACCCTGAGTTCATGAGGTCATTTTCTTTTTCTAGTAGATAATTGTTTCCATGTTAGTTTCTTTCATAAATTATAGGATATTGTTTAGTTGTAACTTTGGAAGCCAATTGTAGAAGCCACAACCAAAAGAACCATTATCAAAAATATCAAATATTAACCTTATCATTCTAATCCTAAAACGAGATTACCTATAGTGCTTAAATAACTTTAGGGATATAAGTTTATACAACATGACCTTGGATATCATATCAAAGTTTATTACAAACTAATTAAAATGGGTAGAAATTTCTTCATAAAAGACTATGAAAATTTAGTTCTGATGAAGACTTAGAGTGGATGGGTTCAACAGTGTTATGTAACCCCAAAATTTTATACCCTCAAAAATGGTTGTAACTCCTATGGAGACCTTATACAAGGGAATCATGATTTCTCTTATTCATTATTTTGGCATAGACCATGGATGGATCTAGTAAATAGATTATTCCATGGAAATGTTTTTCCCCAAAGGTTCCTTTGAAAAATACAAAACAATTCAAATTTATTTTAGATGAGTAGGACAACATGGTTGATTAGGTGGTAAATTCCCAAAATTGTAGCCTTTTGAACACTCCTTCCCAAACTTAAAAAATTATAGTTAAGATACTCAAATTTAGTCTGGGCTAGTTCCTTTTGATCCATCCAAGTGTTCAACTTAGTTTTGTTATTAATATACTCAACATTGGTGAGTGTAAGTTCCTCTTAATGTACTTGGGTATTCAACTAACCTATAATTGTAATAATAGGAAACTATGGATGTGGCTTATGGACATAAATCAACAAAGATTGGCAAGGTGGAAAAAGTAAATTTTAAAATATTACAAGAATAATAGAGCTTAAAAAATTAACATTAAAAGTTGTGATTGTGCATATGATGTGTTAAAATTTCCTTCAAACATCAAGAATGAACTTCTTTAAAACTTGGGAATTTCAAAGAATAATGGACAAGTTTAAAATTCTATTATATAAATGGAACTTAGTCTATTATAGCAAATAAAATGGAGTTGTTTGAGGAAAAACAAATCGTATAAGCATCATCTTAGTACCAAAATAGTGTAGATGTTTTACACCAAAATATTGAGATTATAAGCTCAAATTGTATCCCAAAAAATGCTTAAATTATATATTAAATGAGATGATGTTTAAAAGGGATAAAACTTGAGAAGATCTATTATTTGGAATTCTTTTAAGAAAAAAAGTTGATGGTATTAGATGGAAAATAGGTGATCATAAGAAGATTATTTTCTAGAAGGATGTGTGTCCTTTTCAAAATCATATTTCCATGGATCCTAGATGCATTTCCTATATGCAACACCTTCTATGGCCTAAAAATGTAAAGGTCAACGCTTTTATCATTTGTTTGCAAGAAGAAGCATTTTTTTAAGCTTATATATTTAAAATCTTGATCCACTTAGGAAGTATATGCAAAACATTCTAAATAGTTTAGTATACCACTTTCTCGAGAAGATTCTCTTATCTCACTAGGCATCAAGGTAGGTCAATACTTTATCAAAGATAACTAGAAAATAATCTCTTTACTTTTGTACAACACAATTTTATCTCCTATTCCACTCTTTGGTGAAAATAAATTCATTCTCAATGCATCAACCTTTTCATGGTTGGCCTCCTTGAGAAAACTCCTTACTAGGGATATTCTTGGGAAAGTATTATTTTTCCCTTCTTGATTCCTCGTACATTGTCATCATTCCAAATATTCCTATCATTTATTGATTCATTGTGAGTTCTTCAAAATTTAGCAAAAATTTTCCTTTTGTATTTTTTTCTAGTCCCCTTCCCTCCCTTCTCCTTGTTTGATTAAAAATATCTCTTAAAACTATATGAAAAAATAGCTTTGCAAATCTACAAGTGTGTATGGATTGAAAAAATAATAGATTGTGTATGGATTGAAAAAATAATAGAAACATTAAAATATTGGAGAGGGAGCTAAAACCAAATCTTGATTAGAATTATAGCTTTCATCTCTAAGGATATTAATTTTATGGGGTCTTTGTGGCCTTTTTGCTCAAACAAAGAGTTGTCTTCATGGTGTTTGTAGTGGTTTGTTTACTCAAGGAAAGAGCTTCTAATTTAGAATAAATGGTAAATATGGTTGCTTGATATCCTAATAAAGGTTTTTGTCAAAATAGATCAAGTAGACAACTCACAAAATGGAAAATCCTTGAAGTAAATAAAATCAAGATCAGTTATACTTGGGCTATCAAAAGGAAAGTGTTGGTTGTATGCTCTAAAAGGAGTAAACTATACAGTCGATGAAATAACTCCATGTCTTTCTAGTTTTAGTTAAAAAATAAATAAAAACAATGAAAATTGGGGTCTTTGGTCAATGGTTTAGTTTGATCCTATTTTATGATGCTAGGGTAATCTCTTATTGGATTTCTCTAAAGCTTATAAGAAAAATACACATAATTTTATCAAAAGAAAAACTATGTTGAGAGACATTTGCTACCAAGAAAACATATGGCTTGATTTAGATGTAACTCAATGATTAAAATTATAAATGCTATAAATGGACATGAATGTAATGGCTAGAAAATTGATGTTATCATCAAAGAGACCCTATCCCTTTTAAATCAATTCAACTCATCTCTTCTAATTTATCCACCTTAGGGAATTGTGCTTATACTTATAGAGAAAACAATAACGAAAAATACAAAGCTAAAATGAACATTGGTGAATACCAATTGTGGAAAGATGATTAAAAAATGGATATTTTGACCTTGGGATAAAGTGACATCAAACCATTGTAGAATCATTTATGCACTTTCAATCTCAAAAGGGACTATACGATGTTCTAGGATGCAATATGTACTGGGATGGCCTCAACTATCAAATGTGTACCAATTGTGCCATTTAATAGAATTTGTGTCAAGTCAATCTTAGATTATATTTATAGAATGCCCTCATTGCTAGCATCTATGAAGGATAGTTATGGAATCCTTTGCTCTTTTCCCCACATCTTGATATATAGGATCTATCTCAACTTTATTTTTTCCTTCTTTTATCATAACATATAAGACCAAAGGGTTCTAGTTTAGAAGATTCCAATAGTTGAAGGAAGAACAAGTCATCCCCACAAACATTGATAAGTTTGAAAATGGCATGATATATTGAAGTGTAAGGACATGTTACAACATACACAATTCCTCATTTTGATAATCGTGTTATCTCTTCCATCCATACTCCTATACAGAAAACAACTTTAAAAAATGTAACTTAAGTTGCTATATTTGTATTTATGAGATGTAATTTATAATTATTTACAATCTATAAATTGGGTGGTTATGATAAAAATATATCCTAAAATTCCTACTAAGTTATCACTAGAAATCCTACCAATTTATCATAAAAATAATAACAATTTATCCCTTGAAATACTAACAAGTTAACCCTAAAAAATTGTTGTAACAAGTACTATTATGATAGAAATCCCTATAATATCTATTAATGTAATTTTTTTCTAACACCCCCTTAATGAGTAACTTAGATACAATCCCAATTTTATATCTAAATTTTATAAAAAAAATTCTACCTAATAGTTTAGTGTTTACATCAACAATCTACTCAGAAGTAGGACACTAATTTAGATAAGTTTCTTCATGTTCCACAAGTTGTCACATATAGTGATGATGAACTTCAATATTTTTTGTCATGTAATAGTATACTAGACTCTTCACCAACTTGAGCACACTTGGATTATCATAATATAGCAGTTTTTATGTTATTTGATCTATCTAAAGACCATATAATATGTGTTGCAACTAAATAGCTTTATAACCTACAATTCATATTTTCTTATATTCTACTTAAATTGATGACAACTATGTATTGAAATTTATTCTACCAGCAAAAAGCTTTTTATCCTAGAGAAAACATATAACTACTAGTAAATTTCCAATTATTAACTTATCCTACCTAATCTACATTAATGCATCCAACCAATTGAAGACCATTAAATTGCCAATACAATATACCAAATTCAAGGGTATCTTTGATATATCTAAGAATTTATTTTGTAGTTTTCCAATGCTCTCTTTGCGAATTTGACATGAAAAAAGAAAAATAACTCACTACAAAACATAAATTCAATCAAGTCGTCATAAGATAAATCAAGTTGCACATCAACTAACAATATGTTGACTCATTGACCAAAGATGAATTAGAGTAGGTTGACAATTTCATCCCAACTTCCATAGGTGTAGATATTGGATTACAACTTGTCATCCTAAATATTTTTAAAAGATAGTTGGGATACTTGCTTTATGATATAAACATAGTATGATCAAATTGTCAAAAACCTACACCTAGGTAGTAATGAAGGAGCTCTAAGTCTATCATATCAAAAATTGAACATAAATTATAGTTTACTTCTTGAATTAGGTGGGATTCATTATTAGTAATAACAAGGTGATACTTTAGGAACTAATAAATGAGGTGGGGTAGTGTGGGATTTACCGAATGCTATGCTATCTTTGTTAGAGCAATTGGAGAAGCCTTTCAGTAGTCCTAGGTTCAATAGAATTTGGAATCTAATTCCTTTCCACTGTGCTTGAGGAATACGGCTACAAAGGAATAGGAGAATCTTTGAGAAGAATATAACAATAGGGAGAAACATACAGATTATTGTACAAGCAATTGAGGAAAATGTGAAAATAAAGTCTTTGACCAAACTTGAAATAGGAGATGAGGCTAGACTGAGCAAAACTTAGAACATAGACCTAATTGGTAGCTTGGACGGTACTCAAAATCAATCAAGGACCAAGACTAAATGGCTACCACATTAAGAAGTATGGATGGAGATGAAATTTTATGGGACCTCAAAAGGAACCCAAGAAAGGCAACGGTAGGTGTTATTGTTCGAGATGAACAAGGGAGGATAAAGGGTGCAGTCTATGAATATTTGGGAATCACTACAAGCCACCAAGAAGAATATCAAGCTCCATTGATAGGGGTAGAACTAACAAGAGATTTGGTAGTTAGAAATTTAGTAGTGGAAGGAGATTCTCTGAATATCATTGATTGCCTTAAGCAAGAAGCAAAGACAAATTGGCAAATAAGTAGCATTTTTCAAGATATTAGGAATGCTCTCCAAACAAAAATTGAGGTGTAAGTAATCCATATATATAGATAAGGCAATATGGTATCAAACATGTTAGCCAATATGGGAGCACTTTGAGATGAGGATAAAAGGTGGATACCCCCGAGGGAGATCTGCCAGGATATTTTCATATTAGTTCAAAAAGAGCATCTTCTAGATAATACATAGTCCTTGATATTTGTTTCTCCATAGGGATCGGAGCAAATGGATGACAATTTATATAAGGTAATCCTATGGATTTGTTGGTGGTCAACCATAGGTGTTTATTTCATTGCATCTATACAGTTGGGAGTCAAAGCCAAGGTTTTTTTGAGTCTACTTCTCCAAAATATTTGGAGCCAATTTTTTCTAGGTTTGTTTCTCCATAAGGATTGGAGCAAAGGGATGACGGTTTTAGAATATGATCTTGTGGATTTTTTGGTGGTCAACCATAGGTGTTGATTTCATTACATCCAAAGAGTTGATAATTGGAACTAGGGTTTTCTGGCCCTATTTCTCTACAAGAATTAGAGTCAGGATTTTTATGTCTTCTCTATAGGAAACAGAGCCAAGATGTTTTAAAATTTTCTTCTCCACAAGAATTGGAGCTAGGGATTTTTGGGATTGTTTCTCCATAGGAAATAGAGCCAAGGTTTGTCAAGGTTTTTCTTGGTTACCTAGAACTCCATGGTTGTGTGTGGTAGGAGGTATTACTGGAATTATATTACCTTCAATAAGGAGTTTTATATCTATATTTGTATTCTTATAAAAGCGTTTTGGACCTTTTAAAATCCCATTTTTACCGTAATAAAAAAAATAACAAGGTCATCAACATACTCAATAAGAATGATAATATCATTACTTATAATTTTCAAATATAGATTAGGAAAAAAAGCTTCGATTGATCCTAAATCTCAATGATGTTGATCACTTTTAAATTACCAAGCTCGGGGACCTTTCTTAAGTATATATAGGGACTTAATCAATATGTAAACCAAATGCTCTTTTTTAGGTACCTAAAGCTCTTGTGGTTTTACAATGTAGACATCCTCTTCCAAATCTCCATTCAGAAAGGAACTCTTAACATCCATATTATATACTTGCTAACCAGATTGTGTTGTAGCAAAGAGAACTAATTAGAAAACCACCATCTTTGTATTTGGAGAAAATTTCTCTCCATAGTCTATACCTTCATATTTTTCATACCCTTTATCAAGAAGACAATCTTTGAATTTTTTAATTGAACCATATAATTTACATTTTATCTTGTAAACTCATTTATAGCCAATGGGTTTCTTTCCATGGGATAATTTACATAGTTTCCATATTTTTTTCATCACCAAAGAGTCAAATTGTACCTTCATGGTGGCTTTCCAATTTTTACCTCTTCCCTCTTCATAGCTATTAGGTTCAAAACATGTGAAATTAAAGTAATATTTGCATACTTATTCACTTGTTTAGGATATTTTCTTACTTTTTTAAATCACTCAACTATTATATTTGTATCCTTCTTAACATGTTTCATTCTCTATAGATACCATTTTGGTCATTGATGTGGATTTTATTGTTGGAAAACTTCACTTGGGTGTACCTCTATCAAGCTCTATTGTCCAAGGTCGCCCCAAAGTGGATTTTCAACATACCAATATGGCTATGTCTTTAGATCTTTATTTTTATTATTGATTTTTATGTATTTGAGTCCAAGTGAACTTCAATAAATGTTGCAGTAGCATCAACATTTCTATAACATATAGAAATCTCAATAGGATTACCATCATCTAAGAAGAGGAACCCTCGTATAAAATAATATCTCTACTCTTGTTAGTAGAGGTACCAAGCAATATGTAAGCCTTGGATTGTTTACTATAGCTAACAAATGTTGAACTTTTTTATTTTTGCATCTAGATTTCTTTTTTCATCTTAGTTCAAAAGAAACACAACTAAAAATACAAAAAATGACAACCAAATATTTTCTTCCAAAACAAGCTTCTCTAGGAGTAACATTATGTAAAGGTTTAAATAGACACCTATTGAGAATGAAAATTGTAGTATTTATTGTTTCTATCCAATAACAATTTCATCTATGCATCATGCATCTAGCCATCTCCATGATTGTCATGTTCCTCCTCTAGGTTATCCAATATTGTTGTGTAGTGTAACAAGTTGTATACTACCTACATATACCCTCATGCATATGGAAATCCTTGAATTATTTTGAGCAAAATTCACCTCTATTATCTAACTGCAATACACTAATTTTCTTTTCAGATTATTTCTCTACAAGGGCCTTAAAATTTTAGGAGTATGAAAAACATTCATGCTTACCACATCTTCCTCGAGTATCATCAACCATTAGCAAAACATATTTTGCACCACAAACCAAATGTATATTCATTGGACCACACAAATCGGCATTCACTAAATCCAAAACATCTTATGCCTACCAAGACTTACCCGTCTCAAATGGTTGACGATTTTACTTTCCAAGTTAATATTTTTCACATAGATTTTGTTACTCTTGAATGGATGAAAATTTATAAACCATGATAATGATAACTAATGAATACTTGTAATCGGGGTGACTAAACCTCTCATTTTAAAGAACAAAACTATTATCCTCAACTACCAAGGTAAATTAATTGGCAGACTTGGCATCAACTAACGTGTATAGTCCCTTCTCACATATACCAAAAGCAATGAACTTGCTTTTATCCATATACATCACCTCACATATATTTTTATGAAAAGTACAAGTTGAGAATTCATGGTGATTTTACTAATGGATAGAATATTTTTGTTCATAATATGAACATACCAAATATCTTGAAAGGGATTTTTTCAATGTCACACTAACATCATCACACTCTTAAATAAGGTATGATCTACCATCACCAAGTGAAACAAACACATTCTTTCTTATAGATTCAATGAAATTAACATACCAATATTTTTAACTTGTATAATGTTTGGATGCTCCTAAGTTAAAGTACCACTTAATAGATTGGATAAATGAACTTTTAATTGCTAAGAAATAAACTTTTTTTTTATATTCTATCTCAACAACATTTGCATGTTTTATCCCTTGATGACTTTGTTTACTTGTCAACTTAATATTATCCCATTTGAAATGACCAGGTTTCCTCTACTAAAAACAAATGACTTGTAATACTTTACATCATCAGTTTTACCTTGCTTATGATTAGATGATGAGGGATTGACATTCTGATTATCTTTATGTTTGTATTTAGTGAAAATGCACTCTTTGTACATTGTCTTAATGTTGGATTTAGCAACAAATACACTCTCTACTTCCTTGAAGTGGATACTCTCATTTGTGATTGTATACTCTTTTTCTAAAAGTAAAGAAGACATCCTTTCAAAATCAAGATTTTAAGTTTAAATAAACAAATGTAGATACTCAACAAAAGACTCAACATGGAGGTAAACTTTGCAAAACAATGTCAATCATATCCTCATAATTGATTATCTTGTAAATATTTTAGATGCATGAGGTACTCAAAAACAAACCCTCTTCCTACAAATGAGAAGAATAGAGAAAATTCTTTAAAAACAAAGCATGTCCTCTTTCAAATGTCTAATAATTATTCTACAACTTTGTTCACAATGTTGTAGCATCATTACAAAATTTAGATATAAAATAATACTTAATAGATAATTTGATAAGCATCAAAACTTCTATATGTCACTTGTTGAAGTCATCGACATCATCTTCTAGTCTAATATTTTTATTAAGAACTATATTTGCCAAATCTCGATACTCACAAATTGTATCTTATGGATCCATACATTATAATTTCTTCCAATCAATTTTTACAAATATAGAAAGATTAGAGTATGAATATTTATCATTCTTACACTAATGACAATATTGAACAACAAACATATAATGTTAAATGTCAAATGAGTCTTGAACACTAAACTTGGAGCAATAAATTCCAAACATTACACTCTACTCCACCCAAGCTCAAAACTTGGGCAAACTAAATATCAAACACCAAATATCATTTTTTAAATCCAACATATCTAAACATAATGTAGAAACACCAAAATTAATTATAGAGTTACAATCTGCAAAGGCACTGACTACAAAGACAAACATAACTTGGATGAAATGAATAATGTCAGACATACTCTTTTATCCCTTCTGTTTTTTATATCATATACAAATGTAACATATACCTCTCTATTTACATTTTTGAGCTCCAATTTATAATGATCTACAATATGGTAATATGTTTGTGCTAATCAAATGAGACCTAAAAATCCTCACAAGTTTTTCCTACAAATCCTAAGAAGTTATCCTTAAAATCCATTGTAACAAATAATACAATAATAGAAATCCCTATCATATATATTAATAGATATAATTCTACCAAAACTCTTAACAATGGACCAAATATGGAGGGTAATTAAGCATCATTGAAAGAGGAAACAAAAATAATCTAAATAAATAAAATGTGTTCTCAATAGGTGAGCTACCAAAAACAAGGTATGCAGTTCAAAATCCATCTAAGAGAATGACACAAATTCAAGAAAATATTTCAATTTTATGGGTAAATAATTTACATGAATTATTGGGCATGGATAAATCGAATACTATGGGTGGTCAATGTTCATAATACTATGGAGTTAACTTCTAGTCCTACTTGTCATCTAGTTTTTATTTGCATGGCTTCTCTCATTTCAATGGTAATCCTCTTTTTTAAGATTTAAGTTGTAATTATATTTTATTGTAAAAACTATTTAAAATTTAATAAGGTACAAAAATTTCTAAATTAACAAATGGTAACTTTTCATTCTTTAAAATTTTAAATTTTTGGTAAGAGAAGTCGATTGCTTTTTTAATGTACAAATGAGTTTCTTTTTTTACTTTTTTACTTTTTAACTTTCTAATTTCTCAATAGTAAAATTGATATTAAATTTTCTAATTTTATGCACACTTGGGTGGGGCTAAGTCCTAAGTTATTTTTTATTTAATTATATTTATGTTATTAACAATAGAGTGAAACTCTCTAAAAGCATTACTTTAACAAAATGTTAAATTATAACTTCTTATTCTTTTGCGTGAAGAACCTCTATAATCCCTAGTCCACTGGGTAAAGATGAATTCAATGGGACCTCCGACCCTCTAGGGAATCGAACCAGGGCAGCCCACCAACAAGCACATGGTTGCTACCAACTGACCTATCCCTAAATTATCATTACTTTAATTATCATCAACATTAGCACTAAATTCCTAATTTTTTAAACCTACTACATGACATTATACTGCTTGTGATATTTTTGTACTATCATAGGTAAGAGGAGTAATTTCCTTTATTTAAACTTATAAATATTATCATACCCTTATGGATCATAATTAATATAAACTCATTAATACCAAAATATCCTTCCTCTAATCGTTGATCAAATACTTTTTGCAAAAACAAATATCATCACCCTATAAGTGGACGCCAATTAGCTTACACAATTTAACTTTATCAATTCAAATGGTATCCTTGTTGGGATCCACGTCTATATTGCAACTATTAATTAATATCCAATGACAACTGAATATACTACTATACTTTTTATATTCAGCTTCCACATATCTCTAGTTTATAATGAGGCCAAGATAAATCACTTAGGGTCAAGCACCCATCTCTCACACACCCATAGATATTTGAATCTTATCCTTCTTCATTGAAGACATCATGTCTCAACAACTTGAGCTTAGCTTGACAAACTAAATGTTAATATTGATGTAGTGTATATAATGATCAAAGGGTGGGCTTGTATTCATAATATGATTACACTCACCCTTCATCTATGCATTGCCATAAGTTCAATCCCCATCTCAATTTATCATCATGGATATAAAGGATGCCCAACCCATGGGGTTGAAATCTTGGCTTATAATGTGAAACTCCTTGATCCTCACTGCCTACCCCGACCCACTAAACCAAATTTTAACATTTAGATAGAACTCGTAAAGAACATGAGGATGGGCTTGGATTTGTAGTGTGGTTACACTCAACCCTAGATTGTTCTTGTGGATTTACAAGTGATTTCCAATGAAAGAGGTACCTTCTATTATAATGTGACTCCCTTTACTCCACACAACATTCTCCAAACCCATTGGGTAGCTAGGATATTACAATTTAACAAGAACACTAAAGATTAACCTCCATGTTATAAAGTTAAACCTAACTTTTTTATTTGATTCTAGTAATTTTTTCCAAGGATAATATTAAATTCCTAAGATCAACTCCAAGGTTAATAATATGTCCTTGAATTCCAAATCTAATAAACTAAATAAATAAATACAATATACATCCCCAAACACATATTTATATGTGTGTATGTATATGGTTACCTAGGATTTTTTCTTGCCTTCCACCACCAAATGAAATAAGGGGAGGTAGAGAGAGGGACTGTGGTGGGATACAGTCCTATACCTTCTAGTCCAAGCATGTATAATTCAAAAATATTATATAATTTATGAAGTTTTTAGTCTAGATCATCCATGGTTTAATTCCATCAAAGGAAATTTTGTGTTGTGCTTATGAAAAGAATATTTGGATGGTTGATGTTGATTTTGGTGTAAGGTTCACCCAAAAAAGTTTAATTTATATGCTAGATGTATTACTAATTTTCAAATATTGGCCATTTGCTTCATTGTTGTGTTTGTACAAAGGATAAATGAAATGTATTGGAGTGAAATTTGTATTTTCTTGTAGTAAAAAACAAAAGGAAAATATGGAATAATGTTTTATGAAATATGGAAAATTTAAAAAACACAAAGGATTTGAAATACTATGTGAAGGATGATAAATGGAACCGATATATTTCACAAAAAATATTTTATAAATTAATGAGATTTGCCCTACAGATGAAGAGTTGTTGAACATGTGGAGGAATGACAAGGATAAAAAGTTACAAGTTGAGGATGGAGAACTAGCATTCTTAGAGATAATATCAGCAGAGTTATACAACAACCAAGGAAATCAAAGGACTAAGGAGAAGAACCTTAATGAGGAATCACCATCAAGAACCCATGATCAAAGACTAGATTTAGAAGAAATGATAGGGATACCCAACTCAATCAAGACTAATGAACCCAAGGAAATTCCTAGTGCTAAAAGAAGAAAGAAATGTGTAAAGCAAAAGAAGGGTAAATTTAGTGTTGGGAAGAATATTATTCTAAGTCAAGTCTTGGAAATGGAGGACAAAACCCTTATTGGAAGGTTTTATAGAAGATTATGCTCAGAATAAATAGTAGGAAAGTGGATTGAAAAATTTTGGGGTCTTGTTCTTGGATATGTCCCGAGATTTTATTTCTTTGTTAGAGGATGATTGACCTTCAGCCTCAAAATGGAAAAATATGCAGGACTCATACTTAATTAAAAATGGTTTTGCGGTCCATTTGTACTCTTTTTTAGATGATGTACTCCATGTTTTGATCCATAGAGTAAAATGGGATCAATACAATCGATATGGATTAAATTTCCAAGACTATCATTAGAGCTATGGTCATTAAACATTCTAAAGAAAATTGGAAACATAATAGTATCCTTCATAAAAACGGATGATTTTACTTTAACCGACTCTTCCAGAACCATAGCAAGGGTTATGGTTGAAATAAATTTGAGGAAAGGAATTTCGGATAGCATGGACATTGAAGTAGGAAAATGAAAATATATTGATGACCTTGACTACATAAAGGTACCCTTTAGGTGTGCTCAATGCCATGTATATGGATATGTGGCAAGTGAATTTTATCTAAATTTCACCATAGGAAGATGGAGGAAGAGATATTCTATGATCTCAAGATCAAATTAGATAAATGATGGGAAGGAATCCATAGGAAGAGGGAATCCATTGGAAGTATCATAAGGTAAAAATAATTTCTTTAGAGCCAAAGAAGAAGAAGAAATATCTTATGATAAATGAAGGGACAAACATAATGACAGTAAGAGAGGAAATGTGGCTAGCAGGTGGAACTAGTCTATGGGGAAGAAAAGAGAGGACCTATTCTCATAATAGAGTACGTAAAGATAGATTAACACTAAGTTTTTTAACCAAGGTCAGAAATATAATATGACACACATAAACTATGCTTGAACTAGTAAGCCTAGCAAATCTTATTCAAGAGTTTTAGCCCACTCTAGAAGACTCTTATTAGAACACACAAAATTGTAGGGTCAGGAGCAAAGGGGCAAGAGAATACAAAATAAAAGTGATAAGGTGACTGAAGAGGACACAATATCCATCAAGGATACAGTCTTAACATTCCAAAAGAATCCAAATTATTGATCCTTATCTCAATTATTTTCCACCTCAAAGGATGACTAAATGATTAATGGGAAGAATCATCAATTCCTAAGATCACACCAAAAAGACATAAAAAAAGTATAGGAATGAAAGGAGGTACAATTTCAAACTTTGGAATTAGTGGGAACACCTTAGCACGGGGTAGGAAATCTTACCTAAGCATTGTTAAAGACAAAACATTAAGATACAAAATGAAACGCAAAAAACCACATTTTGGGTTCTTAGAGAAATTCAAACCCCTAGGAAGTTTAAATAATGTAAATAATTTCTCTCAATATTGTTGGAGGTATTACATTATTTGGTACCTTGTAAATATTTTAGATTAGGGTGTGAGTTCATAGTGTGTCAAGTTATTAAGCGTGAGTATGTTTCACATAAATAAGTGAGAAGTTACATGTGTGAGGTGTCATGTTTATAAGTGTGATTTATATGTGTGAGGTGCCATGTTTATAAGTGTGAGTTATGTGAGTGAAGTATCAAGTTTAGAAGTGAGGAGTTATGAGCAATTATGAGACTTTATATTTATGTAAATATATGAGATTTATTATGTAAAAGAGAAATATTAATATTTGGTTCTCCTGTATGTTTGAGGAGAGAAAATATCAAGATTCATATAATATGAAGAGTCGCATGTATGTATATATTGAAGATAAAGCCATGTAATATGTACTTGAAGAAGCTTTACATTTATGCATTGTTTTAGTAGTTTCAATAAATATTTTCAATGAGTTTATTATTCATTATTGGAAATTAATATATGCATGTTATTGAGTTGTTTTATGATGATGGATATTGTTTAATCCTATAACATAGCATTATTTTTCTAACAATGGTATCAAAGCCACCTTGTGTGAGCTTGGAAAGAGCCACATTGAGTGAGAGAGTTGCAGGTAAAAATATAAGAGGAAGAATAACAAGAGTAAGAGATATAGAGGAAGAATGATTGCATAGGTTGAAGGAGATAGAACTAAGTTCTAGAGGAAGAATTATTAAAGATGAAAATATTGTTGAGGTGACAATAAAATACGTTGGATGATAGTAAGCGTTTACATTAGAGCACTACAAGCAATATTATTGGATAACATGGCAAGAGATTAGGCATTCAGTTGCATATGGGAGGAAACATCCAACCATAATGTTGCATAGGGGAGGAAACATTTAGAGGAGATACATCGAGCATGAGAGGAAAATGCTAGAATGTACAAAGAATGCCTAATGAAGAAAGGAGGCAATCATGTTGTCCAAAGTCTTTGCATATTCAACAAAGAGCTACAAAGAGTAAAGAGATTCAAGTGTTTGGTACAAACCTTGAATCATTTGAGATTTCTTCAAAAATGGTAGGAGACGTTAAGCAAAACATGGTTGGTTGAAACAAAACAAACACTGATTGAGTAACACTCAAAGCAAAGATAAATTTGGAATTTTAATTGCACAAACAATTCACCCTAATGCAAAGTAAAAAATAGAAATAATTCATCTTGACATGACATACAAATGCGAAGGATAGGCACCATTAATAAATTTTAACCTTTATATTATTTGAACAAGTTGGGTGCACATTTGATATGAAAAGAATTAAAGTGAATTGATTCATTTTGGGAGATATAAATAAATTGGAAAAGTGAAGAATGAAATAAAAGGAATTACAAGAAGAAACTAAAACTAAAGCATGAATTGAAAGTAAATTGAATTGAAGAGAAAAATAAATTTAATTAAAGGGAGATATAAGAAGTTCATGAAATTTTAAAATTTGAGATTGGAAAAGTGAAAGAAGTTGAAATAAGATTGAAAGAAGAATAAAAGATTGAAAAAATCAAAGATTAAAATTGAAATTGAACTAAAGAATAATATTGAATTTGGAGTTAAAAGGGTTTCAACAAACAAAGGAAAACATGACCTCACATGTTTAAAGTTTCAAAGCAAAATTTTGAAAAAGGATATAATACAAAAAGTTCAGTATGAAACTATTGGTACATTGATTTAGGGGCAAGCAAACATATGATTGGAAAGAAAAAATTGGTTAGTAATTTTCAAGAAAAACATGAGGAACCAGTTGCTATAGAAAATGATAGAACATATGAGTTCAAAGGTGTAGTAAATATATTAATCAACTTATTTGATGAAAAATGCATGATTAAAAATGTGTTATATGTACCAGGTTTAGTTGCTAACCTACTATCACTTTCTCAAATGTTAGATCAGAATCTAGTGGTTGAATTCAAAATTTTCAAAAACAAAATATATATATATATATATATATCATCACTAAACAAGGAAAACTCATAGCCACTAGATCCTTCACAAATGGTCTATTTGCTCTTGACACCTTATCATATATTGTTCTATTCATAAAAACACTAGAAACAAGAGATCTTTGGCATAAGAGGTTAGGGCATATAAGTGCATCATCCTTAAATGAATTGAGCAGATATCAAATGGTAGCAAGCTTACCTAATCTAACATGGCAACATATAATCTATCCAGAATGCCAAGCAAGAAAACAACATAAAGTGTCATTTGAATTAAACTTACACTAAGCTAAGGAACCATTAGTAATAGTACATTAAAAATTATGTGGACCAATGGATGATGGTATTGGAGAACATATAATCTCAACTATTTGTTGATGACTATCTTGAAAAATATGGGTTTACTTCTTGAAATTTAAATCTAAAGCCTTTACATGTTTTAAACAATTCAAGCAACTTGTAGAAATAGAAGCTAGAAGATTAATCAAGAAACTTCACTCAAACAAAGGTGGTGAATATCTATCAAAATAATTCAAATAATTTATAATACAATATGGTATAAAAATGCAACTCACTACAGCTTATACACCACAGTAAAATGGTATAACAAAAAGAAGGAATCATTCTATTATGAAAATTGTATGTTTTATACTTAAGGAAGCAAATCTTAGTCATCAATATTAGGCAAAAGTTATTAAGATTGCAGTATATATACAAAATAGATCTCCCACAAATATTCTTAAAAATATAACGCTTGAAGAAACATGGTGAGGACGAAAACCTTTAGTAGCTCATTTAAGAATTTTTTGATGTAAAGCATATATGCACATTTCAAAACAAAACAGAACAAAATTGGATACAAAAACCTTATGTAGCATATTTCTTGGATATGTTGATGACTCAAGAGGATATAGAATAATTGATCTAGTCACAAAAAAATGTGTAAGCAAAGATGTGTTTTTTGATGAAGAAAATAAAACATGTATTGAATTTCCAAAGGACAATACAATTCCTATCCTAGATATTTCATCAGATAAAGAAGACTCTTTAGATGAAGAATCAAAATTATTTAATAAAGCTATTGAAGACTCAAAACTCATAACCTCACCATAAATAAAAGAGGAAAAATGGTATATAAATACACTTAAGGACTCAAAGCTAGAAAAATTGCTAAATATCACCACTACAAAACCTCAAACTCAGAGTATGATGAGCAAATATGGGACTAATGAATTTAATAACAAAACCTACAATGATACAATATGCCACAAGACAATCAGATTGGAAAGCAACAATAGAATTAGAATGTGCAACACTAATGAAGAACAAAACATAGGATTTAGTTGAAATACCAAAAGGAAAAAAAATAATAGGATGTAAATAGATTTACAAGATAAAATACAAGGCAAATGGTTATATTGAAAATTTTAAGGCATAACTAGTTGCAAAAGGTTCTCAAATAAAAGGAATTGACTATGAAGAAACAATTGCACCTACAACAAAAATGACCACTATTCATACAATTTGTGCATTAGCGGCTCAATTTGGTTGGAAAATACATAAAATAGATGTTAAGAATGAATTTCTTAATGGTGATCTTGAATAAGTATACATGAATCAACCAGAAGGATTTGTTGTCAAGGAACAAGAACAAAAAGTTTGCAAATTAAAAAAATCACTCTATGGTTTAAAACAAGCCCCTAGAGCATGGTATATTAAAACTAATGATCATCTATTACGACACAATTTTAAAAAGAGTACATATGATTCAAATCTTTATAAAAAAAAGTATGGATCTAAGATAATGATTTTTGAAGTATATGTTGATGATCTAGTAATCACATGAAGTTCCAAAACACTAATAGATAGTGTAAAAAAGATTTAGCAAAATAATTTGAAATGATAAACTTGGGACTTCTACACTATTGTCTTGGTCTAGAAATTTTTCAAAAAGAAAACATAAAACTAACTCAAACAAAATATGCAAAATCATTACTTGAAAAGTACAAAATGCAAACCATAAGATACTCCAATGGAACAAGGGTTACAATTATCAAGATATGATGAGTCACCACAAATTTCTACTACTATGTATCATCAACTGATTGAAAGCCTTCTATATTTAACAAATACTAAACTAGATATTGTTTTTACTATAAATCATCTCTTCATATTTATGCAAGATCTTAGAGAAAATCAATGGAAAACCACAAAAAGAATACTACAATATGTTGGTCCGGCTTTCATGCACACCCCGGGAAAAGGATGAAGCAGGGAAGCTCCGGAGACACCCACGGGACGGATCCCACTCATCTTTAGGATCTAGCTGGTTATCCAAGGTGCGAGTTATAGAGTTGGGTCGAATGGCAATTCACTCTTTTCCACTTCTGGAATAGATTTCAATATGGACTGCTCTGTTACCTTACAGGGGGTTCTTGAACTTGTTCAGTAGTTGCAAAAGTTGTTGACAATCAGATTTAACTTGAATTCTAGATCTAGCTCTCATGGGTTAGCAGATTTAAATAAAAGACAAACAAAGAAAATAAAAATGGATCATTCATCGAAAGCAAAGAGAGGGTAGGGTAAGGCAGAAAAGAGAAGTTTATCAAACATCAACTGTAAAACCCTAAACTATCAATTTTATCTATGCTATCAGCTTCACAACAGAACAAATCCCAGAAGAAAGCGTCCAGTCGGCCTAAGATCACTTTCAACTAAGAGCACAAGGCAGAGTGAAACAGATCTAGCAGAAAATTACAAATCCAAGGGCAACTGGTTAAAACCGGTATCTTTCACCGGCGACCCTAGCTCACACACAGTGAAGACAGAGCAATTAGAACAAACTTACACCTGAAATCTGTAATTTCCCCTAGCAAACAAGAGAACAACTGAAGCCTAACAGCATATTTAAACTCGATAACTCAGATTTACAGCATATATCTAATAAACTTTAAATGAAACGGATAACAAAAAAAGATACACTTATCACACTCTGCAAAATATTAGGCTCCCGGCCATGCTATCACGTAAAAGCTAAAGCACATCAACTCCAAGTCCGGAAATCAAGGATTTCACCAAATTTGCAAGAAATTGCTTATAAGCCTTTTATTTCTAAGTCTCTGCCTCCAGCGATTACATTTAGAATCTGTATTTATAGACTCAGGACAGAACCTGATCTTTTCAAAATATCTTCTTCAAACCCTAAATCTTATCGCACTTAAACCCTAGGACTCGGGTTTTACAATAAAAATCCATTTAAAAATCAAAGTCCGGATAGAACTTAACCCTTCTGCAAATCTGGGGAGTCAACTGCCATAAATGGAGAAGATAGAATCTAAAGCCACTTGCATTCATCCGCAGCTGCAAATAAATGCCTCCATTAATTCTGCTGGTGAGCCGGATGAGTCACCACTTCTCTCAAATCTGGTCTCCGTAAAGCCATCCCTGTGTTGAAATTGTCTTCATGCTATCAAGTCTGCAATAAATTTTCTATTGAATGCTTTACCAGCTTCTTCTCTTCTAGCATGGCGGTCCTTGACTAAATCCGCACTTTATCTTTGCCTTTATGGTCTTTCCCGGTTGTCCCGTAAGTGCCAGGTGGAATCCTGCATGAAAGACAAAAAGATGCATTATATTAGCATTTTAATTAAATCAGAAGCTTAAAACATTAAAAATAGATTAAAAACCGCAAAATAAGCTTGCATGTCGGCTTCTGTTTGTCTCATTCACGCTTTGACACGTGTCGCTACCCCAGGATGCCTTCTATTTCAGCTGAAATGCACTTTCGGGCCCTCTGAAGACTTTCTCTCTCCTACCGCGATTCTACGACATGTCGCGATTTCGCGACATGTCGCGAAATCGCGACCCTGCCAGCGCATCGGCAACTTCTTCCCTCGTCGGCCGTGAAAACGTGACATGTCACGATTTCGCGACATGTCACGAAATCGCGACCCTCCTGGCCTCCGTACAGCCATCCCGATTTTCAGCCGCGATTCTAGAACACGTCGCGATATCGCAACAGTTTCGTACCTGCATGCGTTGACCGCGTTGATCGCGATTTTGGAACATGTTTGCGACTTAGCCGATTTTTCATCCTGCAGCCCACTTTCTGTCTCCTGCCGTGATTCTGCGACATGTTGCGATCTCGCGACATGTCGCAAAATCGTGACCTTCGTACGCTTTCTTTCTCTCTCCTCCGCCCGACAGCGATTTTGCGACAGCTTTCAAAAATGGAAACGTCGCGATATCGCGACACTTCCAAAAATGGAAAGTGTCGCGATTTCGCTACACTTTTCCGACTTAGCTGCATTTTGATTTTCCCGTCGCGATATCGCGACATTTTCGAAAATGGAAGTGTCGCGATATCGCGACACTACCAAAAATGGAAAGTTTTATTTTTCAGTGAATTATGCAACTGTTTTCTGGATTTTCTCGGTACCGGTGCAAGATTTTCTTAAGCATGAATTATTTTTAGCATGTAAAAAGTGAATTCTTGGATAACACAGCTGGAATGCAAGAAAAAGCACAACTTTAAAAATGAGGCAAGCAAATTTGGATTTAAAACCTGAAAAGATCAAGAGGGTCCCTGCTGCAAAACGGAATTTCAAAGTTTTCAAGAGGATGGAATCTCATTTTTCAGTGGGGGTGTGTTGCTTATCAACAAATGGCGATATCTGCATGTAAAATAGTAGCACTATTTTAGAACCCAAGACTCTGGTTTCAAAACAAAAAAACCATGCATCATGCCTTGCCACAGACATTCTTCACAATAAATTGACTGTTAACTGCCAGCTGTTAAAATTTTCCAAGGACATACTAGGCTGAATTACTTCAAGGAAGATTTTTGATGTGCAATTTCAAAAGGTATAAAACTTTCTTCAAGGATGACTGAATTGATTGATGAACTCTGGATCGATCAGCTTTTCTAGATTGTAAAAGGGGAAACCGAGTAGAGCTCTGTTTACTAGTTTAGCCTTTTACAGTCTAGACAGAGTTACCCTTTAGATTTACACGACCCAATTTACAACTGCAGGGCAGAATCTATAACTTAGAAGAAAATATTTTTGGAAGTATTGGCTGCCTCTTTTAATTATTCAACTCTTTTTTCTCTTTTTTTCTTTTTTTTCTTATCTCTCTCTCTCTTTTGAAATATATCACTATCTGGAAGACCTTAGAGAAATTACAATTTTCTTTTATCATTTGATCAATCTGGAACTGTTTCAGTCTAGGCATTGATAGCCTCTGTGGATACCCAAATAATTGCATGAACCATAGTCCCCTCTCATAACCAGCTTTTCTTGGATTCCCGGGAGTTCCTCCAACTAAACAGCATAGCAATTTTTCTATCATTAAAACAACTGTGGCAAGTAAGACACAAGATCCCATCATCTCTCTACCTTTGTCCTACATTTCAGTGCAAGCAGACTATCTCAATCAGAATGGTGAACAGCATGGGGCATTGGATGGAAACTGGATTGATCAGCTTAGAATAAACAATTTTTTAGCAGGCTGACTTTTCATTGATTGCTCAAGCAAAGGCAAAGGACAGAAAATTTCAGAAGCCAAAGGACTTTGTACAGGCTTCCAAGGACAGGCACAGGCTTCTAAAGCAAAACAGAATAAAAACTGCACAGACAATAAAAGAAAACTGAAAAACAAATAAATTAAAACTGCAGAGCATTAAAATTAAACTGAAACAGATTAAAACTGTACAGACAAAGAAATAAAACTAAAAAAACTGAAAGCTTACTTACAATGGATGCAAAGCACAGCTGTACAGGCAGCAAAATTAAGCTAAAACAAATAAACTAAGAACTGAAGCAAATAAATTAAAACTGCATAGACAACAAAGAAAAGAACTGAAACAAAAGACTGTACAGACTAAAGCATAGAAAAGGAAATGTAGGGAAGAAAATAAAAATTGAACAGGCAATAAAAGAAACAAACTAAAAGAACTGAAGCAAAGCAACTAAAACTGCTGAATTGCAGAAAAGCTAAACTGCAACAACACTGAAATAAACTAAAGCAACTGAAATAAATTAAACTGCAACTGAAATAAACTAAACTGCAACTGAAATAAAATAAATTGCAACTGTACAGACAGCAAAGAAAAAGAACTGCAAGAAAAAAAAAGACTGTACAGACTAAAATAAAAGCAAGCTAAAATAAAAAGACAAAGAAAGGAAATAAAAAGCACTAACAAAAGAAATAAACTGCACAAGCTAAAACTGAAAAACAATTAAAGAAAACTGAAAAACTGCAACTGTACAGACATTTAAAAATAAAACTACACTGACAAATAAATAAAACTGAAAAACTTCAAAGCTTATTTACAATGCATACATATGTTACAACTTCCTTTCATACTCAAAAAATGCAGCAGTTGGGAAAGCAGAGAAATGGTGCCTTAAAAAAAAATTGGACCATGTACAAGTAACTTAAAAAAAAATTACCTTTCAGGTCCTGTTGACGAAATGCACTCCAGACTGTGCTTCAAAAATTTGCTATCTGGGAAAGACTTGGGTTTACTGCCTTCCCTGTCCCATTTGAAAAACAAATCAGCAACTCCTTCAAACTAAACAAATCATATAATAACAAATCATATGATAACATGTTCATGCTTCTAATTGAAGGGTTTGCAGAATTCTTTCAAAAGGACTGAATGTAAAAAACCCCAGGATCAAATACTTTAAAATCTTGACAGACCCAGACCACCACATCTTCAAAATTATGTGACAACTGAAAGAAATCATGTTTTATCTCGTATGCCCTGGTTCTTAACAACTTGAACATTTTGTGGTTGCTGCACTGCTTCAATATCCAGGACTTCAATTTTTATCCCTCTAGAAGAATGCTTACAATTTTCCTTTTCACCTGAGCCTTGCTTAGATTTAACCTCATCAATGTGCAATATCCAAACATCATTGTTGTGATTGATTAGGGTCAGAATCGTTCTCACCTTTTCGCTTGCCAAATCATAAACTCCAATATCTGCATCAACACAGTTTATAGCCTTCTCTTTGACATTATGTTCAGAAGTTGCAGGCTTATGTTGAGACAGTTCATCAATTCTAAGTTGGCTGACCACATTCATTTTTACTATATTTTCCTTCTTTTCCTGAAATCCAACAGGTGGTCCAGAGTAAGCCTCAATCAAGTTAACCTTCTGTTCAACAATCTGAGGCAGTTCATAGAGGGTGATGTCAGCTTTAAGTTCCCTCATATCCTCAATGATGCTATCCTCCTCAGTTACTTCTGCATAGTGACATTGAATCTCACTTTCATCATCCTCTGATGAGGAAGGATCATTATTAAGTTCTGGACTCTGACATCTCAAATTATAACTGTCCATTTTGAACTATTGAAAATCTTGCATTTCATCCGTAGGAGTCTCTACAAGACTTTTTGTCTCTTCAGGAAAAGTGAAAGAATCTGAAACCCTGGTTGTACTATTTTTGGGTGAACTAGAAATATCAATATTTCTTTGATCTCTAGGAAAATTTAACTCACCAAGAAAAACTTCAATTTGGGTGGTGCCGGATCACAACTGTTCGGCTCAAGCACTCGCACTTTGAATTTGTCGAACTTTTCTCCGTATTTTGCACATGCCGAGTGGATGTCACAGTTAACGGAGTCTCCTTGGGTAGAGCATGACATGTTGGCATTAACTCATGATGTGGAATGGGGTCTGGAACAGGCATGTTCTGTGTAACATAGGATATCAAAGGACTGCTCAGAATTTGAGGTCCTAGCTGTCTTTCAAGAATTAAGGCTTCTTTATAAGCCCTTGCCAGGGTTGTGATATTGATGTCTCTCTTGAGGAAAATAGAGGTCACCGAATCCAATGCATTCTTGTAGATTTCTAAGGCCAGATTTGCATTTGGGATGTAATGGCCAGTCATTCTACCGTAAGCTCTTTGGAACCTCATATTGAAAGACCTGACAGTTTCTCCCGACTCTTTCTTGATGCTGGAAAATTGCTGATATAAAATGTTGGGATCTATCACTTCACCGAACTGTGATATAAAAGCTTTCTCTAGGTCATCCCGCCTAGTAATGGAATTGTTGGTGAGGTTTAAAAACCAGTCATAAGCTCCCTCCTGGAGAGTGAACGGGAACAATCTGCAGGCAACATCTTCATGCTGTATATTTAACAATCTTAAAGCATTTTTGAAAGCTAGCAGGTGTTCTTCTGCAGTTCTTGTCCCATCATGTTTGTACCTGGGGAGATATCTTTCCGGGCTTCTGGGCAGGTCATGGGCTATACCCGGAATGTTCAAAGCAGTGGGGCCTAACCAATTTTCCATTATTACTTGGCTGACAGTGATGTTCTGAGTTGTGATTGGATAACTGCCAGTGGAGATAAAACTGTTCTGAACTTGAGGTCTTCTCTGGCAATTTTAAAAAATTGTACTGACAACTTACAAAACTGCACTGACAATTTAGAAAATTGTACTGACAATTTACAAAATTGTACTGACAATTTACAAAACTGTCCGGAGTTCACTGTGGGTCCTTCAAATGTTGCTGTTATGCCCTTACAATACTTGAACTAAGTTCAGCCCTCCTTCTAGCGCCAATTAGGTTGTTGGTCCGGCTTTCATGCACACCCCGGGAAAAGGATGAAGCAGGGAAGCTCCGGAGACACCCACGGGACGGATCCCACTCATCTTTAGGATCTAGCTGGTTATCCAAGGTGTGAGTTACAGAGTTGGGTCGAATGGCAATTCACTCTTTTCCACTTCGGGAATAGATTTCAATATGGACTGCTCTGTTACCTTACAGGGGGTTCTTGAACTTGTTCAGTAGTTGCAAAAGTTGTTGACAATCAGATTTAACTTGAATTCTAGATCTAGCTCTCATGGGTTAGCAGATTTAAATAAAAGATAAACAAAGAAAATAAAAATGGATCATTCACCGAAAGCAAAGAGAGGGTAGGGTAAGGCAGAAAAGAGAAGTTTATCAAACATCAACTGTAAAACCCTAAACTATCAATTTTATCTATGCTATCAGCTTCACAATAGAACAAATCCCAGAAGAAAGCGTCCAGTCAGTCTAAGATCACTTTCAACTAAGAGCACAAGGCAGAGTGAAACAGATCTAGCAAAAAATTACAAATCCAAGGGCAACTGGTTAAAACTGGTATCTTTCACCGGCAGCCTAGCTCACACAGTGAAGATAGAGCAATTAGAACAAACTTACACCTGAAATCTGTAATTTCCCCTAGCAGACAAGAGAACAATTGAAGCCTAACAGCATATTTAAACTCGATAACTCAGATTTACAGCATATATCTAATAAACTTTAAATGGAATGGATAACAAAAGAAGATACACTTATCACACTCTGCAAAAGATTAGGCTCCTGGCCATGCTATCACAGAAAAGCTAAAGCACATCAACTCCAAGTCCAGAAACAAAGGATTTCACCAAATTTGCAATAAATTGCTTATAAGCCTTTTATTTCTAAGTCTTCGCCTCCCGCGATTACATTTAGAATCTGTATTTATAGACTCAGGACAGACCCTGATCTTTTCAAAATATCTTCTTCAAACCCTAAATCTTATCGCACTTAAACCCTAGGACTCGGGTTTTACAATAAAAATCCATTTAAAAATCAAAGTCCGGATAGAACTTAACCCTTCTGCAAATCTGGGGAGTCAACTGCCATAAATGGAGAAGATAGAATCTAAAGCCACTTGCATTCATCCGTGGCTGCAAATAAATGCCTCCATTAATTCTCGTTGGTGAGCCGGATGAGTCACCACTTCTCTCAGATCTGGTCTCCGTAAAGCCATCCCTGTGTTGAAATTGTCTTCATGCTATCAAGTCTACAATAAATTTGCTATTGAATGCTTTATCGGCTTCTTCTCTTCTAGCATGGCGGTCCTTGACTAAATCCGCACTTTATCTTTGCCTTTATGGTCTTTCCTGGTTGTCCCGTAAGTGCCAGGTGGAATCCTGCATGAAAGACAAAAAGATGCATTAGATTAGCATTTTGATTAAATCAGAAGCTTCAAACATTAAAAACAGATTAAAAACCGCAAAATAAGCTTGCATGTCGGCTTCTGTTTGTCTCATTCATGCTTTGACACGTGTCGCTACCCCAGGATGCCTTCTGTTTCACGTCGAAATGCACTTTCGGGCCCTCTGAAGACTTTCTCTCTCCTACCGCGATTCTGCGACATGTCGCGATTTCGCGACATGTCGCGAAATCGCGACCCTGCCAGCGCATCGGCAACTTCTTCCCTCGTCGGCCGCAAAAACGTGACATGTCACGATTTCGCGACATGTCGCGAAATCGTGACCCTCCTGGCCTCCGTACAGCCATCCCGATTTTCAGCCGCGATTCTAGAACACGTCGCGATATCGCGACAGTTCCGTACCTGCATGCGTTGACCGCGTTGATCGCGATTTTGGAACATGTTTGCGACTTAGCCGATTTTTCATCCTGCAGCCCACTTTCTCTCTCCTGCCGCGATCTCGCGACATGTCGCGATCTCGCGACATGTCGCGATCTCGCGACATGTCGCGAAATCGCGACCTCCGTACGCTTTCTTTCTCTCTCCTCCGCCCAGCAGCGATTTTGCGACAGTTTCCAAAAATGGAAATGTCGCAATATCGCGACACTTCCAAAAATGGAAAGTTTCGCGATTTCGCTACACTTTTCCGACTTAGCTGCATTTTGATTTTCCTGTCGCGATATCGCGACATTTTCGAAAATGGAAGTGTCGCGATATCGCGACACTACCAAAAATGGAAAGTTTTATTTTTCAGTGAATTATGCAACTGTTTTCTGGATTTTCTCGGTACCGGTGCAAGATTTTCTTAAGCATGAATGATTTCTAGCATGTAAAAAGTGAATTCTTGGATAACACAGCTGGAATGCAAGAAAAAACACAACTTTAAAAAGGAGGCAAGCAAATTTGGATTTAAAACCTGAAAAGATCAAGAGGGTCCCTGCTGCAAAACGAAATTTCAAAGTTTTCAAGAGGATGGAATCTCATTTTTCAGTGGGGGTGTGTTGCTTATCAGCACAATATACTATCAATACCATTGGATATGGTCTAGAGTAGAAGAGATTATAATTTCTACTTACAAGGATATTCATATTCAAACTATGCAGGTTTAGTAGATGACAAAAAATTAACATCAGGATATGTATTTCATCTTAGATTAGGACCTATGTCATGACATAGTAAGAAATAACATGCAGTAGCTCTCTCTGTTATAAAAGCAAAGTATTGTGCACCAAGAGATGTTATATATGAAGCACTTTGGTTACAATACATTCTATCAAATATGGGGATCAAAAGAACTCCTACAATACTAAACTGTTGTAATCAAGGAGTTCAAAATTTAATTTAAAATCCTATGTTTCATGAAAGAAAAACACATTTAATTCCAATGTCACTTTATCAAAGATCATGTTCTAGACCATCATATTTAAATAAAATATGTTCCTACTGAAGATCAACTTGCAGATATTTTACAAAATCACTTGGACGAAACAAATATAAGATATTTTAAAGCTATATTTTTATAGGAAGGAAAACATAATAGCAACAATGGACCTTCATACCAAATAATGTAATATGGGAGGTGTTGGAGGTATTACATTATTTGGTACCTTGTAAATATTTTAGATTAGGGTGTGAGTTCATAGTATGTGTCAAGTTATTAAGTGTGAGTATGTGTCATGTAAATAAGTGAGGAGTTATGTGTGTGAGGTGTCATGTTTGTAAGTGTGAGTTATGTGAGTGAAGTGTCAAGTTTAGAAGTGAGGAGTTATGAGCAATCATGAGAGACTTTGTCTTTATGTAAATATGTGAGTATTATGTAAAAGGGAAATATGAAGAGTTGGTTCTTAGGTGAGTTTGGGGAGAACAAATATCAAGATTCATATAATATGAAGAGTCTCATGTATGTATATATTGAAGACAAAACCATGTAATAGGTACTTGAAGAAGCTTTGCATTTATGCATTGCTTTAGTAGTTTCAATAAATATTTTTAGTGAGTTTATTGGGAATTATTGGGAATTAATATATGCATGTTATTGAGTTGTTTTATGATCTCATAGATTGTTTAATCCTATGAATATAACATTATTTTTCTAAGACATATTAGGGGAATGGGTAGTGCCTCAAAAAAGAATGCCTTGAACAGGTTAGTACAAGTGCAAAATTATGATATCCTAATGTTGCAAGAAACAATGAGGGAAGGCCGAAAAGTCAAAGAAGATCTAAACATTCAAGAAGGATTGGGAATTCCTTTTTGTGGATGTAGAAGGAAGGTAAGGGGGTCTAATTTTGGGATGGAAAAATATAGCTTGTCAACTTGTAAATTTAAAAAAAAAATTAACTCAACAATAGTAGTATTATTGCATCCAGCATAATTTGAAAGAGAATATATTATGGTTAATGTCTATGGTCCTGTTGGCATTTTTGCCACATTAGAAATTTTGACAAAATTTTGCCTAAGTGTGAAGTGCACTTCACCAGTGAAATCATCTGGAGCTTTAGATCAGCGAAACGCATACAAAAGTGTTGGTATTTTCATGGGACCTAAAAGAGGATGATAAATTAGATGAAATTATCTTTGGATAATCCATTTTTGTAGATATTTTTGTAAGCTTTTCGGCGATATATTACAATAGACGATCGGGTCAATGGATCAAAAGTTGACCCTAGGAAGCTGTAACACCAAGTTCACTCAGGTCGGGCGCACTCAGGCCAGGCGCCCAAGGCCGGGTGCACTCAGGCTGGGCGCCCAAGATCGGGTGCACTCAGGTCGAGTGCCCAAGGCCAGGCGCACACAGGTCAGGCGATCAAGGTCGGGCGCACCTCAGGTCATGCGCCCAAGGTCGGGCGCACTCAGGACAGGCGCCCAAGGCTGGGCACACTTAGGCCGGGCGCCCAAGGCTGGGCGCACTCAGGCCGGACGCACCTCAGGTCGTGCACCCAAGGCCAAGTGCACACAGAGAAGTGTGCCCAGGTTGGGTGCACCTCCATGACACGTAACTCAAGAATGATTGTGCCCATCCCAAGGAGGTCGTTGGCACACAACTCAAGAATGATTGCACCCATTTGAGCAACTTAAAGTGCATCCTTATCCGACCAGGCACAACCATTTTGAGAAGCTTCCAGATGGGACGTTCCGAGATTTCAAGCATATCTTCCACGAAAGCGGTCCCCACGAGTGAGGAGGAAGTGCCAGCGAGCTGGATCTGTCAGAGCATTGAAGGGGTTCAACGGCATTTCTGAGGAGTCACCAGTCCCTGCCATGCCTGGTTAATACTTTGTGACTGTACTCTCTTGTAATCCTTATCTTGGCTTCCACCGCCATATTTTGTTAATCAGCATTTATTGTTCAAGCGGCATAATTCTCTATATAAGCCCGCTCTTTTATTGTAAAATGGATGGGTGTTTGCTAGAAGCTTGTTGTAACTCGAATTCTGCTATAAATATAAATAGTGTCTGGCTCTAACTCGGACTTCTGATTATGTGTATGTCTTCTATTGCTTATCTTCTATTAAGTTCTCTGGTTTATCTGTAGGCTTGAATTCTAATATCTGGATTTAGCTTCTGGTAAACGTGAACCTCTGGAGTAGCCCTGGAGATTATGCATGTTAGATGTTTAGTTTTAATTTCTGTTAGCATTTATATTAAATGGCTATTTGATTCGACGTACAGTTAAGTTATCGTGTTGTTAGCCCATCACCCCTGTTCTATCTAGCCTGTGGCCATATTTCCCATCCCTTTCAGTCATTTCCCATTTCTTTCCTGTTCCTTTATCTCAAAACCCCCAGTTAGAATAGCAAGGGAACCAACCCATCTCTGGAGATTGGCACGGGAGGCATTTCTTCCTCTCGGCCTTTCAATGTTGGTCGGGTCTAAGGCGCACTAAAATACAAAATCCTTACCTAAGGTAGATCTCTGACCAATAGTTTCTGGCATGCCCGGTGGGACGAACAGTCTCCATGTTTTAAGGAAGCTCGAGTTTGGTGAATCTCTAGCTTGCCTTCATCTGGAAAAATCACCTGGCGACTCTGTTAAGCGGAAGATCCGGGTCTCATGACCGGTGGATCCCTTTTATGCTAAAATAAGACACCCCGGAGGAATCAAGGTTTGGTGAACAGCCTTGACCTCACAAGCGGAGAAAAGAATGTTCACCTGGCGACTCCGACTCAACGACAAGGACCGTGATCTCTGAAGACCACTGCTATAATGGCACAGGTATGCTATCCCAGTTGGGATGATCCTGGCCCTTTGAATCTCCAAAGTCAGCATGAGATTCCCAAAAGTGCCCTGAAGACCCTAACAAAATACAATGGCACTGAGGGAATGGCCCGAGAGCACCTTGAAGATGTTGTTGCTCTAGCGACCCTCCATGGCATAACCCACGAAGATGTCATGATCAGACTTCTGGTCCTGTCTCTGGAAGGAAGGGCGCTGCAGTGGTACAAAATACTCGGGCGTAAGAGCATCTGCTCATGGGCGGACTTGGCAGGAGCACTAGTCGACACATTTGATGGCTCTCAGGATCCCTTTCAACTCTTGATGCACCTCTCCACCATCACGAGAGCACCTCTAGAGAGCATCACAGACTTCAATGTCCGATTTTGGAGGAGTTGGAGGAGAATTCTAGAGAAAATCCAGCCGACACCCGCCCAGGCCCACCTCTATTATGTTCGGGCTTTCCACCCGGACATAAGCCTCCTGCTGCTGCAATCTGGGGAACAGAGATTCCCTCAAATCTTTCAAGAAGCAGTACAAGCAGAGCAACTTCTGCTTCTATCAGGAAAAATACAGTGGAGAGAAACTGCCTCATCACTCTCTCCGATAGTTGCTGCTCCCGTGTATCCCGCACAGTATTCACAATGGCAGATCCCTCAAACTGTGCAGAGACCTAGAATGCAGCTGTGTGGAGCTCAAGAGGCGGATCTCGTCCAAGGCCAACGATGGGAATATGCAAGCACTGCTCAAGCAATGGATAATACGGTTGCTTGCAGTTTCCATCAGGAGATGGACCAAGAAGGGGAACAACCTCAAGTGGCAGATTCTGAGAGCGAAGAAGACACAATTTTGCACCCTTTTTGTATCCCTGAGCATAGCACGCAAGTACTTAGCCGAGACCCAATAAGCATACCTCCTCAGGAAGCTGGTCCTGGGGAGATCCTGACAGTAGGGCTATCGCCGAAAAAATCCTGCTGTCACATCGAGGAGTTAGAGGAGCGCGCACCCAAGATCCTGCAACCAGTACTCGAAGAAGGCTCCCATGTGGTAAATCTCTTTGCCATGTTGTTCATTAACTGTATGAGTACTGGCATGTATGATAACCTGCCATGTTGCATTCTGTTCACAACCTGGCAAACTTTGGGAGCCCAACCGAACTTCAAAGATCAGCTCAAGTACAATCAGATCTGGTCCGGACACTGCAGATTCACTGGGTAGGCGCCCAACGCCAATTTGGTGGTGGCGGCATGCCAATCATGTCGCAAACTTTTGTGTAAATAATGTAAGTCTCTTCGCCCCTTTTCGCGCTATCGGTGGCGCAGTTTTGGCCAGGGTCGAGCTGGCAGAGAAATGGTGCGGATGAGTTTGATTTTAAGTTTTTTAGTTTAGTTTGTGTGTGTTTCTTTTTAGCGCTCCAAGAAAGAAAAAAGGAGATAGCAGTTTTCAGGTACCATTTTTAGCATCACCTGGCACAACAGTTCAGTGCCATATAAGGCGCCCTGGCGAGGAGAAGTTTCGCTCTCCTTTAGGGGCGAAACCCCGTTTCGGCACTATGCGGAGCAAAGGCCAAGTCGAAATTGAGGGGCAGGTCAAAAGGTCAAGTCAAAGTCAGTTTCGCCCCCGAGAAGAAGCGCAATTCCATTTCGGGCTTTTGCAGGGCAAAATCCCCTCTGACCCGCCCTCAAGGCCCGTGCACTCCACTCCAAGCAGATGACATCGCAAGTGGGGCCCAGGACCATCGTTGCGCCCCATTTTAACTCAAAAGAATTATCGGAGGTTTTGCTGCAACATTATTTCCCAGAGTTCAGAGAGTGAATATTGTTGGTAAGAAGCGGAGCGCTAGGGTTTGATAAGGCAATGTCATTTTCAGATCGAGCGCTTGGGCAATTGTACAGCCAGAATGGGCACGACGAAGAGCAGCACAGTGAGCACCGAGAAGAGCACGAGGGGACAGGAAGAGAAGAATCGGGAGAAGAGTCTGCTGCTACTAGTGAGCATTCAGAAAGCGAGGATGACTCTGTTGCCCAATGGATAAAGGCCTGGGATCGATTTGCATTCAGACAAGCTAAATGCCCCGCGAGCCACCAAAAATGTTGGCATTTTTGCCACATTAGAAATTTTGACGAAATTTTGCCTAAGTGTGAAGTGCACTTCACCAGCGAAATCATCTGGAGCTTTAGATCAGCAAAACGCATATAGAAGTGTTGGCATTTTCATGGGCCCTAAAAGAGGATGATAAATTGGATGAAATGATATTTGGATACTCCATTGTTGTAGATATTTTTGTAAGCTTTTCGGCGATATATTACAATAGACGATCGGGTCAACGGATCAAAAGTTATGGCCCCGGGAAGCTGTAACACCAAGTTCACTCAGGTCGGGTGCACTTAGGTCGTGCGCCCAAGGTCGGGCGCACTCAGGCCATGCACCCAAGGCTAGGCGCACCTCAGGTCGTGCGCCCAAGACCAGGCACATCTCAGTTCGTGTGTCGAAGGCCGAGTGCACCTCAAATGCACGCCCAAGGTTGGGCGCACATGGGGAAGTGCGCCTAGGTTGGGTGCACCTCGGGTCGGGCGCACCTCCATGACACGCAACTCAAGAATAATTGTGCCCATCTCGAGGAGGTCGTTTGCACGCAACTCAAGAATGATTGCACACATCCGAGCAACTTAAAGTGCATCCTTATCCGACCAGGCGCAGCCATTCTGAGAAGCTTCCAGACTGGACATTTTGGGATTTCAAGCATATCTTCCACGGAAGCGGTCCCCGCGAGTGAGGAGGCAGCGCCAACGAGCCGAGTCTGTCAGGGCATTGAAGGGGTTCAACGACATTTCTGAGGAGTCACTAGTCCCTGCCATGCCTGGTTAATACTTTGTGACTGTACTCTCTTGTAATCCTTATCTTGGCTTCCACCGCCATATTTTGTTAATCAGCATTTATTGTTCAAGCGGTAGAATTCTCTATATAAGCCCGCTCTTTTATTGTAAAATGGATGGGTGTTTGCTAGAAGCTTGTTGTAACTCGAATTCTGCTATAAATATAAATAGTGTCTGGCTCTAACTCTGGACTTCTGATTGTGTGTATGTCTTCTATTGCTTATCTTCTATTAAGTTCTCTGGTTTATTTGTAGGCTTGAATTCTAATATCTGGATTTAGCTTTTGGTAAACGTGAACCTCTGGAGTAGCCCTGGAGATTACGCATGTTAGATGTTTAGTTTTAATTTATGTTAGTATTTATATTAAATGGCTATTTGATTCGACGTACAGTTAAGTTATCGTGTTGTTAGCCCATCACCCCTGTTCTATCTAGCCTATGGCCATATTTCCCATCCCTTTCAATCATTTCCCATTTCTTTCCTGTTCCTTTATCTCAAAACCCCCAGTTAGAATAGCAAGGGAACCAGCCCATCTCTAGAGATTGGCATGGGAGGCATTTCTTCCTCTCGACCTTTCAATGGGTCGGGTCTAGGGTGCATAACTAGAAAAACCCTTTCCTAAGGCATATCTCTGACCAACAGGTTCCTATGAGAATAGAATACAATATTGGGAAACATTGTGGATGGACTTTATGAAGCATGAAAGAATCATACTAGGAGAATACTTAAAATTTACCACCAAGAGAGCAAAAATTTAAGGGTCAACAACCAAGGCGGACTCATTAGTAGGTTTTTCTTACACAAAATAGAGTCAACGAGGCTCGTGGATATGGAGCCAATAAAACTAGTTCCATTTTGGAGGAACAACAGAGTTAGGGGGATACGATAGCCAAAATATTGGATGGATTTTTTTATCATGGAAACCATCATTATAGGGGGAGAACCATATCATCTCCCAATTATACTACAACTTGGCTCAAATAATAGGAAACATCCAAGTCCCTTCAAATTCGATTCCATCTAACTAGAGGAGCAAGAATTTTGGGATATAGTAAGGAAGGGGGTATATAAGTTTTAATAGAGCCCAAAGGATCTCGGCATGTTCACAATTCATAGCCAGCCTGAGAAGGGTAAAAGTTGTAGTCTCTAAATGGGCCTACCACAAATACAAAAACCAAGACCAAGAGCTAACAACAATTGAAAATCAGATTGCTAAATTCTATGATATAACAAGAGAGGAAGAATATACAGAGGAATCCAAACAAAGGATCAAAACCTTAGAAAATAAGAAAAGAGAATTGCTAGCATCACAAGAGGCCAAGTGGAGGCTGAAAAGTAGAGCAATCTAGTTGGAAAAAGGAGAAAAATACAAAATTATTTGATAACTATGGAAATCATAGAAGGAACATGAACACCATATGGGAAATTCCAAGAAGGGATGGAAGCAAAGCAAGGAAATTTGAAGATATAGTTGATTTAGGGGTGCAACACTTTTAGAATCTTTTCAAGGAGTCAGCGAGGCCAAATTTAGCTGAGATCCTAAAGATAACGACTTATTTCCCTAGATTTGCAAAGGCAAAAACCAATGAGATGCTTTTGGTTGGAATAACCAAGAAGGAGCTGAGAGATGTGGTGGTTTCATTCTAAAAATATAAAAGCCCAAGCCTAGATGGATGGACAATGGAGTTTTTTATAGGTTTCTATGAGATGATAGAAGAAGATCTACTAAGGGTGGTTGAGGAGACAAAGGAAATAGGAAATATCCCAATGGACGTTAACTCAAATTTTATAGCACTAATCCCTAAGAAGGACAATCCATAAACCTTTGATGACTTCAAACCAATTTCCTTATGTAACTGCCTCTACAAAATAATTGCAAAAATTATTACTCTTAGGATTAAAAGAGTATTCTCGGACTCATTCCTTGGAGCAGTTTGGTTTTCTAAATGGAAGACAGATTCATGATGCCATTGGAGTGGCACAAGAAGTTCATACGGTAAAGACAAAGTTGAAAGTGGGGATTGTAAAATTGGACATGTCCAAGGCCTATGACCGAGCTAATTGGACGTACCTAAGGATAATGTTGCTTCATATAGGGGTCAATATTCAAACAATTAATTGGATCATGGGGTGTGTGACCTCGGCTTGTTTTGTTATTTTGATTAATGGTTCAACATCAATAAAATTTCCTCCTCTAAAGGCCTAAGACAAGGATGCCAACTTTCTCCAATATTATTTTTAGTGATAGCAAAAGGTTTAAGTAGGTCCCTTCGAGAAGCAAAGAGGACAAGAGTCATCAAAGGGATCAAGGTGGGCACATCTCTATCTCTAACTCATCTCCTTTTTGTCGATGATGTTTTGTTGTTCTGTGATGGTACTCTCAAGGAGGCCACATGATTCAAAGGAATTTTAGATACCTTCAATACAACTACAGGGATGGAAATAAACATGCAAAATTCCACCATGCTCTTCAATGGAATGGTGGAAGAAGAGGAAATCTTGTTTTAGCAAGTCCTACCCCTTCCCAAAAAGAAATTTCAGACGGGACTTAAATATCTTAGTTTCTATCTGAAACCTAATGCCTATGGTAGAAAGGATTGGAGTTGGCTTGTTGACAAAATAGATAAAATAATAAATATGTAATGCAATAGGTGGCTATTCCTTGGAGGCAGATTGGCTTTAGTCAAAATAGTCTTACAAGCTATATCAGTGTCTTGGCATGGTTTGGCTTATATTCCAATAGGGGTTTAGGAGGAAATAAGAAGGAAATGCTTCAAGTTCCTATGGACAGGGAAAAAGGAAAAAGAAGGTATACCATTAGTTAAATGGAAACATATAGCCAAACCAAAGGGAGAAGGTGGATGGGGTCTCAAAAACATATTTCTCTTTGGTAAAGCACTGGCAGCCAGAAGTATGTGGAGAATATTGACACAGGATATTTTATGGAAGCAAGTAATCTAGCAAAAATATATTGAACCACTATCTCTAATGGAATGGATAAGGACCACAAATAAGACATCCAATAAAGGGTCCATAGTATGGAAGGCATTAACTAGGACCTTTCCTCTAATTGGGAATTGGCTTGCATGGAAGATTGGCAATGGTGCAAAAGTCAAACTAGGGGCAAACCCTTGGGTAGGAAGTGAAAACTCATACAAGCTCCCTGACAATATTATTAGATATTTACAAGGGACTAGCATCTATACAATAGCTCACATTTTTGATCCCAAATCAACCACCATATGGCAACAAGGCTAGAAGAAGGTAAACCAGGTAGGATTGGAAGGAATTCAAGGGGAACAATGGATGAGCTATATCAATACCTTAATTAGAAGTAATGTAAGGATAAAAGAGTAGAATGATGATTTGATCTAGACCAAAAACTCCCAACTAGGCAGATACACAATAAAGTTAGGATACAAAGAATTGATCATCGATGGAGACCAAGGTGACCAGTTATGGTGGTGGAAGTCTTTGTGGAAGGTCAAGGCCCCAATGAAAACTCAAACTTTTATGTGGCTAGCACTAAGGAATAAAGTGTTGACTTGGGAAGTCCTTATACGAGGAGTTGGTAGGGACCTAGTCTATGTACTCTTTGTAGAAGGGAGCAAGAAACTATATTCCACTTGCTGGTAGAGTGTAAATATACAAAAAGTGTATGGTCAAAAAATGAAGACTTTATAGGGCATAAAGAAGTGTGGCAAGGGGAGTCAGTAGAGGCTTGCTTGAAAGGATGGTTTGAAAGGAAGGAGTTGAAGCCCTTCATAGCGTTGTCATTGGTGGATGCATGGGAAATTTGGATTTCAAGGAACGATGACATCTTTAACCAACAAGCAATCCCAACATTCCAATGCTCTCTTCAGATAAGATCAATTTTTGAGGGATTGAAGAAGGAACCACGTATTAAAAAGAAAAAACAAATTGAGGAAGTCTTTATTGATAAAGCGAGAACATGGGGTTTTTTTTATGGGGTGAGAGAAGGTACAACAACATCATGTGGAGCTAGAGGAATTATATACATGTCCGAGAATCACTTTATAAAATTCAAAGTAGGATTGAGGACTAGCTCAAATAATTTTGAGCAACTAATGGCACTAAAACTGCTTCTCAAACTGAGGGTTTCTTGGGAGGGTGGGGATGACGGTGGGCGGGAAGGCTGTTCTGGGAGAGCACGGGAGCGTCAGCAGGTCAAACCAGGGGCTCGGCAGGGTGGAGGGAGGGCAAACAGAGTCTGGGGACGCCGAGGAGTCCTTGCCAAGTCGCGGCAAGGATCCGCCAGACAAACGGGGAGATGGACCTCGGAAGTCATATGCTTTGGCAGCGGCCTCTGAAACCCTAAGCGGGCTCTTCTCCAAGGAGTTATTTCCGTCCGGGGACGAGTTGGACATCCCGGCAGAAATTCTCTCAAGCTTTGTGGATTTCGAAAAATTTACCCTCATCGGTAAGTTTATTGGTGGTCGTCCCGACATGGAGACCATTCGCAAGTGGGCGTCTGGCAAATGGCGGACCTCTGGTCACTTAGAGTTGGCTGCCCTAACCCGAGGTTTTTTCGCGATTAGGCTGAGCAACAAGGAGGACTACTGTAAAATCCTGGCTGGAGGGCCTTGGTTCTTGGGCCGTAGGAGTCTTTTTCTAAGGAAGTGGGGTTTGGACTTTAACCCCGATACCCAGAATATCAACATTGCTCCAATATGGGTTAGGCTCCCGAGTCTTCCCCTTTTGTGCTGGCATGAAAATGTAATAAGAGGTATTGCTCGGTCCATCGGGGAGCTGATCACTTTAGACCCTCCCACCAGAGCTCGAACTAGATTTGTCCAAGCTCGGTTCTGTGTTTTGGCGGACTTGGAGACGGACCTCCCATCCTCCATTACTCTGCGGTGCGGGGGTACTTTTCTACACAAGCAAGCTATTGTTTATGAGAACAGGCCAGCTTTCTGCCCTCAATGTAGTTCTCAAGGGCATCTTCAATCCAATTGTCCTCTCCAAAAGCCGAGGAAGAAGGAGCGAGATCCCTGCAACCCTCTAGAGCACGGTGAAGGTCAGACGAAGCACCCTTTTATGAAAGGCCATGAATCTCTAGGTCCATCCAAGGACCATCTCGAATCCTCCTTACCAGAAGAGGAAATCACCACCCATCCGGACTTCGAGCAGTGTGGTGGGCGCCCCCAACTAGGACCACAGGAGGAAAATGAACAGGCCCCCCCCTTATCACCACACAGGCAGATTCATCCAAAATTTATGACCGGAACTCTCCCGAGGCACAAAAGATATTGGAAGACTACCTGTTGGGAAGAAGAGGTTACCAGCCTGGTAATATTAGCCC
This sequence comes from Wollemia nobilis, assembly GCA_028583015.1. NCBI lineage: Eukaryota > Viridiplantae > Streptophyta > Pinopsida > Araucariales > Araucariaceae > Wollemia > Wollemia nobilis. The sequence continues at coordinate 14,149,544 of JAQPPZ010014788.1, forward strand.
TCGAATTACGTGGAGTCAAAAGCGAGGGGTGGATTTTGGTAGTGAAAGGAAGCAGGGTCGTCCCCCCAACAAGGAAAAGAGAGACAAAGAAAGCTGGGCTGATGTTGCAAATGGAACCCAACGGTTTTTGTTTCAGGATGACTCTGATTCTCTTATGGGTGACGCGCTTATCCCAAAACCTCCCTTCCAGCAGGGAAAGGGAAGTAAGAAGAACCTCAAATCGTACGGATGAAATCCTGGATGTGAGAAGACTAAACGGAGTGGCCATTTGGGCCAGGGTAAAATTTTCCAGCAGGATTTTCAACGGTTTGTTTCAGTCCAGTCATTTTTCTTGGATCCTATCCAACATATATGCTTCGAATTCTGCCTCCGGGAAAGCAGAAATGTGGAAAGTTATTTCCCAGGTATGGGAGAATTTTTTGTAGTTTTCTTGGCTGTCTTCTTCTGCTTTTCAATGGTCCAGCTTCTCCAGCTAGTTTCTGTTTTCCCAGTTATAATGGCCATGGTTTCTAGGATAAACAGGCAAAAATGCCTTACTTGTAGCCCTCGGGCAATTAGCAGCTTTTTGTTTTTTTTGCATACAGGTTTATTCTTCCAGCCAAGAGGCATGAAGCACTATTTAGCAAGGCTGATTTTGTATATAAGGTTTTGGGATCCTCTATAAAAACCCACTGTTAATCTATTATAATAATTACCAAAAAAAAAAAAAAAAACTGCTTCTCAAACTAGCAATAGAAAGGAAAAAAGGACTTTTGCAAGTATTTGGAGACTCTAAAATAGTCATAAATTGGATGAAGGGCACTCATCGGATAGAAAACTTAATTTTAAGTCCGACTTATGAACAATTAAAAAGCATGGAGATTTTGAGGTTTTGGTTAACTCGGTTTTGGTTAACTCGGTCTCATATAGACGTGTATAGAGAATTAAATACAATAGTAGGTTCTCTATCCAAAGGCCTCCAAGTAGAACAGAGAAAATGGGTATTATGGAAGTCAAGGGATGAAACTCCTATGCCAGCTATAACCAAATCTACTAATGACCCTTAACCAGACTCTTGTCATAGAGGGAAATGATAAAATAATAGTGTTTTAGAAACAACATGGAAATTCATTGTACTATCTCAAAAATAGAAGGGAAGGAAAAAATATATAAAGTTTTAGTTTGAAAATCTTTGGATAGATCTTAGAGAAAGTTATTTCTTGAAAAGTATAAGACCCTTGAGGGCTTATCAAATATTGTATGAATGCCAAGTGCATCTACGCCTTGTAATTTCATTCTGTTTGAATAGAAATTATGTTTTTCCCTTGGAAAAAATATGTATCACAAAACATACTTTAACTAAAGAGTGTTTTTGAGTCATTTAAATGCAGTTGCTCATTTCAATAACAAGCTAGCAACTACAAAAGTCTGGAGTTTTACCATAGCAACCATAGAGTACTTAGATGATTAGTCATCTTATAATAAAACAAGCAATAATATCCAAAAAATAGAGAGTCTAAACAAGCCAACAAAGTAAAGGGAGGAAGCACAATATCTCTATTCCTAAACCAAGGATAATGTTATATGAAAAATTTTAAAATATATATGTAAACAAAAAAAACATATCTTTAGTCATCTCTTAGATAATTAGATCAAATGATCATCTAAAACCATGGAACAAAAAAGAGTAAACATTTTAATCGTTAGAAACTATAAAAAAACCAAGTAAATATCCTAATTTTTATAACTGTTTACTAGTTAAAAAACAGAAAAGCACTTCAATCAAACCATAGAACAGGAGTAGAAATCCTGAAAAGTAATTAAAAAATTAAAAGCAATTAACTTGAGTATGGACGTCACACTTAAACACCCCTACACCCCTTAAGCAACACTCTTAGCCCTCTTCTGAACCTGGCCAATGACACACCTGGCCAATGACACTACAAACCAAAATATATAATACCTCCTTTGAACCCTGGCCAATGACACTACAAACCAGAAGATATAACACCTCCTTTGAACCCTGGCCAATGACACTACAAACCAGAAGATATAACACCTCCTTTGAACCCTGGCCCAATGACACTACAAACCAGAAGATGCAACATTTAAAATTAGAAGACTGACCATTCACGGTCCACCAAACCATGTTCATCTAAACAGATGAAAGGGGTATTCTTCCTCCAAGAAATCAATTTCCTGCTGAGTGTTCTCACAAGCCTGTGTTACTTGACTCCCCTCTTCAAATACACCCCTTTAACACTAATTATAACTCGCACACTCCTTAAAACAAACTACAATTGCCAAATAACTTCGTATTTTACTTAATATTACAAATTATTCACCGCTCATTGATATAATGCACTAGGTGATACACCACCAGCTCTTAGGTTAGAAAGTTCACTGAAACTTCCACCCAGCGCTCATTGATATAATGCACTAGGTGATACACCACCAGCTCTTAGGTTAGAAAGTTCAGTGAAACTTCCACCCAGCCTTATTCACGGTGGCCTCCTTTATCATGGATTATGCCATCAGTCACGTTACTGAAACAGAATAAGCTAAATAACAACAATTTCAAAAAAAATGTTGGTTTTAGTATAAGCATTGAAAGTTGTGTGAATGTTCTAAAACTAGACAACCTTATTCATCATGGCCTCATTTATCATGGCTTGTGTTGTTAGTCTCGTTAATGCAACGGAATACGCTAAATAACAATAATTCCAAAAAAAAAAAGGTTAGTTCTGACGTAAGAATTGAAAGTTGTGTGAATGTTCTAAAACTATAGAACCTTATTTATCATAGACTCGATTATCATGGCTTGTGCTGTCCGGTCACATTAGTGCAGCGGAATAAGCTAACAAACAATATTTCCAAATAAAATGTTGGTTCGCATTGAAAGTTGTATGAAATGTTAAACTATAGAACTTCCTGATCGCATGCAGTCACTGGTGTTTTATTATAATTAAGAAAATCAAATCATAACAAACCAAACCAACAAATAAGACCCAGTGAATCCAACTACCTTAGCCGTCCAACCAAAACGCCAGGCATACAGTGCTATATAACTTCATAAACCCCAATACTAAAGCAATTAGCCATCACCATCTCAAAACGAGACCTAACAAGTTTACTCACTAATAAGAAAAAATAACAAAGACTACAAACACTCTGCAACATGATCAAGATTAGTGCAGCACCAGAGGATTCAAGGAAATATACCATGATGCATAAGCAACATCTAAAACAGACATGGCCAAAAAAAAGAACTCAAACAGATGGAAACACACATGCGACTTTGTTCATAACCTTAACGTTGATCGGGCCATGACTTGCATTATCTAGAATCTTTTCTTTGTTATGTTCTATTCCTAGTTGATTGCATGTGCATTGTATAGTCATCTGTCTGCCTGTCTTCACATTCACTCTAGCATTGCATTCCTTTTCAGCATAACAGTAGAAGTAATTTGTTTAATAAAAGCATCTGTCCAGGAGAGAGTAAATTGTTTAATCTGGTGGTGACAGCTACCAACTTCAAAATCAAAACTGATTTGTGGAAGCTCAGAATGTAACCTAAAAACAAAAAACTCGCACTGTTTGTCTGCTTCTGGAGTAATGGATGATGATCCTTAATTGAAAATACACCTCATTTCTCCACCTCTAATTACTTTGATGGTACTCACTATATGTGTTACCCTTTTCTGGAAAAGGTTACTTTGATGGTATTCACTATATGTGCTACCCTTTTCTGGAAAAGGCATTTACTCCGGCATGTTATAATTACATTGATGGTATTCACTATATGTGCTACCCTTTTCTGGAAAAGGCATTTACTCCGGCATGTTATAATTACATTGATGGTATTCACTATATGTGCTACCCTTTTCTGGAAAAGGCATTTACTCCAGCATGTTATATCTCAAAAAAACGATGTTGAGGTACATGTCTTGTATGCCTCATTACTATCAAGAGAGAATGCACGAGTCCTTCATAGACAAATTTACATCTCCATCATGCTAGTTGACAGTATCCATCTCATGATCATCATACTGTGGCATTTTAATGTATAAAATCAGGAAACCACACATTTTTCGCATCATTTTCTACCGTTCTCTTCATCTTGGATTCAAAAACAGGTAAAATTTTCCTTTGCTCTAAGTTATTTACCTCGAGGGTTCAAATCGATTTGTCAATTCTTTTCAATGAGAATTTTGTTTTCAGATCATATACAACATGCACATAGATAGAAACTACCACAAATATTGACAAATAACTAGATGCACCAGTCTGGTGCATTCTTCAAGGTAATCAAAGCAGACACTTGAGACGTATATGGAATTAATCCCTGAACTAAAATGCTTTCAAAATTGTAGGACCAATATGCCGTATCTAATTTCTGATCTTCCAAGCTGATGCCAGAAGAGCTGACAAATATTAATACAAAAGATGATTTGATTTCCCATTACTAACAACCCTTCCAAGCTGATTTCAAAAATCCACGGAGCACACACTCACTTAATACACCCACTCGCTAGGAACATTAAATAGACAATTTCTGAACAATCTGTATTCAGAATCTAATCATTACCAACATTTCAAGCTGCATGTTGATCATTTTGGATGTTACAAAGCAAACATTGACGACAAATGGACTCAAATCACTGCTCCCGAAATCTTACAACTCCTTTCTTGAGCTTGGAAAATTCAGTGGCATTGATTCCATAATTTGCTTGCTCTTGCTTCTTTTTATTCTGGCTTTCACTCTCGACTTTGTAACAAGAGTCTCCACAGTATTTGCAAAGTTTCCCACCGCCATTATCAACAGTAAAATCCCACACACAACTACCTGTCAGGCATAAGAGCCAAAGAATATTCAGATTAACCCAAACCAATATATACATAGATGAAAATTCTCCTGACATCTATAAGCCAAGTCACAAAATGGAAAACAATGACCTGGTAAATAGAATGAAGGAGAGCAGTCATGAACTTAAATTATAACAATTTCAAAAGTAAGACACTGGAACACATAAGCAAAGGAAGTTTCTATAAATAACATACCTGCCATTCAGAATTACCACCAACAATTGCAGTCCGGAGCAAAAGCAAGCCGATGTATCCTTCAAATCCCTGCAAAATCAGTTCATTAGATCCTTTTTCTCCCTTTAAAGCAAAGAAAAAGCTCTAATGGATCAACAATAAAATCACATATGCATTGAAATAGTGGCCAGCTTAGACTCTAGACAAAGCATTTTATGCCTTGCATCTAAGTTATGTTAATACTCATGTGTGACCAAAGAACTAATCACCACAAGTCTGTTGTTTAAAGAAAATAAGCAATGCCTTGCATCTTAAATCAGTGCTCATAGCAAGACAACAGAAAGAAACAAATTGTTAGCAATGGAAGCTAAATTTATCAAATTACTCCAATTAATTTGCTTTACAATTTACATAAGATTGAACCAACAGTTTTCCCCTTAGAACATCCAATCAGAAAAGTTTAAACTTGTAATGTGCAGCCAGAAACAGAGAGTTTTCTGTTTAGAACCACATGAACATATGTCTGATATAGTTCCTTAAGAATGGCTGTATGTAGAGATGAGAACATTGTCAAACAGGATAATCCTTCTATGTAAAATGTGGACACTTCACAGGTGTGTAATGGAGTTGCCCATGCACCAGATTCGACAAAGTGCTAACACCCTCCACTAAGGTAATGGGCGAGGGTAATTGAATATGAAATATCACATAAAGAGGAACTCTAAAAGTTACTCATTAGTCTGTTTTATTATTAATTTGTTATGCTAGAAAGCTATTTGTGTATGAATTCATAGGAGTTATACATGATGGAAATATACCCTTTCATGCAACTAGAAACATTTTAACCAAATTCAAGCAATGGGTTCAATCTTAAAGCTGTCATGCAGCACCCAAGAATCAAAGCAAAACATTCAAGAAAAGGAAACCCTTATAGAATATAACATCCATAAACTGATTGCATTACTTTTATATATTAATCTTTATTATTTGGCACAAAGATAAGATAGTTTTCTATTAAATTTTGAGAAGTAAAACAAACTGGAAGAAACTTCCCTGCAAGCTTATTTGGGCACCAAACATATTGTGGAACTCGAAGTTGGCATTTTTCATCTTGAATTGTGGCAAGTGACAACCAATCACTAGATATGAAGCACAAGCACCAAACAAGGGATTACACAAATATGGCACTTGATCTCAAAGAGCAAAAATGGATGAAAGATAAGTTCAAAATAAAAATGCAATCAAGGGTTTAATCAAAGATATAATCTTCCAAAGGTTCTTTTGTAAAGGAATTCAACACTAGAAGCTCTGTGCATCAAACATGTTATTCACTGAGCTCTGGGTGTAAGTGCTAATTCTATATTAGTTTCATAAGTTAGATTCAAATAAAAAATGGAATTGATGAATTGAAAACATTAGCAGTGAACTTCACACCGATTTCTAATGATTCAATTATTTCTTATTCTTCTTGTCCAGTGCTTAGCATTATATGTTAGAAGAGGGAAACAAAAACCATATACTTGCCTGCAAAATGAAGAGAATAGGGTACAACAACCACAGTTGACCTTCCACCCCTGAAGTTTCTCCCCATACTACATCCATTCTCCGTGCCTACAAATCCAAGCACACTATTAAGCAGAGGAAAAAACACAACTCTACAAGATCCACTAAAAATAAAGACTATTTACATTAGAAAATATCTGCTCCCACGCTTTATTACAACACTACGGTAAAATTATCCAAAAGATTTTTTTTGTGTGTATGTGAAAAGGAAACTAAATGTATCAAATGACATTAGCTCAACTAGTTAAATTCCTCAACTTTCAAGGAGGAGACCAAGGTTTGAATCTTGCCAAGCTGTTGTAATACCATTATGTGGTCATGATGTAATACAGGTGGGGCCATTTCAATCCCATATAACCCATTAATAATAAATAAATAAATGTAGATTCAAATACTTAAGGCGGCCAATTTTATGCATAACACTACAATAAAACCAATTAGCATCCCTCATAGTTCAAATGTATTCAAGGTGCAATTCCAAAATTTTACAAAATAAGAAAAGAAAATAAAGCATTATATGATAAAAGGTGAAAAATATAAAAACAACATACTTTCATGAGAAAAATTACTAATGCTTAGTTTCAAACTATTTAGCTTCATCGTCAATATTGAGAGAACAGCCATTTTTCCCAATAAATGTGAAATATCTTGGGGCTGTTTTACATTGAGTTCCATCATGCTAAAATGAAGACAATTGCACTTTTAATGTTGTCATATTTCCCACCCACGTGATGTAGGTGAGTTGGAGAGGGTAGGGCAATCCTCCAAGGGAGGTCCCTGGTTCGAATCTCCACCCTACCAAACGCACATTGGGTACCCAAAATCCAGTTGATTATGCTGGTGCGGTCAGGGCCGGGCGCGACTCCCGGGTGATTTTGACGGTGTAGAACCCCCTGGTCGTGGTTTCTCAGACCAAGGCGGCCCCGCAAGGGGTTTTTTGCTAAATTAAAAAAAAAATGTTGTCATATTTCCCTTTCAATTAAGTTTCATTGGAGAAAATGTGACAAACTCAAAAGGTTTATTGCCTTGTCATTAGGCTCCTTGGGTATGAATTTGATGTTGATTAATAAGGCTCTGTTTGTAGATTTTCCACTTCTTGATCAGACAGTAAGTTAACCGCTCTTCCTTATTTAACCCAAGCAAAGGAGGTAAATCATCTAAAGATTTCCTACTCTTTGTTTCTTCTATCATACTCGAGGATACCTTAGTTTCCCACCTCTTCTCAACTTTAAATAGGAGATATATACTATAAATACTGTGTTTCACATGCGTGCCCTCAAGAATTCTATACCCATGAGGACACATCCCTCAAGAGATGACCCTCATCCTTCAAGAGATGGAGGAAGGGCACCTAGGCATCCCATGCATGCGTCCCACACCATGCAATCTTTTTATTTTATTTATTTTCTTTTAAATCAAGTCTAAATCCTCAAATCTCAGTGTATTATTCTTCTATTTACTATTTACCTGCTAGATGATGCTCTCCTTCAATCAGCAGCAGCTGATGACATTTCTTGTCTTTTCAATTTGGTACATTTTATTATCTTAGTTTTTTTTATTTATCGGTTTGGTATCATTTTATAATACAATAACTCTAAAACAGTGAAACTTGAAGTTTGTGTAATGCAAAGCATAAATTTAGAATTATAAAGAAGGACGCATCATTGTATGCATAAATTTAGAATTATAAAGAAGGACGCACCATTGTATGCATAAATTTAGAATTATGAACAAGGATACATCATTGTATGCATAAATTTAGAATTATAAACAAGGATGTATTTTCATCTTGCCTATGATTAGTAATGACAAAACCAATGATTAACTCAATTATGTCATCTTAAAATGTTTTTCAATTGTGATTTTGATATATATATATATATATATATCCCCGAGTACTTCTATATAGTCATCCCCTTTGACATCCCCTTCTTGCCAAAATATGGGGGTGCCTTGTAGCAAACCCCTTTTCTCATCACCACATTTCTCTGTCCCCACCAAAAGGGTATTACCATGGAACACAATAAATATCATATTTTCTAATGATCCTAGAACATGCAAAAAGTTTTAGGTCATTCCTCCTAGTTTGATCCCTCCAACTCTATGGATTAGAATGGATCTGATCCACACCGCAGGGGCCAGGATGTGGTGGTATGGAGGATAACTCCCAAAACCGGCTTGTGGGGCCTGAAAGTTATGCTTCAGAGCTGTGCAGCAGAAGACAGGATACCACAGAAATCTCTCACACAAGAATGCAACTCTATTTATAAAAAATGCATATGTAGATACACTTCAGAATACAAGAGTCATGCATTGATATTGAGAACATACATGGGCTTAATTCATAAAGTGCAGGGCACGCTGCAGCGTGCAAGGCACTCTGGTCCAATGCACTAAAAGACGTAGTAGAACAAAAGTTTAGGCAACAAGAACAGCTTGTATCTGAAGGGCAAGAAAGGGAAAAAAGCAGACAGGAAACAGGACCAAAGAAGCAAAAGAAGCCCAAGAGAAATGGCTACCCTAAGCTTTATACAGAATGTACAGCAGTTACAAGTAGTTGGAAGGTGAAACAGTTCAGCTTCAAACTGATCAAGAATCAATTTCAGGAACAGTTACTGAACTGCCCGTTCTGCTTCTTCTACAGCTGACGACAGTCCATGGGATGCCAATTGACAAGATTGGACATATGCAGATGTGTCTCCAACACCTGGATCTGAGAAGATTTCCTCATACTTCACCAGCTCTGACAGACTAGGGGACACCGGACGGAAACGCCCCACATCATCCAGTTCGGACGGGAGCAGGGTCACTAGACAACACACCCACAGTCTGTTAGGGTCCCGCTCTAGCGATGGACAGAGACATATCATGGACTTCTTCAGCTTTGATACTTCGGCCTCGACTGCTAGGAGAGATTAGTTTCTGGGGGGTTCTTGGAGCTTGCCCCTCCTGGGCTGCTCCCTCCCCCCCTCCCTCTCTCTCCCTGTTCTTCTTGGCATGCACTTCACTCTTCTGGACTGCAGCCCTTCCCCCCTCTTCTCTCCCTTCTTTTTTTTCCCTTTCTCTTTAGCCCGATTGTCGGGTTTCATCTTGTTTTTATCTTAGTTATTTTCTTTGTTGGGCTTTTAGCCTGCTAGCTGGCAGTCATTATTGTACTTTTTATAGTCCCTTGGGTCTTTTTTGGCCCACCGTGGACATTAATAATATTTCATTTCATTTCTGTGCAGTCCGACATTGGGGGATGACAAGTGAGGTTGGTGCCACAGGTCTGTCTGTCTGTAAGCATTGGCGCCACTATGTCTGGCACCAGAGGAAGGTTGGCGCCATAGAGGTCATGACGCCACAAGCTGAGTTGGCGCCATAGAGGTCATGACGCCACAAGCTGAGTTGGCGCCACAAGGAAGTCTAACACCCCAAGAAATTGTGAAGCTAGCCTGTCTAGTGAAGAATCCAGACAGGCACCAAGGCCTACAAGCTGAAAGTACTCTAGGGTCATCACCATTGGGAATTTGAGCAGCCCCTGCTTTGCTCAAATCAGAATCAACCATAGAGTACTCAATAGAATAGAGTACCTAATCCATTGCTTGGGCTTCTTTTCAGACTCTGTTGTCACCCTAACACCCCTTGCAGCTTAGTCGCAGCTATTCTGCAATCTTTTTTACATTATCAGACAAAAACCAAAGCCTATTTCAATTCAAAGGACAAAGTGCCCCAAATGCCTGTATTCAAAACAGAAATTCCATTTTAAGGAATTATTCTCATGTCCTACTCTATACCCAAGCATAGCCTATCCAACTTCGGGCAAGGGCTCTATCAAATCCATTTCAACACAAATTTTGACATAAACTTAGATCAGCAATTATTTTTGTATATAAAGAGGATATAAGGGAAGAAGCCAACAAATTCCCATTCTGCATTAAATTTCTTCCCAAAACACTAGTGATGAGACCCTAGCTCAAACTGGAGAGATAGTTATTTTGTATATAAAGAGGATATAAGGGAAGAAGCCAACAAATTCCCATTCTGCTCAAAGATTAAGTTTCTTCCCAAAATACTAGTGATAACCTAGCTCAAACTGGAGACAGTTTCTTCTAGTAAAATAAACATTAAAAACCATCATCTGAAGCTTTACTCAGACCCATCCTTTCCATTATGATGGGCCACTCAAAAGCAGTAGTGGTGGTCTTCAGGTCTTACAGAAACAAATAGAAAATAACTTTGATCCATCTTAATGCCCACAATGCCCTTCTACTATTTCAATATCCGTATATTCATGATCTCTATATTTAATCCCAGAAATCTAAGTATTGAAGAATTTTCGTTTTAAGTCTTAAGTGTGGTCAAACAACAAGAGCCATTATTCAGAAAAATCGCCGAAAATTCCTCACTAAAAAGACCAAGTTCGGTAGGAAGTAAGACAATCCTTTCTTCCCCTTCAATCAAAAGGAATCCTCCTTTAAGGTGTCATCCAAACAACCCAAAATCATTATGCTGAACACAACCTTCACTGTATAGCACATAATGGAAACAAAAATGCCTCCGAGTCGAAGCACCAAGAATAGACAGCCCATTACATATCCCGCCCAAGAAAAACCAAATGCTAAACCCTCAAACCAATCCCAAATACATATTTCTGCAACAATGTTTTAGTCACACTCACCAAAAGGTGAACAAGTACCTTCATATGGCTCCTAAGTTTCTTACCATCCCAAAAGGTGACAAATTAAGCTGCTAACACATTACTAGATTGTCACTACGGTTATCAAGAAAACAACTGATATTATCCAAGAAGCAATAACCACCATACTTAACAAGAAAACCCAAATACATCCTCCTCCACTAACTTTTGAATCAAAGACTAACCACAAAGTAAACAAGTACCCTCATACAGATCGTAATTTTCTTAACATCCCATAAGGTGAGAAATTAAGATCCTAACACACTACGCAATTGTCATTATGACTAACAAGCAAACAATTGACATTATGCAAGTAGCAATAACCACGATTCATAAACCAGCAAATCTGGATATCACAACCAAAACATTTCCCAATTTTAGGACATACAATTAGCTTAAACCTAAGACCTCATCAAAACAGGCATAGTTATCTCTTACATCTATGTGGCTACTTCGTATTCCACCTTGCCTAATGTACTACATCAAAATATAAGAAGCATGCTTTCAAAAGAAATTGACGACACTCCTATAAAAGAATTACCAAATTAGGATCCAAGATTACTGTGACTCAATTTTGGGATGAACCCAGCTTTGTAAAAACAAGATCTTCACTTAAAAATGGAATACAGGTGATTGACATGAGTATCCACATTTTATGGATCACACCAGTGCACTGAAACATATGAAAAGAGAAGGCATTATATGCCTAACTTGAATGCATATGTGAAGAAAGGGGGCATATTGTCCCTGATTATTTGTTTTCATGTACATGGTGCATTCCAACTTTGTACATCATTCAAAGGAATTCCTCTCTACGGCTCATGATATCAATTAATGGAATAGCTGAAATCTACCACTCCTTTCATAGTAGATCCACACTACACAGCAAAAGACATTTCTCTGTACAGCTCATGATATGAATGAATGAAATAGCTGAAATCTACCACTCCTTTCATAATAGATCCACATTCTACAGCCAAATGTTATGGGGATAAACAAAAACATCGAAAACAGCAATAATAATAGCATTGAATTTTAAACAGGTCTTTGAGTCAAAAGTCCTTTGCCAACAGTCCTCAATTAGGCAAAGATGAGAAAATTCTATCAAAATTCAATTACAATTTTTTGGTAACTGTACCTCGAATCCAGGTATAAATGTGGATTTCAACCAAACAAGTAGATTCAATTTTAGATGAAATGACATCATATCAAACTCAATTTCCAATCAAAAAAAAATCTACAGTTACATCAAACTCAAATTCCAATCTAATAGATAAAAGGTTTTTGCTCTGTCAGCCAACTTTCTACAAGAATAAAATCCCAAAAAAGCCGCTTAGGTTCAAACTTGACAAAAGCAGTTTCTGGTCTATTTCTAGACACCTGAAGCAATGCCGCCATCTAGGAATCCACTCAAGCAAGTACTTGATAATTTTCTCATAGCAATTGCTTTGCTCAAATATCAAGAACCTCCCCCAAGAAAACAAGCATGAAACTACAAGATATGTATTTATTTCAATGTAGCCACCATGGAACCACTGTCTATATCTTGATAATGTCCATAATGTCCAAAGGCCATCATTAATGCAAGCTACCACTTATCCAGAACAATTTGTTCCTTTTCAATCCAAAAGAAGAGAAAAAAATGTTTAACTCACAAGTGGCATATGAATTCCATAATAATCATGAATGAGACTACAACATAAATAGTTATGTATTTATTTGTACCTAGGCATCCTAGCATGAAAGTTTAACTGGTTCTACAGGTCTCCTCTATGCAATGGATATGCATCTCTCGCAGTCCTCAAGCGCCAATGTTTCCAGCTGCACTTTTAGGGCATGCCTAAAAGCTGAGCCTCATTGACTAACTTTTATCAAACCCAGTCCTTTATGGATCTGAGTGTGGAAGCCCGCATCTAGGGTGTGCTAATTGGGCTCATATTGAAAGGGTCCAGAGTCCAGACTATATTGCTGTATGTAAGAGAAAAATTTCACAACATATTCTTGAGGTTGCATTTGGCACTCATCCTCTTTGCTTTAAGAGCATCTTCAAAATTATTTTTCATCTGCACCATCTTAGATCCATGGCCAACCACACTTCCAGCCACAAGAGATATTCGTACTTAGCACTTTGCTCCTCAGAATGTGTTTCCTCTGAAATCTCTTCTGGTCATCATCTAGTCTGGTATTTGGAAGCTAGTTCTCTCCAATCAATTGGCATCTCCATAGATCAGCCACCCTGTTTCAAATACTCCTTGAATGCTCCTCCCCATCTTTTCCCAGGCAAGAAGGTGATTAAACAAATAGTAAGAGATGATAATTATCAGCAACAAACTCGTCGCTTGGACCATTCCACATCAGCATCTTAAGTTAGTCTTCTACCCAATACACATCATGAGGATTGAATATGACATCATTGCTCGCCTTGATTATATCCAACAACACTGAACACACAGAATCAAGATCCCTCTTGGTCAACTCAGAGTCTACTAACATCAATTGTAGATGGAGATAGATTACCATATCCCTCGAATGTGAAGAATCAAAAGCATTACAGATTCAAATGTCCTCCTTGTAATGAGATTCAAGGAAGTTACTATTTTTTGTTCAGAGACTCAGGCAGATTGCTTGACACTTTTTCATGCTATTCTAACAAAGGATGCTTGGCTTTATACTTTCAGGAAATTATGAACCTTTGATGTTAAATATTTAGGGAGAGATCGACTAGCACATGACTAATCACCTCCTTTCACCCTATCTCCGTCAATGGGAGCAATAAGTGTTCATCCAAGGCCACAACTTCTCAAAATGGTAATGAAAGATCTGCATGTCTTTGCCCACATTATTGTTGAATTTGTAATCTGATTCATGGCCAACAGCCGACATTGTGTGTTGTATTGGATAGAACTGACACCATTTCATTGTACAATGTATTTAATATTTTGTAATATTTTATTATGTAAGCCCAATGGGCCATGGCTAACCTTGTTATGGTTAAACCTTATTTAATATTTGTAGTTTTCTGAAGCCAACTTGTTATGTTGGCTTAAGTTAAACTCTATGATGTAATTTGGGGTTTTAGTATTGCTATAAATACCACCCTCACACTCCTCATTTCTTATCAAAGTGTTGTGCAATATTATCTATAGATAGTGATTATTTATGGTGCCTACAAGTACCCCAAATCTCTTTCGTCCTTCTCCTTTGCTTTTTGTATAAGATTTGAGTTAATGGTTTGCTTCTATTCGTTTCTAGAAAATAATGTGAATTCCATCATGGTATAAGAGCGGGTATGGAGCAGCATTGCTTGGTCACACAAAAGGTTCGTTTGGTGCCTCTGATCCTTTCTTCCGATACAAAGGGCAACCTCTTCTCCAGAGCTTCATAAGTGTTTTCCATCAAAAGAAGGCGAACTAAAGCAATTTGTATTTTTCTTATAATGGCCAATTTGAAAACTGCTTTGGAAGGAAAAATTGTTCCTATGAAAACAAGTGCCATCACCTATTTCTTCCTCGTTTCTGCCTCTTTTGTTGCGCCTACCCTTGGCATGATCATCATTCTCTGAGAAGCAGTCATTTTTTTTCCTTCGTACTCTACGGATTTGAGAACAGGACATTTGCTTTGGCCATGGAGGAGTGGTTGTGTCACAGTTTGATAGGGTGATGCTTCCTCTTTTTGAATCATTCCCCCTGACAACGACCGCCATGCCCTCGCATCCCCACTTTCAACAAGGTCAACGTCTTTGGAGTAGGACACCTCCCCCTGTCACGTCTCTTGCTACAACACAGACGAACAGGCGAGTGGGCGTCATGGCATTGCTTCGCTTGATCTTGGTTTCGATTCTTCTCATCGTCCTAAGGATGCAAGCACATGTGGTTAATTTTTACCTCTACCTTTTGGTATATGTTCTTTACAGGTGCATCCAAGCCACCATTCGTGGTGCAATGGCAAGATGGTACCAACTCGAGCTTATCCCTCAAGCATGCAAGGTTTGATCCACGCAAAATTTGGTTTGGGGGCATTTGAGTGAGGTGCTAACAGCCTTAAGAGGTGAATGCACCTTTTACCTCCCAATGCATTTACATAGGCAGCTGGCTAGCACGGCTAGCTTAGGCCGCTCGCCAAGTCAAGGTCCAACATTTGGCCCTCATCCCCTTGCACGTGCAGTTGTGATTTTGTTGACCAAGGTGGCAGCCAAAATGGGCATTGAAAAATAAAGTTTTTACTTTTTTATATTCATACAGATAAAACCAATGGTTAAAAGGCAAGTGTCAAGAATCTGACAAGTTAGAGGAACTTAGGTGGCAAACTATGATTAGAGCGCAACTAATCTGGATTCACCAAGTGCCAAGTTTGGATTGACTCCTGCAACCTTAAGGTTTGAAAATTTATTTTTTAATTTTTTTGGGGTCCATTAGGGTAAAACTACCAAAGGCCATAACATTTGCATACGGAAGCATTTTGAGCCTTTTTTTTTTCAAATCGTACGATTTTTTGAGCTCTATACACTGGTGGCATCAATTCATGGACATGCTGCAATGTTAAGGGTTGGATTGTGTAAGATGGACCACAGAGCCCTAATTACTCGCTTGAATGGGCAAAATAACAATAATTGGTCAACTCAAATGATCGGCCTACTACGAAGTAAGAACTTGTGGTGTATCTTTCAGGAGGATAAAGCAACGATTCTTGATGATGAAGCTCGGCACCAAAAGGCAGAAGAGGCACTAGGTTTGTTTTCCTTACTAATTGAACTAGAGTTGCTTTTCCATATCAAAGAAGAGAGTGACCCTATCAAGGTATGGTCAAAGTTGCATGAACTTTTTGGAAAGGTTAATACTACTGAAGTAAGTCGCTTGGAATTAGAGCTTTCTTCTCTTAAGCTAGCTGAGTTTGATAACATTGAGTACTATTGTGAGATTCAAAGCTTTGAGGGCAGATATTGCATCTTTTAGAGGCAAATAGAAAGATGATGCAAAATATGTTAAGATTGTTCTTGCTAATCTCTCTCGCTCCTTTCAGATATTATACCTAATAGTTCAAACTTCATACAGTGCCTATGTTATTGGAATCCCAAAAGACTCTTACTCTTGATCAGCTTTTTTCTCTTCTAGCTCACTTTCAAGTTGCAATGTGGAATTGCGGTGGTGCAACTCCTCCCATACAAGGGCAATACTAAGTCTTCAAAGAAATCGAAGACCACTTGCAGATACTATAAAAGGGAGGGACATCCTACAAAGAATTGCTTGTTGAAGCTACAAAATATTGAAGCTAAGTTCTTGAAGCAAGGTGGACGTTTTTCAAATGATGAGGGAGATTCAGATGGATCTGCCTGAAACTGTAGAGGCCCACTAGAGTATCCATTATGGGTGGAAGATATAATTGTCACTAATGTCTTCTCTCCTTGGCCCATCAGTTCAAATTGCAGTGGTGCAACTCCTCGCATACAAGCTCATGCAAAGGAATTCCAATCTAAGGAGGCTAAGACCCGAGGGCCCACGGGCAATACTAAGTCTTCAAAGAAATCGAAGACCACTTGCAGATACTATAAAAGGGAGGGACATCCTACAAAGAATTGTTTGTCGAAGCTACCAAATATTGAAGCTAAGTTCTTGAAGCAAGGTGGACGTCTTTCAATTGATGAGGGAGATTAGGATGGATCTGCCTAAAACTGTAGAGGCCCATTAGAGCATCCATTATGGGGGGGAAGATATTATTGTCATTAATGTCTTCTCTCCTTGGCTCCTTAGTTCAAATTATGAGGGGGTGTTGAATTTGTAATCTAATTCATGGCCAAGAGTCGACATTGTGTGATGTATTGGATAGGCCTAAGGGCATTTCATTGTGCAATGTATTTAATATTTTGTAATATTTTATTATGTAAGCCCAATAGACCATGGTTAACCTTGTTATGGTTAAACTTTATTTAATATTTGTAATTAACCTATGTCGGCTTAGGTTAAAGTATATGATGTAATTTGGGGCTTTAATATTGCTATAAAAAGCCCCCTCACACCTCATTTCTTATCGAAGTGTTGTGCAATATTATCTACATATAGTGATTATTTATGGTGCCTATGGGTATCCAAAACTCTTTCATCCTTCTTCGTTTTTTGTATAATATTTGACTTAATGGTTTGTTTTTGTTCATTTATAGAAATTAATGTGAATTCCATCAATTCAAGAGTAGCCACTAGGGCTTCAACACCAACTTCCTCTTGGATGCAAGAGGGCGAGACCAAGGCTCTCCAACATCAAGTATAGCCCTTCAACATCGAATATTGACTTCCCCTCGATTACCTAAGAGATAAAAGTAGAAATAGCATACTAGCTTCTTGCTTTTTGTTAGTTCCTCAACATTGGATGCTAAGAGGCTTTTGGGTCGGACTATATGCAATTCTATAATTATCCAATCAGGCCCCCCTAGCCCTAACCATTCTCCTAGGAGTATCACTAGTCCCAATGTTGACTCTTTTGGGATGATTAATGATGATGACAAATCTCCTTTTGTTTCTACTTAGGGATACATGAAGACGCGTCCCCAAGGGGACGCATCCCCCCATCCCTAGAATGGGGGGACGCCAAAGGGGACATTTCCCCACCATCCCCCTTTTGGGAGGGACGGGTGGGGCATCCCCGAGACGCCGCCAGGCAGCAGGGGGCCATCCCCGATATCCCTACTGTGCGGGGACGTCATGGGGGACAGTCGATCGTCCCTTAAAATAAATTTATCAACCTCATTCAAATAAAAAACTAAATTAATAAAACTTCATTTCTAAAATTTATTCACCACATTTTGCTCAAATATTCAGATTTAGAATTTCTTAACTAAGAAGTTTCTACGCAGGCCAAATCTTAAAAAAAAAAAAACCAAACATCTATTTGAATGTGAAGAAAGCAAAAGTGAAAAAGAAGCAATAGGTTTGCAAATCAACATTTGCGGTCCCATTACGTACTGCGGGAATCAAACTCGTTACCTCGCGATGGTGCAAACTGTTTTTATTTCTCTCTGCGTGGGAGATTACGAGCGTAATGGAAACCTCAAAAGCACCAAATCAAATATTCCGCTTATCTTTTGGTTGAGCTTCAAGTACGTGTTCGAGGCAAGCAACGCGACGACAATAAGATCTTTCATGTTGTTCGTTTATCTTGGTGAATAAATATCCGAGGGGAAACGTGAATTCATGGAAACGAAGGTTACAATTTCAGGTGTAAACTGATAATCGAGGCTTTAGCTGGTTAAAAGCAATCTATAGGACACATCAATCATATTTAATTATTATTTTTAATTTTTTTATTAACTTTAATGATGAATTTTTTATATTTTTATATAATTTTTGTAATTATTTTATTATAAAAATATTAGCATAGTTAGTGTGAATATCATTATATATTAATCAAGTGGCATTAGCTCAACTGGTCAGATTCCTCAGTATTTAAGGAGGAGACCTAGGTTTGAATCTTGCCAAACGATACATGGATGATATCCAAGCTTTGTTGTAATACCACTATGTGGTGATGATGTAATAGGAGTGGGACACATTAAATATATATATATATATATACTTAGCATCCCAAAATAAATAAATAAATCATCTTGATCCAAAGGATGCAAGACAAATCGATGAGGATGAGGATCAAGAGGGGTTGGTTGGAGTTCCATTGGAGGCTCTTCACTTGGATGATGAAGGAAGCTCATCAGATACACATACTGATAGCCCAGCAAAAGGCACTACCGCATGAAAATTCTAAAAAAGTTTATACTATTATACTTGTCTCCTAAAATCGGCTTGTCGTCCCCCACCTACCCAAAAACCATCCCTAATACATATGTAACCTTGTTTCTACTTCTACCATGCATTGCACCACCAATTAGAGTCGACAGTTAGCTCCTCTAGAGCTTTGTAATTTCTATTTCTTTCTTTCCCTCAAATGGTGATTCTCATCTCTCTTCTTTATTACATAAGTATTAGGGTTTACCCATTTAGGGGTCCACTCCTCAAGGTTGTGGTCATTTGTTGTACAATAGATTAACTTTAGTATAGTTTGTTTTATTTTATTTGCTCTAGTTTAGATTGTTAATGCTTAATACTCTTTTAATAACTACAATGCTTCATAACAGCTTCCTTCCATTGAGTGCCATTGACCAATTTTGGTCATCCTTGGCCACCGACAATTATTTAATCCACTAGTCTAGGCTGTCAAACTTGAAGGAAATTTGATCTAGACATGCAGATTTTCTACGCAAGTTCTCAACTTTATTGGGCATCGCTTTGCTTTGCATTTGATGTATTCAAGTTGACAAAGCTTTTCAGGCTTATTTAAATGCTACAGAAACCATTACTAGCCAAACAAACTGCATGCATGAATTGCATAAACTGATGTCTACATTGGACACCATACATTTCTAACAAAACTATTCCAGTTTCAAGATATCTCTATGCATTTGTTGAATCAGTTTCTCTCCTCATGGTGTTAATAATCTCTAAATCACACTAATGGAACCTTAACAAGATCCTGTGTGAAGGACTGGGTTTCTCTTTGGCTTAGTGTCACTTGGGATCTTGTGATACTAGTTACTAGCAAAACCTTCAAATTTACATCAAATTACTCTTTTCATGCCCAAAAATACTTATATAAGAAAAAAACAGAGTACAGACAGTCCATAAATAGACTGATGCAATGTTCATAAATCCAGAAGATCTATTATAGGGCTAATGATTTACTGTCATACCAATCTAGTACCCATTCCTAGCTCAAATTAGATATTTTCCTAGCATGAAAAGCATATAAACTTGGCAAAATCCCATGGAACAAAGACAATGCAAGTAAACTGCAGAAATGCTTAGGCAAAAACACGCATACAAAAGTAAATAAAATAGAGATTTAATGTGAAAGACCTTTTCAGAAGGATTTAAGCTTGATAATCCATGCAAATTAGAGAGATTACAAGGGTTGTCACCATCAACTTGGCCCTCACTAAGATGTACAGCCACCATGCCCTTGTTTGCAGCTTCATATAGTACCTCTCAATGGTATCCTTGCTCTACTACTGATGGAAATGGCTCACCCCTCTTCCTGGCTCTCAAAACCCCTCCTCTCCTTGCTAGTTTTGACCCAAATAAGCCTCATCTAGTCTCTTCCTCTTTCAAATTCAGAAGTGAAACTGTTGTCTCTTAATCTTCTGAAACTGATGTCTCATAATCCTTGAGGTTTTTTCAAGTACAAAACATATATGGAAATGATCTGTCATGCCTTATACATATTCCTCTTGACACTTGCCCAAATTAGTTTCAAGCCACCTTACAGATATCAGCTCAGCTTATTTCCAGCCAACTTGTTGGCTGATCCATTTTCTAGCCTTTTGGAGGCCCAAACAGATGAGTTTTAAGCTGACATTTGGTAGGCACATGTGCAATGATGTCAAGAACCCTCAATATATTTTCCTCTTTTGGAACTGTCAAGAGAGACAAATAAGGACTATGGTCAAATAGATGTATTTTATGCTGAAATTTACATCATGCATTACCCTTTGCGTCTCCTTTGACTTGCAAAAAGAAGCACTCAACTTGAACTTGAATTTGCTGACTTATGCAACCTCAATCGAATGTGTCGGATAGATAAATACTCACTGCTCTCGACTGTTTTTTTTATCTTTTTTTTCAAGGGTCAAATGATGATATTTTGAACTCAAATTAATTCTAAGTTTTCTTCTTAATGTCAGGAAACCCCTCTAAAGTTTCACTGAAATCCAATTTCATTTAAAGAAGTTATGGCCAAAATATGAGGCTGTCCTGTTTTCAATGCTTGTCCGGTCACCATCACTGGAACATTCTTCCTTGGCATCAACTTGTCAACCTCTCAAGTGACCTGTTGTATATCCACATGGATCAGTTACTCACTAGGACTTTGATGGTTTCTGGTTAGCGGTATTATCTTAGTGATGCCACTGTACTAAGAAAGAAACCCACCAACATAGAATTATTAGGTGATTACCCCTCATTGTTATGTTTGATGTCATTAAATGGTATGTTGCAGAATGAAAACCAACATAAAGTCCAATCAATCATTTGTGGATGCTTGAAAAGCAATCCTGTATTCACGTCAGCAAATCAAGGCATCTGATTTTGTAGTACTGCTCTTATCTTGACCTTCACATCTCCTTTTGCTTCATCTTTAATTTATTCCTCAACTTTCTTGCATCTTCTCTTCAGCACACCAAACTGTGTCTCATAGGTTTAGAGGCTTGGTTTAAGCTCCAATATTGTGTTAAAAAAAAAAATTGCAAAAGAATAAAATTTGAGAGAGAGAGAGATCCAATCTGCTCGCGACAAATTTCTCAAATGCATCTTCTCTGTCCTGCCAATCTGTATCTCATAGGCTCTCACTATAAGATCTGATACTGTGTTAGAAAAATTGAAGAGACCAAGATCCATATGCAGAAAACACAATCAGCATAACAACAAAAATATTGACAAAGAAAAAACATAAATTAAATTATTGAAATAGGTCATTAACTCATACAGGTTAAAATTGCTCATAAAGGGTATCTGTGCTTCACCCAACCTACCACCCAAATCTTTTTTTATCACCTTTAGCACTATATATGCATATTTGTAATTTATTTGTCTGAGTTAATGTATTGATACATTTCCAACAATCATTACTCTTCCGCATCTTAGGACCCCTGGTGTATAAAGAAAACTTCCTGTTTTCGGGACCATCTCTTCCTCATAATCAATGCAATCTTACAAGAGGATGGTCAAAGTTTCTGAGGCTCGATTCTAACCAAGGAAAATAAAGCCGAGCTGCATGAATTCGTGTGTATAATGTGGGAACCAATTTCAGCATGTTATTTGATATACAGTAAAAATTTAGAATACCTTAGATATGGTACGGCTGGGATAGACATATACATCAGACGTCACTTGCCATGATACCCTTGTCACTTGTCATGATAGCTCAACAATGATTTTCTCATATATCAAGAACAAGGGTTACATGTACTACAAATTGTGTATATGTATTATGGATACCAGAAAGTCCTCCCTCAAGTGATGCAATGGTTGAGTCCTCTCTCACTACTCTATGAAAGTTTGAGATATGCCAAAATGTCAAAGGCCTCTGACCATCTCTTGAAAATTCTTGCTGGTTGACAACTTTTGAGTCATGTTGAACTTGAAGAACATCAAGTGTTAGTCTCGAAGTCATCACCACCATTCTAGGGAAGGATGAAAGGGGTTTGTCATTACAAGTATGAGGATAGTGCCAAGCAAAAACTTTATCTCTACTCTTGTACCTTGTTGATGCTCTCATTAGTTTCTCTTCCATGGGAAAATCAACCTAGTTTTATGCTTTTCTCTTCCCCACACCAATTTTTAAATAAAGCAATAATTAGCAAACCACAAGATGACTCATTTAGATTAGTTGGCATGGATTCATTTTACATTTGTGCCCTCTAGAATCACGATGAATTTTAAACTGCATAACACCAAGAACCACTTGGCCTTGTTGAGATCAAAATGATATGTCATAACTTTGTTCGTTTTGGTGTATTTAGCCCTACCAAGAAATTCAATGCCACTGCATTTATTAGCCAAGGTATAAAAGCACAAGATGCCCTTTAGACATATTCCTAAAATTTATATGATGTCATCATTGTATTACTAGTATTACTAGACAAAGTTATCAAAAAATGGTAGATCAATCAATCTGGTGATACTTTTGACCTCTGTTACGAAACTCGGCGATCAGACTCGAAGTTAGAGTCCAAGTCAACTTTTTGACTCACTCCGAATTGACTGAGGGAGATTTTTTAGCTCGCCAAGTTTTTTTTTTCACCTTAGAGAATTTTTGGGACTAGCGTGTAAAAAAAACTAGCCAAGTTCCCACAAAAAAAAACTTGGCCATCCACACACAAGTATAGGAGAACGGCATAAAAAGTTTATTTTTTTCAAAGTCCCCTCATTTTTGCTGTTTCCAGTTGGAGAGAAAGCAGAGACAAGCTGAGATCAAACCAACAACAACACTAAATTGCATCCTAAATCCAATTTTTTTTAGTTTTAAAGAATCTAACAGCCACCCAACAATTACATCTGAGGTAAAAAAACTCGGTTTCAGCTGTCAATGCTTAAACTCCTATATGCCAAGGTTGTATTTTGTCTGACAGGGTTACACTCATATTAAATTGTAATGGAGTGATGTAATTAAAATTAGTCAAGGTTGCAGAAAATCACATTGAAGCAAATTTAGCATTTGTCTTAGAGTTGACGGCCTAGCTCTAACTGAAGTGCCAAATTAGTGATAATGCCAAATTGCCAACTGTCATGATGCTGTTTTAGAGTAAATGGCCTGAATGTGGCATCATCTTCTTAGTATCTGTCATGAGATCAACTGCTTCATCTTTGCTTGGCATCTTTGCTGTCACTTTCATGTGTAGTTTAAGGTTGTATCACTTATAGTATTAATTTTGGATTTGTATAATGTTAATTAATTGTGGTATGCATGAACAAAACTTTTTTGCAATGAAAATTTGCATTTTCGCCAGTATTGTTTTGCCCAAGTTTTTCTAAGTTTTTTTGCCAAGTCTAAATCGAGTCCCTATTCGACCTTGCTGAGTTTTTGCCAAGTCTGAGTTTCTTTACCATGCTCTTGACTACCTCTAGTTTTGTCATGACAACATTTTTTGGTTGCCCTTCATCTTCTACTATACTTGTTCCTCACTCTTAACCTTGAAAAGGCAAGATCAATTCTTCTGCACACAATATCCTCTTGTGGACAGCCATAATGAATCAGTTTGCAAATGCCCTTCCACATTATGTGCTCTATTGTTCTATCTGTTCAAGGAAATCGATCCTCTAGGGTTTCTTTGTTCTATCTGTTCAAGGAAATCGATCCTCTAGGGTTTAGAAAGAAATACATTTTTTTTTAAGTAGGTTTTTGAAAGGGTGCCCTTTTCCTTTTACATCGATTTAGTCTCATTGAGCTATTTGATGCCATCCAGATTTGAACCTTGGTGTGGGCTACATCGACTATTTGTCCCAACCGTTGAACCAAGGACCCATTGGCAAGAAATTCAAATATTCATTAAAGAGGAAAAATGTTAATTTACGAGCATTATTGAGTAGTCCTTATACATTGATTCACTCATATCTCCTACTCCCCTTTCTTGCAGCTGAATTAAAAAAAATTATATGAATTAGGACATCCTCTACTTATAAATTTCCTTTCTTATTGATTTCTGGTGTGCTGGTCCAAAATGTGTTGACCTTTAACAGTTTAATCTCTCCCATATTGAGATAACTAATTCTCATCTCAACCACACCGTTTCTAATCACATCACTTCTTTGTCTAATGTTTATTTTCTTCTCCAACCTCTCTTCTCTCTCCTTTCAATGGGAGAATAATAACTTGATCTACTCCCTCCATGCTTATATAGTTGTTTTAAATAATGAACTACATTAAAAAATACTAATAATCAGACATCTATCAGATCCAAGTTCTTACCAAATCAGCAATTGTTGAAGAGTTTATCCCACAATCTCATTGCTATTTTTCTATTTACTCTACTATGTTAAATTTCTAGGGCTTCAAAAATTAATTATGATAATGTTTCCATAGGATTCCCTTGACTACATCCTTTATAAAGTCAGCCTGCACTGTTTTCAACTAAGATGCACAATTGTGTTACCTTCCCAAGATAGAGTTGAATCAAACTTTATTATGGTTAGAAAAGCATTGGCTTTCCCTTGAAATCCTCCACTCTATTCATCCCTCCTATGACTTGCCACTTGCCAATTGCTTTGAGTCGTGAAATGTGCTAGCATAATTAAACTTTCTTATATTGACTTCTTGAGATTCCATTTCCACAATAATGCCACTATGAGGGAGGGAGCAATGAACTCCAAAAGCGCAAAAAAAATTCTAATCTATGCACAACAGTGTACAACCAATAGTCCTTTTGACTCGTGAAATGTGCTAGCATAATTAAACTTTCTTATATGGACTTCTTGTGATTCCATCTCCACAGTAATGTCACTATGAATGAGGAAGCAATGAACTCCAAAATAGTAAAAATTTCTAATACATGCACAACAGTGTACAACCAATAGTCCTTAATACATGGTTTTGTATGCCCATATGAGAATATGGATTCTATCATCCTAGTCACCTCTCCCATGTATAGATCTTTGTTGAACTTGCTGCAAGAACTTCGTTAAATGTTTCTGCTGACTCATTCATCTGAGGTTAGGAAGACAAGCTCATATTGTGGTAGACCATAAACTTGAAGAATATTGCTTTGATGCACTTTCCTTTCACTTCATATCAGTTCATTAGTAATAGTACTATCTAACAGTCCACACTTATACATCATTTCTCCAGTCACCCTTATAATTACAAGTTTAAAACTTGTAAGGCACTCCTTGTTAGAAGAGCTTATGCCACATTTGCTCCACTCTTGAGCTTTCTCCCTGATCTCAAGAAATCATACACTTCTAACAAATAATGAAATTTCTAACAATTTATAGTAGACAGATGTCATATTGAGCTCCATGGCATATGTCAATATAATTTAATATTTGGGTGGCAGTACAAGAAAAGTTAAAACATAAAACTACCGCACAAGGGAGGGGAGGAAGGTTACAAAATATACCTTTCCTAATGCAATACGTGTGTATAACCGTTGACGCTGGTATCTGTTTTGAAGCAGCATAGCAACACCTTGCATTATAGCCCATGTCAGAAAGAGCCGCACTCCTTGCTGCATTTAAATAAGAGAAATAATATGCTCAGAAAGTGAGTAATCCAGGCTATAAATTTTAAAATCAAACATCCTTATAGCGAACCTATTAGAATGAAAATAACAATGATGATCCGGACCTGCTTCTCAACACAGCTAGGTTGCCCTCTGATCTCCCATGTGAGACTTACAAGAGCCATAAACATAGCACAATAATGGTGATAGACCCACCTGCAAAAGACCATAACCTATGATAAATGTGGTTCTCTAAATTAATTATCCAAAAAGCTCATGGTACTAAAATTGTTATTTGCTTATATGGAGAGAGAGATCAACTTCTACATGCTTGAATTGCTCACCTATGATAAATACTGGCAACTTTAGGATGAAAAGATGTCTTATTGATATACTTTATGCATTATTTTTCAGATACATATCTTAAAAAGGTCCCAGCTATCTTTGCAAAAGCATGAACCATAATACAACGGAACCTACATACTTAATGTGTAGGTGTATTTCAATCCAATGGCTACCCAAACATAAAAGGGAACTTAAGAGGGGTATAAAAGTAACCTTTTCAGGGCAATTTTTCCCCGAAAAACATCTCATTTTTTAGGAGCCATATTTTTGCACAAATTGTCTGATTTAAACGATTCTTGCACCATTTTGTGCGGAATTTGAAGAGCTTTGAAATGAGTGGTCATACAAAAGAAGCCAAGCAGTATTGAGGGAGATACATCCATGTGAAGACATCCATCCGGAACAAGAGCAGCATTAAGGCAATTTTTTCCAAAAAAAAGTCTCATCTTTTAGAAGCCATATCTTTGCAAAGGATTGTCAAATTCAGATGATTCTTGGACCAATTTGTGTGGAATTTGAAGAGCTTTAAAATGAGTGGTCATATGAAGGAATCCAAGCAGTATTGAGGGAGATATGACCCTGTGAAGTCAGCCATCTAAAACAAGGGCAGTGATGATATTTCAAGTCACATTGCAGATATCTGTCAGCCAAGGTTCAGATGATGGGAGGAGCAATGAAGGGCTAAGGCATCAACGAGGCAAGACACTCCGTTTGGGCATAGAATTGTTCCGCTAAGTTTCATTTATCCCTTCATTATCTTCTAAGTTCTATAGGTTTATTTTCAAATAATATAATCACTATAAGATATACTAGTAACTTTCAATAGATATTGTGTTATAGTGTCCTTCCCATGGACTGATTTACAGCTAAATCCTTAGAATCATCCCTAGTAGTAGAGGTTAGGGAGGACCTCACAGAGCAGCGATCCTCGTTGCTCAAAGATAAGGCAGTCATTGGTAAATTTAATGGGTCTTGGCCAGGGGCTTCGGCTCTAAGAAAATGGATTGATAGGAAATGGAAGTCTCTAGAAGTGAGTCTATCCTTTCTTCTCAAAGGTTTCTTCCTAGCCATTTTTTTTTTGTTCCAAGGAGGAAAGAGATAGAATCCTAAAAGGGGGTCCTTGATTTATGGGAAGAGGAGAAGTCTTCCCTACCTGCTGGTATGAAGACTTTGCACCTAAAAATGTAAATCTATCCCTAGTACTTGAATTTTGGGAAATGAATACCTTCAAGGCAATAGGCAACACTCTAGGAGAATTCCTTGAGATTTCAAAAACTACAAAAGACGGAGTCTTGGCAATTTATGCCCGGATATTGGTCGTAATTGATATCAGTAAACCATTACCAGAATCAATCATTCTTAAGAGGTTGTGGACCCAAACCATGGATTAAGAAAATATATCTTTCAAATGTAGATGTCCTGAGGTGGGGCATATTGAGAGATCACGCTCTAAGAAGAGTCCAACAGAAACATACGAAGAAAACCTCAAGAGAAACTTACAAATGGATATGGATGAGGACAGTTTTCAACTTCCAAAAAATAGGTCCAGACATATGAAAGTAAATAAACAGTGGTCTAGTGGAGACCAATAAGTAAGGATATTGGAATAAACATCAAAATAAAATTATTTTGAGGCTTTAGCCTATGAAGAATAAGCAGATCAGAACTTAGAAGACATGGTACAATAGGATTAGAATATTAACAAGGAATCGTATACTCATTCTAAACCGGTTGAACATTCCTACTAAACCTAAGGAATGTGCCTCGTCAGATTTTGAAGACTCGTGAAGTACCAAGCACCATTCAAGAGAAGGAAAGTGATAGAGAAAATGAAGTGTTAGATGTTTAATACCTCTACCATTAACAAGGAAATACCAAAAAATGAGCAAGATAAGTCAAAAGCTTCCTTAGCAAAGCTAGGAGAGGATAAATCTAATGAAAAGGAAAGTTGTGAAAGAATATTTTGGAATAGAATAATAAGGCCTACCCCCGATACTAGTAAGGCAAAAAGAGGAAAATCTTCAAATTATCAAGCAAGAGCTAGGAAAGCAAGAGCAAACATAGAGAAAGGAACACAATCTAAGTTGGTTGAACTTCTCTTTACCAAACAACAAAATGATATTGGTAATTCATTGGAGGGGCCAGCAGCCCCTAATGAGACATGATTACCATCTCTTGGAATATAAGGGTTGCTAATGCCCCTCAAAGCAGAGGTGTATCAGGGACCACTGTTTAAGTTGTGAGCCTGATATTCTTTGTATCCAAGAAACTAACATGACAAAGGAAGAAGTTTCCAAAACTATGAAAGCAATATGGCCAAGATGTGAATAATGCTATAGATGCAGAAGGAGTGGCAGGGGGAATTCTAACTTGTTGAAATCCAATTAGAATCTCCTATGAAACCATTCATAGAACTAAGCATTGGATAGCCTCATTAGTCACATGCTACTTTCTAGATATTCGTTTCATCCTTATCAATGTCTATGGAGCTACAACTCAGTCAGGCAGATTAGAACATGGAGTGGGATTGAAGCCTTTACGAGAAGTTAGGACAAAGAAACCCGATTCATGATCATATGAGATTTTAATGCAATAATCAAACTAGATGAAAATTGTGGGGGAATTAGGAAAATAACCTAAAGTATGAGAGATTTCTCAGCTTTCATTCAAAACAATAATCTATGGGAAGTTGAGTTTGAGGAGGACAGCTATACACGGACCAACAATAGGATAGGCCAAAACCTGATATCAAAAAAATTTGACAGATGCATACTCTCAGATCATTGGCTAGATGAAGGGGCTTGTGCTAAAATTAATTCCTTGACAAGGATTGGTTTAGATCACTGGCCAATAAGAGTTAAAATGGTGGTAAGTCAATTCAAAAAAAAAAAATCATATTTTAAATATGAGCATATGTGGGAAGACCATCCTCAATATGCTAATATGATAGCATAAACATTAAATTCTTCAGGAAACTGTGGGTTGTATACACTACCAAAACAAATTGAACATGACATCTAGATTAAAAGAATAGAACAAGAACACTTTCGGAAACATTTTTTAGAAGAAAGAACTAAAAGAGAAAATTTCAAAATTCTAAAAAGATGAGCACAATGATCCAAGCTCAAAGGAAAGGTAGTTGCTTAGTGAATATCATAATATTTTGAGTAAGGAAGAGAAATTTTGGAGATTAACATCAAGACAGACTTGGTGAAAAGTAGATAAAAACACAATTTTTTCATAGGATGGCACTAGTACAGAGATCAAAATCTAGAATTAGTAGAATTAAATCAGTAGAAGGGGTTTGGATTGAAATGAAATGAAATGAAAGACTTTAATTACGTCCGCGAGACCCAAACATGGCCTATGGGACCTCCAAATATGGAAACACAGTTATTCAAATCATATGACCATTAATATCCTTGAGAAGGTTGTTCCTTCTCCTGCTGATTTGGGTTAGCAACTCCCCAACTTTTTTATTTTACTGTCTTCAAATAACTCTATCATAGACCTTTTTCCAAGCGTTTCTTTGTATTTGCCACGGATGTCCGAAAAACTCCGGCATTCATAGATGAAATGTTCCTGTCTCTATTGCCCCTGTGCTGCATAGAGTACAAATCCTTTCTTCCCATTGTTCCTTGGGTGTTGAAGACCAGAGTGAAATCACAAAGCAAGCAAGGCTTTTTTACCATAATATTCTCAGATCAGAGGAGATTGAAGTTCTTAATGATAAGCTACTGTAAGAAGTACCTTCAGTTATAACAAATGAAGAAAATAGCAAACTGATGGAGCCTATTACTTTGGAAGAAGTTCATTCAGCTCTTTTCTTTTTTGATAAGGATAAATCCCCAAGTCCAGATGGACTCTCTACAGCATTTTATCAACATAACTGGGAAATAGTGAAGGACTCTTTCTTGGTGACAGTAAAGTAGTCTAGGGTAAAACAGTACATACCTTATAAAATAATTGCAACATGTCTTACCCTCATTCCAAAAAAGAAGGATGCAGAATTGTTTGATTCATTCAAGCCCATAAGCCTATGTAATATGGCATATAAGATAATCTTCAAAGTGATGGCAAATCAGTTAAGACCACTATTAGACAAAATTATTTCAAAAGAGCAAGGAGGATTTGTGAAAGAGAGATAGATTCTGGATGGGATCGAAGTAATGCATTTAGCAGCCTCTAGGAAAAAAGAGCAATGATCTTAAAACTTGATATGAATAAAGCCTATGTTAGAGTTAAATGGGATTTTCTTTTTGCAGTTGTAGAAAAGTTTGGATTTGAGAAGAAATGGCTCAGATGGATTAAAGCTTGTGTTTCTAAAGTATCATATTTAGTGCTGGTCAGTGGGCTAGTAACAGAATCATTTAAAGTCAAGTGGGGTCTTAGATAGGGAGATCCTCTGTCACCATATATGTTCATTATTATGACAAAGGTATTGGGAAGGAACCTGAAGAAGGCATACAAAGATCACAACAATGATTATTCCGAGGAGAGCCAAAGATAAGTTGAATTGGGAGTTGAATAACTCAAGAAAATACATAGCAAGAACCAGATATAATGTAAAGCACCAACAAAATAGGAATACCGCTAAAATATGGAGAGATATTTGGGATAGTCCTAACGATCCATAAGTCAAAATATTTGTATGGCTAGTAGGTCATAGGAAAATTTTATCCTAGGATAACCTAATGAAAATGGGTTTTCATGGCCCCTCACAATGTGTTCTATTCAAAAGGGAGGAGAGTATATACCATCTCTTGGGACACTGCTCAATAGTCTAGGAACTATGGCAATGGATTCTTAATATGTTTGGTAAATGCATTGTGATGAATGGCAGAATTGAAGAATGGTTAAAGCAATGGCAGAGCACTTTTAAAAGTGAGGCATTACAAACAATCTGGGATACATCGAAAGATACAATACTTTGGACTGTATGGCTGGAAAGGAACAGAAGAATATTTAAAGGAAAGGAAATCAGTTTAGAGGTAATGAAAAGGAACATTTGTTTAGCCCATAGAGGAGTTTAAACCAGCCCTATCAACTCATCCAATCCCTAATCTTGAAGCAGAGAGCCTTGGTAGATGGAGTCAAGTCATCAATTGGAATTATGATGGTGGGTACAAGAGAAACAAAAGGAAGGCAAAGAATATAAAGTGGAAACCATCGGAAGCAGAGTTGGTCAAATTGAATTTTGATGGAGCATCTAAAGGAAATCCAAGACCAACAAGGAGGAGGAATAATCAAAAATAATAGGGGTGAGATTTTGTCACATTACGCTTTCAGTAGTGGATTTAAGACAAATAATGAAGCTGAAGCTTGGGCGGCTTTGAAAGGATTAAAAATATGCAGACAAATGAAATGGAACAGAGTATGGATGGAAGGCGATTCACTAATAGTAATAAATGCAATTTTGAGGAAAGCAAAGGCTCCATGGAACATACAAGAGCATTGGAAATACAAGACCTTGCTACAGAGTTTGAAGAAATCAAGTTTACACATACATTAAGGGAAAGGAACAAATGTGCAAATAGGCTAGCCAATAGAGGGGTTTTAATAGAGGATCGTGAAGTTAAATTCTCTTTTCCATGGTTAGAGGAAGTAGTAAGTTTAGTTGAAGCTAACAAGAAAAATTTAAAAGGAGCAAATTCAAAATAATGTTCCAGAGGACTACAAAATGTTTCAAGGGATCCATTTATAGATCAATGCATTGGAGGAAACTAACAGTCTAGATTTGGTAAAGCGGACTATGATTTCATGAAGTGAGTAGAAGTTTTGTATGCTGAGCAAAAGAAGATGATATCAAATGGACTTCATGGCTGAATGGATTATTTGAGTTGTTGGTTGTTGGTTGGATTATGGGACAGAGTATAGATTGGAACTTTCAACTTTTTGAGACTGCTAAACTATTTATTAAAATAATACCATTATGATTTGTTAAAATGTCATTATAATATGAATGAGATTCATTTCATAACTCGTTAAAATGATAAAATGTTTTTTTAATTGGTTATTTGGGATTAAAATGAATTCCACTTGTATTATATAATGACCCATAGTTTAGTTATTATGCATATATTCCTTGATAAGATTTAAACATGAACTTTCAACTTTTTGAGACTGCTAAACTATTTATTATAGTTCTTGTGGTTGCACTTATGCTTTAGGAAGGAAACTAACAGTCCAAAGTTGGTAAAGCGGACTATGATAACACAAAGTTTTGGAAATATTACTCTACTAAGATGCAGTGTGTAGACAGTAGAGGTGGAGTTTTGGTATTGTGAAGGCTGCTGCAGGAAAATGTCAAGAAGAAGGATGCTGAATTCTGAATATTTGTATTTACAAAGAAAATTGAAGAAGATCCAGAAGATGAAAATCAAGAATTCAGACTTTTTATGAAAAAGGATGTAGGTATCTAGCTATAGCAACTCAATTGAGATGAAAATTGAATCTGTTTGTAAACTCTCAAGCTCTAAAGGAGAGAGTTGTGATTTGTCAAGGGTGGGGGACCCTAGTACAACCCCTTTTTCTCCAGCAAAAAAAATAAAAAATATAAGTAACCTTTTCACAAAATAAACACCATAACTTCCAATTTAACACAAGAATAATATGAGGCACGATCAAAATAGCAATTAACTGCCACCCTGCCAAAACTTTGATACATAACCAGATCATCAAGAATAACAAATCCTCAGGTGGAGTAAATAATACATTACAAAACCGACAAAATAATACCTCAACAGAGAGGTCTTGTACCAAAGGACACTCAATCTTAAGCATTGAAACAATCCTTGCCTCCAATAGTATAAACCATGGTTCAACTTCAAGAGAGGCGTTGGGTCCTTGAAAATAAGCAATTATATTACAGAAGATGCAATTATGTTACGTAAGAAAAGGAAAGGAAATGGAGCAAGACATTTAGACAAAGAATCATGGAATTCTATACAGAAAAACATAACTGCTATAGATGATTTAGTCTGAATTTCCATTGTATGATTTGCATCTCATATTGGTCCAAATGGCTACATCAGTGAATTGTAATCATCCATTGTGACTCCCATGTGCAACTCACGCTACAACCTCCATTCAGCATAAACATCTTGGGACCAAGTCAACTATCCTGGCTCCTTCAGATGCCTATATCCTCAACAACTTAGTCTTTAAAGAGAGTTCTTTCCTATGTAATTGCTACATTTCTTTTTTAAGAATCAACAGCTTAAGCATGCAAGGTATTGATTCTTCACTTAATTGAGGTTTCTCTGGCCATGAAATAATAACCATTCTTTAAGAATATTTTACTACTGCTTTGGACAGATCTTCTTCCTCCTCACTTAAAACACGTTGAAGAAAAGAATATAACTACAAGTATGAACAGTTAGATCTCACCATATGCCTGAGCAGCTTTTGCTAGTGTGTAAAGAAAGTGTTACTACTTCTTGATCCAGTAATGGGCAATGGGAGTTTGTCCTCTCTCTTAATTTGTTGCCTAGACTGATAGGAAACATCGAGTGGTTGTGACATGGTAGTGTAGGAAAAATACTCTCCCATTCATCTACTCTTGTTAAAAGGAAGCCAGTAAGGAACAGTCATTTGCTGTAACAAAAGAGTTATTTCAAATTTGTTGGATGCAAAAGAGTTATTTCAAATTTGTTGGATGCTTATGCTTGTAAAGTAAGATAACTCTTTAAGTTTTTCAAATGGAAATTAAATAGATTTGTGTGGAGAGAAGTCTTGTAGGAAAGTGGTTAATTGTAAGTTTAGGTGATGGGGGATAGCCCATATGGTTCTCACTTATCCTACACTTACTTTTGTTTAAAAGGAATGCTTTTAAGATAACTCTTTAAGTTTTTCAATTGGAAAGTAAATAGATTTGTGTGGAGAGAAGTCTTGTAGTAAAGTGATTAATTGTTAGTTTAAGTGATGGGTGATAGCCCATATGATTTGCACTTATCCTACATTTTATGTTGTTTAAAAGGAATACTTTTTAAGTTTTTCAATTGGAATGTTAATAGATTTGTGTGGAGAGAAGTCTTGTAGCAAAGTGGTTAATTGTTTATTTAATTGATGCATTATAGCCCACATGGTTTTCAATTATCCTAAATTTGCATAGAATTCTTTATGTGGATGGTTCTACTTCTGATTATAATGGATTTTTCTGATTTTCTTAACAAATTGATACAACAGACAACTAGAAGTTAGCATATTAAAATACACAATTCAAGTCTGATGTAAAGAAAAACAGAGCACGGTATTTCTAATATGTTTGGTTTTACAAAAAGTCTGAAGTAAAATGGATTTTGAGACATTTTGCTGGGAAAATTGCTTTATTGTAGTAAAACAAAATAATTGCATGGCATATCCTTCTGGTTTAAAATTAGTTGATTTCCTAAGCACAAAACCACAACAACTTGTTCCAATTGAAATAGAATCAAACAAAATGTCTAACATGAATGTTAAGGACCCAACTACATCCTTTCAACTTGTTGTCACACTTGGTCCTAATACTTTTATACTTTGAGATATACTGATTATCTTGAAACTTCAGAAAAGCAAAAAAAAAAAATTAAATACAAGATCAGCATGGTTTTGTTGAATCTATCTTACCATGGTCGGATGTCACTTCCATTGACTCTCAAAATGTTCTCTCGTAAAGCCAAGCTTGTGTAGAAAAATAATAACCAAGCCTGCACATAATTTATAATAAGTTTCTTCAATCCCCATACTGAAATGAGTGTCTGACCAACTTAATAATCTTGTATTTACAACGATACCGACTTTAATTATTGCTAACTGGGTCAGCGAAGAAACTACCTGGTATAATTGAACTGGCAATGCTGGGAAGCAACCATTCCAAACCCAATTCTTCAGTAATAGTAGAACACATGGAAATAGCAGAAAGAGAACTGCTGTTCTATCCTGGCAGTTGCAACAATACAAGTTATCAGAGAAGCCACAATGGGATTTTGCTTCATGTAAAGATGCACAGAACCGAGAATGTATATAGATAGATAGACAGATATATTTGATTAAGGCCTGTTGATGGAGAAGAGAACCAGAAAGATGCAACAAACCATAGAATAATTGGCAACATAAATAAAAGGTTTAGCCAGAAGTAGCTGACGTTTGTATCAACCCACAATCTTTGAACTGACTGAACCCATGCAGACCGAAGCCAAAACACAACAACCAGAAAAAAGACAGAAAGCAGATATCTAAGCAAAATAAATTCTGCAATCTTATGATTTATTAACTCATGACAGTGCACAAAATCCCAGTTCATTTTCACTGTTTTGGTGCATACTGGATATACCTTAATTTTATGGTTCAGATCATTCAATAATGTGTAAATTTTGTATAATTTCATATTTTCGTAAACTCCAAAGTCCATATTTTTTCCACCCTTACTCAAAAATGCAAAACTTCCAAACTTTTCTTCCCTTTCAAACAACCAAACTTTTAAACCTAGTAACTACGATTGGCAACAGAGAAAAGTGGGTCCAAAACAAAGATAAATTTCAAGAGCACTAAACAAAATACTCCAGTAAAAAAAGGATAAAGAGTCTTTTTTCTCATCAGATATCCCTGTGCAAGATTAGTATAAAGAGATCACCAAAACAAATTTCCAATCTGAGATCAAACTGAACTATAATTTAGTAGCTAAAGAAAACAATCATTGTGACTTTACAAGAAACAAGCTCCATGGGAGAACCATCAATAATCAATACTTAGCAAGCACAATCAGCATATTTAACTTGAATATCTGTAAAGTCCAAGTTGGTTGTATATATGTCACAATCCCAATCATAGCATTAATATGATGATGACCCATTCACTGCAAGTCAAAATTTTCATATTGTTCACTGTTTACAAGAATATTCCATCATAATCCAAAGGTGCTCAGTTCAATGAAATCTAACTCATTTCTTCCAGATATTGTGGGTAGGGTTTAAGCATGTGCTTCAGTCATTTGCAAAAGCTTGCCATGTAATGAAGAGTTAACCTTCTCATATCAATCAAGAGAAAAATTTAGATGGAACCAATCATATAAGATTTAAACGTTTGGTTATCTACCAGAGGCAAAGCTTGAGACAACATACAAATAGAGAAGTTTTGAGCCAAAGTTGTTTCATTGAGAATCAAGGATCTATTTGATGGCTATGCTGACTATATCCATCAACTTCTTTAAAAATCAATTTGCCCTAATCTATTTGCCTATTTTTTTCCCAAATTTTTTCCACCCTTACTCAAAAATGCCAAACTTCCAAACCTTTATTTCCTTTCAAACCTACCAAACTTTTGAACCTGTTGACTACAATTGGAAACAGAGAACTGTGGATTCAAAACAAAGATTAATTTTCAAGAGTACTAAACAAAATACTCCAGTCAAAAAATGGATAAAGTGTCTTTTTTCTTATTAGATGTCCCCATGCAAGCTAGGATAAAGACATCACCAAAAGAAATTACCAATCTGAGATCAAACTGAACTATACTTTAGTAGCTAAAGAAAACAATTATTGTGACTTTACAAGAAACAAGCTCCATGGGAAGCATCAATCATCAATACTCAGCAAGCACAATCGGCATATTTAACTTGAATATCTGAAAAGTCCAAGTTGGTTGTATATATGTCACAATCCCAATCATAGCATTTAAATGGTGATGAACCCATCACTGCAAGTCAAAATCTTCATATTGTTCACTGTTTACAAGAATATTCCCTCATAATCCAGAGGTTCTCGGTTCAATGAAACCTAACTCATTTCTTCCAGATTCGGGTAGAGTTTAAGCATGTGCTTCAGTCATTTGCAAAAGCTTGCCATGTAATGAAGAGTAAATCTTCTCATATCAATTGCCCTAATCTATTTGCCTATTCTCTTGCCCTACAGAAAATGCTTCCAAGCCCTATTAAAACAGATTAAAGAATTCATTTCCAGAGCATATTTTATGCTTGTCACCATCCAAAACCAAGTATCAAGACCCTTAAGGACTTGTATTTTTTAATGTGTATATGCTAAGTACTGGCCTAGAAATCCAAATTAAATGAAAACTTGAAAAGGATGTTGATGATCTACAACTTTAATGTAAATATTAGATCCTAAAGATGGAATCTCAGTATCTCAGTACAAAAACTAGAATTGAACCTATAAGATAATATATGGAAAATAAAAGGAAAATCCAAGGTCTTAAGTGAAAATCAATCAGTGACCACGATATCTTTGGTGACTGGAAATCGGAAATGTGCCATTTGTACTCATGCAAAAGGAATCACACATATATGTCATTGCAGAAAAGATACAAGCAGCATCATTGATGTGATTCACCATTCACTCCTCTAAGATGAAAAATTCATGAGAACTAGGACTAACGAGTTAGTGCTTGTGTCTTTACAAGGGTTGCTTGCCGGGTTCTGTATTTGAGAAAAGCTTTTGCAGGAGATCATGAGAACAGGGGTGCTCAGCCAAATCCTAACATGGCTTTCTATACTGAGAGTTCTTGTAGATTCTCATTGGCTTGTAGCCAAAAATAATGACAGTCTAATTCTTTCACTGACTTTATGTTATTCAAATATTTTGTGCCTGACTTGTCTAGAGTATCATTTGAATGCTTTTAGAAATTCTTTTAACAAATCTTTCTATTTCTTATTGTAAATTTCTGATGAATATGAGAGCCTACACCCAATTTCATCAGTGGTCTCTTTCTTGCATCTCATAATGTCATAGATGGATGTTTTAGTGTAAGATTCTGGCAAATTCTCCATTCACTAATTAACATATATTAACATAACCCAATCTGTGTTGTGAATCGTGATTAAACACATCAATCTTAAGTGGATACAGCATCAGATTAGGTTCCATCAATGATGGTTGGATTCCGTCAACTTCACCTCATGTAATATATTCATAAAGCATGTGTTGCTTCCTCTTTATGTCTCTCATGGTAATTCTTTGATTACTTTTCAGTTTCTAAGTATTATTTTTTGTCTTCGCATGTCAGTCCTCATACAAATGATGAGCATGATTCTTTATTTCATCCTTCGAAAGAGTTTCAAATTTCCTCATTCAAGAAATCAAATTTCCCTGTGCACTCACTCCTTGCTTCTTCCTTCATGAGCCTTTTACAATCTCTTCTTGTATTCAACTAGATTACAGAATGCATCAACAAATTGTTGCAATGCAGGAAAATGCATCACACATCTTCCCAATATAATTTCCATCCCCCATGGAAAGCACAACTTAAAAAAGTCAATGGCATAAAGATCATGGTCAAGGGTACCTGAAATTTGAATACTAACATATGATAGGAATCCATCCTATTTGGATCTTATTGATGGTTCAAAGTTGAAGGTAATTGTGAATCTATTTTTTTTTCTTTGAAAAGATGACTTCATTCTCAACTTTGTACCATCACAATACAAATTCAATCAGATTGAGATGTTGTAAATTGTTCATATCTCAAGAAAGCCATAACGTAATATATATCAATCTTAAGTTCCTCCTTTTTTTTACTAATGAATTCTGTTAGATTTTGATTTTGCACCCTCTCCAAAATTCTCATTACTGATTAACAATTCTAATATTACTCTATTGACTCTTCTGCAAAACCCGATAAGGATGCAGAATATCAAAAATGCAACGAATTCAAGGTTCTCAAAGTACCTTTAATCCAAGTGCAAATACCTTCTATCCAAAATGAATTTTCAATAATATAACACACATGTATACAATTAGACTTCGACAAGAACTAATGAAGTGTCTTTGAACTTTACCATGAGCAAAACATGTTAATACACACTATTTACAGATAATAGCTGTTATCTGAAGTTTAAAATAACAACCATGTACATGCATGCTACTCTATAATATCTTAACTCTGCTCAACATATGAAGGATGATTAACCTATCTATTGTTAGGGCTTAGGCTCACAACTTATAATACATCTTATATTGCATCCTACAATAGGTGCTATTTTAATTGTTATGAATGTCACATTTCTCTCATGATAGCTGTTTAGGACTAGGCCATCAAATACAGCTATTATGTATAGTCTTATTTTAATTTAATTGTTCATTATGCGGAATTTGCGCACTAAAATTCCATTCTACAACTTGTACACCTCAGTGACTCTAAAGGTTGATGCCATCTTTTTTGGCTCTCTCTCCATGCTAAGCGAAAAGGATGTAATTTCAAGTCCCAGTGACCTTCCTTAGTCACTCAAGGGGATTAATATAGTGTTTTCTTTTTTGTTTTCCTTTTTCCCCCTCTAACACCCCCATGACACTTACATTTACAATTTTTATGGTCCACATGTTACCCTTTAATTTCAGCCAAAAGGAGGCACAAATGTTGTCATAATCTTATCAAAACCTCGTTTTTTTTCCATCACAAAAACATATCAGACCTTAGCCAGTCATGACCCTATCATCTATCTAACAGCCCTCATTCCAATTAAAACCTAATCCGTCTACAAAGAGATGTGAATCATATAATCATGGCTGCCCCATGCCAAAAAGACATTAGTAAAGCACAATCCCCAACATCATAAGAAATTACAATATTGTTTAAAATATGGAACCACATGGATAAGTAGGTACACCAGTAAATATATAATCAGCCATATAGCTATTGCTCAGGGTATCCTAGCATAGAATTCCACAGTAGTTAAATTTTTTCCTCGGACTCCTGCACTCTGTGGCTGTGCAGGCATCTTCCATTTGCAAATTCAGAAACATTATTATAGCCTATTGAAAATTTTTACTAGAAATTTCCTCAGAATGACATGAATTGCGAATGAAACACATAGTCAAGGAACACATGATTTGCTTCTTCAACTAGTCCTAAGAAGTAAAAGAGCACTGAAGATTAAAGACAAAATCAATGAAAATAGTTACCCTGTAATTGTTGTATTCCTCCTTAACTTTCAGTCGCACATCGTTTCTTATTGCACGAACATTAATGGGACCAATAAACATTTTAAGAAATGAACCTGAAACAAACCCACGAGGACAATCTTGTCATATACAAATTTTAAAACAGGCCTATAAAGACAACTTTCTCCAATTTAGAATTGATGTATACATTAATTAGATCTTTCCACTTCATTTAAATGAATCCTTGAAATAATTTTTCCCTTCTGAAAATATCAGTACCCTGAGACTTGGTTGGAAGGAGAGCGGATACATCGCCTTCGCTAATCATACACCGGGCTCTAAATAGTTCCTCCTCCAACTGCAACACGAAACAAAGCAAAGCCGTGATGATTCAATGAAACGTCAGATTCCTCATACACTAACCTCCAAAAAAGTTCCTCCTCTAGCTGAAAGCAAAATAATGCGACGTAATACAAGTGGAACGAAATGGAAAAAGATGAAAACTAATGAAAACTCAAAGTTGCCCTCGACCAGCCTCTAAACAGTTTTAATTCCTGCTCCATGTGGAGCCAGTGACGCAGCTTTGTTGAAACTTTTCTTTTGTTAGGCAAATAAAAGATCACTTATCTGTAGTGCATAGAGACACTGTAAACCTTTTTACTAAGAAGCCACGCCTGGGGTACCTCTTCTATCAAAATTCATCTGGAAACGTGACTAGGCCTCGTCAATTGTGGCAAACTTTACCAAATAGTCACAAAGCCCAACAGGGTGTGAACTTGGACAATCATCATGTTAGTTACTCCTAGTTTAACAGTTGACCATGGCCCACCAACAATATCAAATTTACTATCAATTATGCAACAGAGTTAAGCACAGCCCTAAGTGTCAGCCCTAGGTTTACCGCAAACATGGATGGCAAGTCCAAAGACGCATGTATGCAAGTGATGCAAATGCATGGGCATTCAGACTGTCTCCTCAGGCCTCCTCCACAGAACCCACTTCATCTATCAAACAATCCAAATACGAAATCATCCTCTAAAGCAACATAAACTCCAGTTACCCACAAGAAGAATCTGTATAATTATGCCAATTAAACTCAGCACAAACGACTCATCCTGATTTTTCATGCCACGGACGTCCACCCACATAACTAAATCGCCGTAAAAACTGAAAAAACATAATTACAATCTTCCACTTGCATGCTTTCCCTCATACCATAGATGCAATTTTCTTCCCTATTTCGAAGTGGGTATTCATCACAAACAAACCGAAAAAAAAAAAAAAAAAAAAACATATTGGGAATGAATGCAATTTTGTTCCCTATTTCAAAGTGGGTATTCATTATAAACAAAAAAAACATATTGACCTTCTCAGCCTCTCGGTGATCAATGTCATCCTTGTCTGAAGCAGAGTTGAGAGAGGATCGAAGCCTCTTGATTTCAGATTCCAGGGCAAGCGCTTTCTGCCTGATGCCCTCCTCCTCCAACTTGATCTTCGAACAGAATGCACTGGCAGAGTCCTGCAGAGCCTTGGCCTGGTCCACCAGCCTCCCAATCTCCTCTGCTATACTCTCCATGTCTCTGCTTCCATCGTTGTTCTCCACACCATTTGTCATGTCTGCCCCACCTGTCCTGGTCGAATTTAGCCCAAGATCTGCTGCCGATTTCTAAAGCGGGTGAACTCTTGAAGTGTTCCGGAGGCAAAGCCTATTTACAACACAACCTTTTAAGGATTTTAGACCCATATAGATTGAGCCCACAGAAACTACCCACCTAAGTTGTCCACTCAGATTGCGCCTGCTCATACCCCCATCTCAGATTCTGTGATTGGTTTGTTTGTTCCAAATGCACTTCAACACTGTTCGATGCTAACTTCTGGATAGATGCCTTGCCTAGTCCTTTAATAAAAGGATTTTAGCACATTCCTTTTTTTTTCGTTTTTTTTTTTTTGTGAACAAGCATGATGGTGTTCAAGATCTCCTAGAGAAATCCATGGATTTAGGACCAACCCCCCATTAGGTATCTGATTCCTAAGGGAACCTGAGATCGTATATGTCTTGGATCTTGGATCACGGTCACATCGACATGTTTTGGCATCTTTGGAAGATATTAACTAGGACATGGTCCATCACCAATCAATGTGCCACGTGGATTTAAAGCGCGTCAATGACTTATGACACGTCGAACATGCATGCTGGTGAAAAATGCTTTGTATAGGATACACAAGGTAATCCGATTTTCAATGCTTCCAGACCCACTCTAGCTAAAAAGGCTAATAAAAGAAACTTGTAAATAAAATTTCTTCAATTTGTTGAACTTTAGATTAACTTGTGTAAGGTGTAAGTCAGGGATTGGAGTGTGGTTTTTAGGTCGATCAAGTCTCACATGGGATGTGTGTTGGATATGGGTAGCTTGTTAAAAAGGTTATGATGGTGGGGCCTTGGCTTTTTGTTGGGTGTTTTATGTGGTTTTTCTTTAAATGATTTTAAGTTTGAGATGTACGACATAGAAATTTGGAAAGAGTTTTTTTTATATTATAGTGGTATATTTTTGGGTTTTTATTAAAAGATCCAAAGTTTAAATTATATGATCTTTTAAAGACATGTACTTTATGTTAAAAATTTTGAATATATATATATATATTCAACTTTCTCTTCTAGTAGGAGTTGCAAATTATTGAATTATTTTTTAAATCAAATATTATATAAAAACATAATAGAAGATTTTTGAAGGTTTTTAAACAT
This sequence comes from Wollemia nobilis, assembly GCA_028583015.1. NCBI lineage: Eukaryota > Viridiplantae > Streptophyta > Pinopsida > Araucariales > Araucariaceae > Wollemia > Wollemia nobilis. The sequence goes on from JAQPPZ010014788.1 coordinate 14,192,515, forward strand.
GTATGAGGTTGAAAGTAGCCTATAAGATAGAGACTTTATAAAGAACCATATGTATTAACCATAAAATATAGTTTAATTATTTTTCTTTTTTCAATGTAGATATTTTATAATTGATTTTGATGATTTTTTTATTCTTCTTTTTAAACAAATTTTGCATCGATTTTAGAGTTGAAGTATGAGCGTAGCTAGGTTGGATATCGTTGTTTATGTTGCATTTCAAAATAAGATGTTTCTTACCTTTGAGGGCTAGGTGGATTGGTAAGTGCTTGTTTGGCTAGACACTTACCAAAAAGACACCCAGGTTTAAACCTCGAGGACAACATGTTTGTAAAGGTAGTAGTTTGATCTGAATCATCTGAGTGCACGCCAAATCAACGATGACAGTATGAACCCCAAGCGATTGGTGGTTCCCTTCATGTCAGGTCAACAATAATGAGGCGGAATAGGTTTGGTGGGAGCAACCCTTGTGGTTTGAACCTGTGCTTGTTAGTTACTACAAATAATGTGGTTGTGACCAACTCTCTTATGTAATCGAAAAAAATATTTCTTTGATTTAACTACAACTGATCTACAAAATATACACATCCTCTTCCTTTGTTCCTCTCTTGGTTTCTTCCACTTGCATGTTTCACATCTAAGTTAGTATGAGCTAGTCTTAAATTAGACTATGAACATCTTTGCTCTTTTATTGTTGTTTGCTTCTATATGGGCTTCTTGATTGCAATCTTATGTAAGATTAAATTCAACAAAATAATGTTCTCTTTTTCTTCTTAACTTATTTTCCCACATAGTTTTGAATTTTTCCTTAATATTTGTCCTTATGTCTTTATTATTATTTGAGAATTCAACTAAGTTAATATTCCATTTGTTCGTCTACTTGTTTTTTCATCCATGCAATCTTACACTTGTTCAAATCTTCTTCTATTAAAATAGTAGGCCATCTATTTGTATCCATTAGTATGATTATTTTCATAAATCCCAAAAGATGAACCATAGCATCTGCCTCTATAAGAAAGATACTTGTTCCTACTAAAAGAATCTCATATCCTACTAAGAGAATATCATATGGAATTAAAAAAATTTATTTTGAATTCATTTATAATCAAAAACTTCTAAATCCTTCATATTTGTATCCATTTTAAGTTTGATGTGTTGGTAGTCTATACTTCACATCCATATAACACCACAAATACTATTAATAGCCCAAATAAATCTAGCTATCCAACTTCATAATTTGGTCTCTCTACTTTTATTTTATAAAGCAAAAAATGCTCTCCATTGTCCCAAAATTCTCCTCCTACATGTTTCCTAATTAAGCTTATTATTGAAGTCTTTCCCAAGATATGTGTACTCTCTTACTTCTTCCAGGAGACCCCTTCCAAGTAAAAATTTAATTGATTCTTTTTTTTTTGTTGGAAAAGATCAAAATCTTTAGTTTTGTTGATATTTGTGTACATGTCTACCTCTTCGTAAAAGTGCTTAAGGGCCTTTAATGCTCTCTTAGCCCCTATGCTATCCTTGTAATCAAAATGAGATTGTCCACATACGAAAGAAGCCTCTCTACATATTCTTCCAAATGAACATCATCCTCTCCTCTTAGATTTAGCCATTCTTCTAATCTATCAATAATTAAACCAAATAAGATGGAAGATAGTAGGCTCCCTTGTTTAACCTCTAGTACTTTTTAAGCATTTTCAAAGGCCTACTTAAGTTCTATTTTTAGCTTGGAACCCCTCATAAAGTCTACAAACTATTGCTCTATATTGTTTTGGTATGTTTAGGTCCTCTATTCCATCCCATAGGTTACTTCTAGGCACTATGTCGAAAGCTTTTTTGAAGCCCACAAAATAGCAATAGAATTCTATTTTTTTTATTTTATATATTTTTTATTGATATGTCTCAAAGTGATGTCATGGTCTATTGTTGGGTGTTTTGGTCTAAACTTGCTTGTTATTTTGTCCATTCTCCTTGTTCTTCTGTCCCCTTGCTAAGTTTGCTCTCACCCATGCTTTCAAATAACTATGCAAATAAGGGATTGACCATAATGGTTCAATAATTTAAAGGATTGTTTGTCTCCACTCTTAAATGGGGGTATTATTAGACTTGTTGTCCAATCCCTTGGAAAACCATGTTGGAAGATGTTGAATATCCTCTTGATGTATAGGACTAAGTCCTCTCCTCCTCCTTTTAAGTATTCTATCAATAGTCCATCCATGTCACATGCCTTACATGTTCCTAACTTCTTGATTCCTTATTTAACCTCCCTAAAGGTGAGTAAATTTATTGTTGTGTTGTTGAACTGATGTAAGGTTGTATTTCATCTGTGATGGCAAAAGTTATTATCATTAATGCTTTTGCATCATTCTCTTCAAAATTTTGAATCTTTGTATCACCTGAATTAGGTTTAGTAGTTATTCCTTTGACAATTTCCCAAAGCTTCTCAACTATTAAAATTGCCCTCACTTTGTTTTTCCATGAGGAGTAATTTGGACCTTTAAGTAGTTGAGATTATGTAAGGATAAATTTATTTGTTGTCATGATGATCCTTGTTGGCTACCTTATATCTCCCTAGTGGTTTAGAATATGCTATAAGCAAGTAATAGTTCACCTTTTGAGTTGATTTTGTAATATTTTGTAAATAATAATAATCAACTCCTATTTCACCTTATCTCTCCTAATGAACTATGTACTTATCAATTTGAAGTTCTCTATGGTTGGATTTCTTTTGTCCCTTTAGTATGAGTATGAGACAAGTGTAAGTAAATAATTCCAACTCCTTTAAGCAAATAATGAACTTCTTTTTATAGCCCTTAATATCCAATAGTTTAATATTTCTGAATTCCAATAATCTATGTTTGATGTAGTATACCTTATAACTCCCTAATTTTGGAATTTTTAGAAATTGATAATATTTGCAATAATAATAATTTGGTTTACTAAGTAGAAACCCTTATATCTCCTATGATATTTAATTGTAAATATAATTGTATTTCAACTAATGTGCTTTGAAATACTCTTAAGGATAAATTCCTTTGATTTGCTTTCCAATGTATTAAGGTTGATTGTTTCTCCACTATAAATGATAAACTCAACCTTATGATATACCCCTTATTACTCCTTTAATGAAAGCAATGTTAATCAAGGTGAAACCTTACCTTTATAATGTTGCAACTCCTAAATAGTAGGCGTTGTATTGGTGGGTGTTGTATTCCTTCGATGGTGGATGTATGACAGTGATGGCAACGAGTCTTAAATACTCCTTTGACTCCTCTTCAACTCCTTGGATACTCGCTCTTAATCGTACCTCAAATTTAATCTTAATCCCACTTAAATTCACCTTGACTCCTCTGCATTCAATGCTCGCACTGGATGTGCTTCCTTCACTGTGTGACTTCGATCTTCTCGCTTCGATATTCTCGCTTCGATCTATACGCATCTTTCAACCTGGGCTATTAATAGTGTAGCCTCCTTTACTTCACGTGTTACTAAACCTTCTACCTTCTTGATGCTCTTGACACTTGGTGCATACGTTGCTCGAACAAGTAGGTGGTAGATAGACATTATAGTCTTTTTGAGCGTTGGTTGATGAGTCTTCAATGCTCTCTCTTTGGATGAAATGATTACTACACCTTTCAACCTTTGAAAGATGCCTTCAATGCTCCCAAGATGAGCGTTACATCTATTCTGAATGATTTCTCCCTACGCAGGCGTTAGTCGAGTTATGTAATGCTTCCTTTCATTATGCCAAATGGCACTTGCATGAGAGGACATCCTCAATGTCTCCTTATCCTTCAATATTTCTTCCCTAGCGGGTGCAAGTTGTTCAATCTTAGCTTTAACGCTCTTCTCCTTCTTGCCAACGAGTGCAAGTTGTACGTTTTCCAGCGAATCGATGATGATATCTTCTTCAAGGTTGGCTCCAGCTATGGCTCCAACACAACCCTTTTGGCTGATGATATATCTTCAATCAATGGTCGCTCTTGATAGCTTCGATCACTCTCTTCCTAGCTGGTGATTCATCTCCAATCGATGGTAGCTTTCGATAGCTTTAGCTGGTAGTTTGTCCAAGCAATCGGTTGAGTAATGTATTCCTTGTCTACCTTTTGTTTTAACATAGCTTGTACTTCACTCTCTTTAGTGTTGTTCACCTAACAATGAGTGCTATGTATCCTTCGATGTTGCAGGTTTTCGACATGGTAGTGGTCCTTTGCAATGGTGTTGCTCACATGTAGCTAGTTGCACCGAGCTATGGTGTCTTCTAACACCTTGATGAGGTGAATATCGAACCCTATGGATGGCTCTTCACTCAAGCACCTTGAGTCGTGCTTCCCTTTGTAACAATGGATGTTGAGCCCCTTAGGATGGCTCCTCTATGAGCACTTTGGTTGTGCTTCTCCTCTACCAATGGTGGTCACTTGTAGTTAGGATGATAGGCTATGTAGAGTGTCTTTAAGACACTTATATTTTGTCTTCCTTTGATGTAATAGAAGACAAGTTTGGTGCTTGAATAACAACCTATAATACCTCCTTATTTGCACCTAAAACCTGAGACTCTCCTAGTCTCATTTTGTAGCTCTCTTCACTGGTTTTGATGGTGGATTTCTTCTCCACACCTTGGAGGAATATAACCCTGTAAGGTGGCTTCTCTAGGCCACAATAAGTTGTTGGTTTTGTGCACCGAATAGTGTCTCTAGACACTTTGATATATGTTGATTTGTGCACTTTGGTTTTCCACTCTAGCTTAACAACCAATGCACATAATAATCCTTTGAGAGTAACTAGTTTGATGAATAACTAGAATAGTGCAATCAATCCTTAATGTACTAGTAATATCTCTAACTCAATGCACTTAAGGATAATAATATTTTCACCTTATTGCTCCTGTAAATGAACCCTCAAAGTAATTTGAAATATGCACTTAATTTTCACTACAACTTAAAATACTTAGTGCACCTTAAAACTCTTTAAGAACGACTAGTATAGTGCAATATTGATCTCACCTTATTACTCCTTCAAATGAACCTTAAATCATGCACTAGTAATTGCTCCTAAATGCACTATAATATCTATAACTTAATGTAGTCTTCTTTGTTGTAACTAGATAATAGGAAGATGATATTTTTCTTTCTGTCAAAATATATCTAACTCCTATTTTAATGTGCAGGTATAAACCTTAAAAGAAACTCTCTTCTGCACTCCCTTGAAGACTTTAAAATGAATCCACTCCTTGCAACTTTTAAACTAATATGGTGCTTAATGAATCTTAATAAACCGAAAAGCTAAAGTTCAACTAATGAACCTTTTGCACCCAAGTTGCTTACCTTTAAGATCTCTGAAGATGGTGGATGTCTTGGTGATTCGATTCACCAAATTGTTACCCTTAACTGGATGAACTTGCAACTCTTCTTGGTTGTCCAAAATAGCTCTCTAACTCACCTATTTGTAGCTCTGAAAACCCTCTAACTTGCTGCCCTATAGGTGACTTCAATTCTCCTTCAAGATGCTCTCTGTAAATCTAAAGTTCTGTAGCTAGTAATGTTGTCCTAATTGCTGCCCTTTCATAGTCAATATCTCCACTAAAATGCTATCCTTGAATCTCAAAAATTTGGTAGGGAATTCCCCCAAATCGTAGCTGAGTTTTTACTTCAAGAACCCTTCAGTATTTTGCTGAAGATTCAGCAAACCCCTATCTTCGAATGAGCCTTCTAGCCTTCAAAGGCAATCTTCAAACCTCTCAAGTTTGGTAGTAATGTTTGGCTCCTTTCTCCTTCAACCTCCTTGTCAAATTCTAACTTCAATCAAGGCCTTCTTCTCAAGAATCTAAAAGTCTTGAGGTCTTCACCAATCTCCTCCAAAATTTGGCAAACTTCTTGCCAAATCCTTCTCCTTTGGGCTTGTTGTCGGATGGCGATAATTGTCCCAAAATCTTCCTTTATCAGGAACTTCTCCTTGGTGGTAAATTTCTCCAATGAGTTCTCCTAGGAACTCCTTTAATGGCCTTCTTTGAATCTCCTTTAATGAGGCTCACCAAGCCTTCTCCTTGTTTCTCCTTGAGATCTCTTGTAGGTCTCTTCAGCTTCTCAGGCTGATTTCTTCTTCTCCTTCAGGGTGAAGTCTTCAATCTTCAATGGAGATCACCAATCTCCTATCTTCACCAGGACTCTTCTCTAGAGTCTCTTCAATCTGTTATTTGTAGTCTTTAATGGAGATCACCAACCTCCAATATTCTCCTAGACTCTTCTTTGGAGTCTCTTCCTTGAATCTGCAACAAGGCTCCTATGGCCTTTTCTTCTTCTGCACTTTGTAGGTCTGCAATCTCTAGCAATGGGACCTTTTCTTTAGGCCTCCAAATCTTCGTTCTTCCTCTTGTTGCTTCTGGTGTTGGATTGATTCTAAAGAAGATATTCTTCCTAGCTCTTTTGTAGGAAGCTTCCCCACTTTCTTTGAATCTCCTTTTTCCTACAACAAAGTGTTAGGACTATAATGGAAGAAATTCTAAATCTAGAGATGACGAATCTTCACTAGTTGATTTTTCAATCTAGTGGAATCCTTGTTGAGTCCTAGTCTTCACGAGTTTTTCTACAACCCTATGGAAAGACTCTAGCCAAATGCAATCTCAAAAATTCTGTAAATGAGATTTTTGGATTTCTCTCAATCTCACTTGTGGCTCTTCCTATTTCCTATCGATCTACCATGTGCTCTGATACCACTGTTAGCTTTTGATGAGTATATGATATAGGAAATGCAACCACAAGATGCAAGATAAGCAAGCTATAATATCTATATGATAATGGCACTATAATATGCAGGAAAATAATGAGAGAAACTTTTGCAATAACTCAAAAATATGCCATTAATGAAAGCTCATGAAAATAGTACAATGCAATATAATGGAGGACATGAACACTCCATAAACTGATATGAAAGGACTACATTGTACCACACTACTAATCTATACTAACCACACTCTATATTCTCTCCTCTCTCATTTCACTCACTATAAGGCCTTTATATAGGAAGATAGGTTCCTTGGCCCTCACTCTACCTTTGACTCTATCCTATGACTTATGTACATGTGGACTACATGCACATTTACATCATTGCACATTCTAACACTTGTGCATTTATTACATGTTGAAGTAACTACTTAACTTTACTCTAAAGTAAACCCCTACTCTAGTAATGTACCAAAGGTGGTACATTGATATGTACCCAATAATGTAATATATTCTCTAATAGAAAGGAGCTAGAAGAGGACATTGATTTGAGAGGTTTAAATATTACCTTTAAATACTTTGCAAAAGAGGATATTTTTGTTTTTACAACATAAATTCAAGAGATTATTTGGCAGCATTAGAAGAGGTAAAGATAGTTGTGAATTGGAGGAGTTTCCTACCAAATTTGAGAGGGTTAAGGATAACATATTGGAGGAGAAATTGGCTACGTTAGAATCTAAAATTTTTAGAGTTTAGGATAATAAGAGGGC